>JACEIK010000513.1:294578-373207 GCA_018107945.1 Datura stramonium | reverse complement strand
TCCCTACAATTTACACGAGAATGTACTAACATTGTTGGATAAACAAGGCAAAATCGATGCATTTGAGTATCACTTGGGCATATAAATATGCCCCAGATCAACCCGGACATGAGATCTTTCTTTGAGAAACACTTGGCACCATGAAGCCGGTAAAAAAATCATCAATCCTGGGTAAACGATACCTTTTCTTAATGGTTACCTTGTTCAATTGTTGATAGTCAATGCACATGCGAAGTGAACCATCCTTCTTCCGAACAAATAAGACTGCTGCACCCCATGGGGACTTGCTCGGTCGAATGAAACCCTTATCTAACAGATACTTCAAGTCTTTTAGCTCGGATAGAGCCATCCTATAAGGAGGAATAGATATAGTTTGTGTGTCAGGTAGAAGGTCAATACCAAAATCAATCTCCCGCGCAGGAGGAACACCCGGCAAATCATCGGGAAAGACCCCTGGATTCTCACGCACCACCGGAACTAACTGGATAGTTTGGGTCTCGGACTCAACATACTTAAATCTAACTAGATGATACATTAAACCCTTAGAAATATCTTTCTGTCCTTAATATAGGAAATCAAACAACCTACAAGTACCGCCGAACTACTCTTTCACTCCAAGACTGACTCACCTGGAAAACGGAATTCAAAGGCACGGGTTCTACAATTAATAGAAGCATGACGTGCATACAACCAATCCATGCCAAGAATAATATCAAAGTCAGTTATGGATAAATCTACAAGGTCTGCGGAGGTGTCTTTATGCAATATAGTGATTGAGCATCCTCTATGCACCCGCCTAACTACAACCGAATCAGCAATAGGAGTAGAAACTAAAAATGGTTCTGACAGAGTCTCAGGACTAACTCCAAAGCTACTAGAAATATAAGGAGTCACGAAAGACAAAGTATCCCCTGGATCTCACAAAGAATAAACATCAATATGGAAAACTTGCAATATACCAATGACCACATCCAGGGAGACCTCCTGCTCCTGGCGGGGTGGTAAGGCATAGAACCTGTTTTGGTGCTAATCGCTGGATGAACTAGTTGAAGCACCCTGCTGAGGGAGACATGATGCTGGAGTGACTGAACTGGCTACTGGCAAATGGGCTCCACCGCCCCTTGATCTGGCTGAAGGGCAATCCCTGTGTCTGTGTCCGGGTTTGCCATACTTCAAAAAATTATCCAAGCGGACTAAACACCTACCTTAGTGATTCTTGCCGCACTCCACACAAGCTGGGAAAGTTAGCTTTATCTGCATGCTACCCTGGCCTCTTGAATCTGGAGCCATGCTCCTCTAATCCCCTCGAAATCTAGATGGCGCACTGGCTGAAGATGGTGCTGGAGCAATAGACCTGTGTTGAGACTGTTGGCGCTATCCACCCCTTGATTTGACCTGAGAAGTCCCATAACTATTGGTCCTAGCCCTCTTGGCCTCACTCTGTCTCCTATACACTAACTCCATCTGCTGAGCATGCAACACAATGAGGGGAAAATCTATATCCCGATGCAACATGGAGATCCTACAATCCTTATCCAGATAATCTGCCACTCAATGCACAAATCAGCTCACTCGAGTCCTCTGGTCTGCCACCAACTCTGATGCATATTTAGATAGTCGGGTGAACTCTAAAGGGTACTCCTGAACTGACATGTCACCCTACTTCAGGTTAACAAACTTGCCCGCCTTTTGCTCCCTCATCTCCTGAGGGAAGAATCGATCCAAGAATGTTGCGTGGAACTCTTCCCAACCTATAGGGCCTGCAGCCACTGCTCTAGCATCTCTCCACTGTTTGAACCATATATGTGCCACCCCTTTTAGCTGGTATGAGGCTAAATCAACAAAATCTCTATTGGTCATCCCCATAACCTGGGTGATCCTTAGAATCTCCTCGATGAAATCATGCGGATCTTCATCAACCTTGGACCCAAGGAACTCCGGAGTGATCAAGGCCTGCGCCAATATCTGGATAGCCGCAAGAAACTCTATGTGGGCAACTGGCTCTAGAGCCTAGGGCTCCTGAACAGGTGGGGCTTTTCTAGGATCCATAATTCTGAAATCGCAAATAGCTCGATTTAGAAGGATAGAAAGACTTTTCATCAAACGACATAGATCATGAAAGAAGGGAACATTTCCTAAACGTCTCATAGCCTCTTCGTCATGAGTGTGGCGCGCTTCACACCCATGAAAAATACTCTACTTAATGCAGCTTTCAGACACCCTATGACACTTCAAACGTATTCCTCTGATAAAAAGTTTTGTCATGATCCGAATGTAGACCCAGATCGTATCACGAGACAAGGAACCCCGAGAGGCCCCAAGTCGACCCAAGGCATAAGCATGTCTAACTTCATTTACATTAAGTGGAAGGCTAAACATAAAACATAGCGGAAACGTAATCGTAACATAGCACATCATAACATTCGGAAGTACTAGACATATACATAAGCTAAATACTTCATACTGTCTAAAAGCCTCTAACATGTAAGATGGGTTGATGGGACAACACCCCCAACTAACCCAACCAAATACTAAAACGTAGAACATCATATATGCTTAATCAAACAGCCCTCAAAACATGAGGACTCACTAACAAAGCTGAAAGAGAACTTTAGGATGGACTAAGGATAAGGATGAGCCTAAGAGTCGGGTCCTGTATCATGAAATGATACAGCATAGAGAGTATGCGGTCAGTACGTGGAATTTACCGAGTATGCAAGGTAAGTAAAATGGACATTTAAAAAATTTAAAACTCATAAATGATAATAAGAGTAGAACATCATGCTCACATCATAAATATCGTAACATAACATAAGGCTCAAGGTTTTCAAAACATTCGTAATACAATAGTACTCATGATCATAAGAGAAAAAGCTTTACTTAACATGACTTGAGCCAAAATACATAATCATAAACATACATAAATCATAATGAATAGTGGATGATTCTCTTAACCGACATACCCCATATAAGCACACATGAAGCCCGACTTGTAACCCTAGTCAGGAGGGTGTTTGTACCTTGCCATGGGTACAACCATGAAGGGCAGGATATCACAATGAAAAAAGGGCCATTTGGACCAGGGACAATCACAAAGGAGGTTCCAACATACCTATGGTGGCACGTAGTTTATGAGATCTAGGGCATAACCAAGGCCCCGAACCTACTCGGTGTTCGATAATACTCCCAAAACATATATACTACTCATAGTATAACATGCATTAATTCATGGGCTAGTTAAATCATGATAACCATAAATATTCTTGTACATACGTGAACTAGCCATGACATAAGGCCCGTGAGTCGACCAAAACATAATTCATGAATCATAGGTTTCATGCATACCTGTAGATCATTCATATAACTTCTAAATCATTAAATCGTTATGGGTAATTGAATAAATCCATATTTAAAATCATAAATCATGCTGGGATTGTAAATATATTTAATTGAAGAGAAGATCATAAATTGATTCATCATAGATCATGCTTAAGTAGGCTTAATTTAGTAGAAATCGAAATCAATAATTTTATAAGCAAAATAGTTGTAAAATCTGGTCAAAATTCATAAAATATGATGTAAATCACAAATCCTAATAACCCATTAGCAAATCATTAGATTTTCACAAAAAAAATTGAATTAAAAACCTATGATATTTTTATAGGTTTTCATAAATTAATAGAGAATAGGATTCGGTGTGAACGGAAACACCAATCTTTAACCCTACATACCTGGTTAAGATCAGATTTCAAAGTTCCTTGAATTCCCAATGGAGAATTGATGGGGAAGAGCTTGAACTAGGCTTGATCTCTCTAAAATCTTCTTAATATGCATGCATGGGAATGACTTATGCAAGGGAGACTTGACCTACCTTGACATGCCCAGAAAAATACATAAAACGATGTAGTTTAGGGTTCTAGAGTATAGAAAGGTCAAAAATACCCTTAATAAAATCACCCTGAAAATCTACATAGATCAATCAACCGGGCGTACCAACGAGTCATTGGAAGCTACCATGACTCGTGGTATGACCGTCATATACACTGCCCAGGCCCTAATCCTGAATTCATACCACAGGTCGACAGGATGACTCTTCGTTTCATCAAATGTATCATTGAGTCGATCGTCGCTTGTCTCCTAAATACCCTGAGCTTCTTCTAACAATGAGCCTCACCATGACTCGTGGTTGCCTCCAACAAGTCGTGGTATCTGTCCGTCGAGTGCACTGGAAATCTGGAAACTCAAACAACAACCAATGACCAAGGGTCTTCATATCTCACGATGAGTCATTGGATGACCCATGGTATCCCCAACTGCTAGTGTCATATACCAACTACAATGCTAATAATGACCCATGATTTCCAACCACAAGTCGTTACATCATCCGTCCTATAACTTTTTCCCAATTTTTCAGACAACTTCAAAGTTTGATCATGGGTCTAATCTTACGCACTTTCAGGGTATTACATATATACTCTTGGAGCGAGGAGGAGCATGCTTCTCATTTAAGAGTAGTGCTTCAGACTCTCAAGGATCGTAAATATCATGCCAAGCTCAGCAAGTATGAGTTTTTGTTAAACTCCGTAGCATTTTTTGGCCATGTGGTATCAAGCGGGGGCATAAAAGTATATTCTCAGAAACAGTGAAGAGGTGGCCTAGATTGGTGAATCCTTCAGATATTCAGAGTTTCTTCGGTTTAGCTAGCTATTATCGGAGGTATGTTTAAGGTTTCTCATCTATTGCGGCACCTTTGACCAAATTGACTCAGAATAAGGTGAAGTTCCAATGGTCGGAGGCTTGTGAGAAGAGCTTCCAAGAGATAAAGACTCGACTTACTTCAGCGCCGGTGTTAACTCTCTCGGAGGGTACTGATGGTTTCATTGTGTATTGTGATGCTTCGAAGATTGTACTAGGGTGTGTATTGATGCAGTGTGGAAAAGTGATAGCGTATGCCTCTAGATAGTTGAAAGTCCATGAGAAGAATTACCCGACCCATGATCTTGAATTGGCTGTTGTGGTATTCACATTGAAGATATGGCGACATTACTTGTATGGGGTCTATGTGGATGTGTTTACGGACCACAAAAACTTACAATAGGTGTTCACGTAGAAAGATCTCAATCTACGGCAAGGAAGATAGTTGGAGCTACTCAAGGATTATGATATGACTGTTCTTTACCATTTAGGTAAGGCTAATATGGTAGTGGACGCATTTAGTAGACTCTCTATGGAGAGTAAGAAAGAGATGGTGAAAGATGTATATCGACTCGTGAGGTTGGGAGTTAGGTTGGTTGACTCGACCGATAGCGGTGTTATTATTCAGAATGGATCAGAATCGTCCTTGGTAATTGATGTGAATGCTAGACAAGATGAGGACCCGATTTTGGTAAAGTAGAAGGAAGTCGTTCAATGTCAGAAGGTGGAGGTCCTCTCCCAAGGGGAAAGATGGTGTGCTTCGGTACCAAGATCACCTATGTGTTCCAGATGTTGATGATTTAAGGAGCCGGATGTTTCATGAGGCTCATAGATCCAAGTACTCTATCCATCCGGGTGCCACCAAGATGTACCGTGACTTACGGTAAATATATTGGTGGAATGGCATGAAGAAGGATATTGCAGAATTCATAGCCAAGTGCCCGAACTGTCAGCAAGTAAAGGTTGAGCATCAAAGGCCGGGAGGTGTACTTCAGGATATCAGCATTCCTACTTGGAAGATGGAAGAAATTAATATGGATTTCATCACTGGCTTACCTCGTACTTGTCGACAATATGACTCTATTTGGGTGGTGGTGGACAGTTTGACTAAAGCTGCTCATTTTCTAGTGGTCAAAACCACGGACTCAACGAAGGATTATGCCAGACTATATATCTGGGAGTTAGTCTGATTGCATGGTGTGCCCTTATCGATCATTTCAGATAGAGGTACTAAATTAACCTCTCTATTTTAGAGGTCATTTAGAAAAGGTCTTGGGACTCAGGTTAAACTCAGCACAGCATTTCACCCGCAAACGGATGGTCAAGCGGAGTAGACAATCCAGACTCTCGAGTCATTTTAGAGAGCATACTTGATGGACTTCAAAAGTAATTGGGATGATCACTTGCCCCTGATTGAGTTTGCTTAAAATAAGAGCTATCACTCCAGCATCTAGATGGCACCGTTCGAGGATCTCTATGGGAGGAGATGTAGATCGCCCATCGGATGGTTTGATGTTGGAGAGGCAGCTATAATAGAACTAGATTCGGTTCATGAGGCAAAGGAGAAGGTTCAATTGATAAGGAACAAGCTCAAAAACCACTCAGAGTCACCAAAAGTCCTATGTTGATGTGAGAAGGAGAGAGTTAAAATTTGAGGTGGATGATTGGGTGTTTCTGAATGTATCACCCATGAAGGGAGTGATTTATTTTAGAAATAAAGGGAAACATAGTCCTCACTACATTGGCCCCTATCGGATTTTGAGGAGAGATGGAAAGGTGACGTATGAATTGGATTTTCCCTCAGAGTTATCTTCCGTTCATCCAGTGTTTCATGTATCGCTTTTGTAGAAATGTTTGGGAGATCCAGCTGTAGTAGTCCCGGTGGATAGTGTTGGTGTAAAAGATAGCCTTAGCTGTGAGGTGGTTCTGGTGGAGATATTAGATCATCAGGTTCAGAGGCCAAGGAATAAAGAAGTAACTTTAGTTAAAGTGTTATGGCGGAATCAACATGTTGAGGGAGCTACCCGTGAAGCCGAAGCAGATATGATGGCTAGATACCCACATTTATTCCCTACCGGCTTTGTTCGGACATGAGGTATCAGTTTGGCCCTATAACTCTATTTAGTTTTCATGTTCAGTTCATGTGTTCAAGCTTCTTTTATGTATAAAATGTGAATCATGAAATTAGATCAGCTATGTGGTTTGAATCAGAGATAGTCATTCTGTTAGTTTTCGGTTTAAATGATCAGTATTTGGGTGTAATGATTACTTGTCTTTGTTTTTCTTCTTGTTTCCAACATTCGAGGATGAATGTTCCCAAGGGGGAGATATTGTAATACCCCGAAAGTGCCTAAGATTAGACCCGGTATCATAAATTGAAAATTTACTAAAAATTGGAACAAATTGTACAAGACAGATGATCTAACGGATCGTTGGTCCAACCAATGACCCGTTGGATGAAGTCGTGGGGAGTGAAGTCTGGTGGTAATGTAAGTAATGGGTGATGTAACAACTCATTGTTGGGTACAAAAAGTCATTATTGGTAATTGTGGGTGAGTACTGGACTTAAGCATAGGGGATGTAACGGGTCATCTCACGACCCGTTGTTACCAGTCGTTGTTTAGGTTATCAGATTTCCAGTGAACCTAATGGAAGGAAACCAAGACTTGTTTGCGGGAATCTCGAGTCATAGTGAGGCTCGTTGTAAGGGAAATTCAGGATCTTCATGAGGCTAACAACGGTCGATCTAGCGACCCGTTAGAAGAGACAACGAATCATCTTGTTGAGTCGTGGCTTGAACTCAAAGACAGGTTTTGGACAGTGCAGATGAAGGATCGTATCACGAATCGTGGTATCCTCCAACGACTCGTTGGTACGTCCGTGGGATCAACCAGTGAAGATTTTTCAGTGTATTTTCGTCATTTCTATGCTCTAGGGCCCTAAAATACATCAATTTATGATATTTTCTAGGTATGTTAAGATAGGTTAAGTCCCTATAACATATTCATTCTCATGCATGCAAGGTTAGGAAGAATTAAGAGGGATCAAGCTAGTTCTCAAGCTCTTCTTCGTGAATTGTCCTTTGGGCTTTCAAAGAGTGTTGAAATTCGATCTTATCCAGGTATGTAGGGTTATGAATTTGTATTTTCGTTCACACCCATGCCCAATCTCTCTTAATTTATGAAATTCTATCAAAAAACTTATGAGGTTTTAACTTGAATTTGGTGGAATTCTAATGATTTACTAATGGGTTTCTATATTTCGAGATTTACATTATGTTTTATGAATTTTGATCATATTTTACAACTATTTTGATTATAAAATTATTGATTCCTATTTATACTAAATTAAGCGTAATTATGTATTATCTATGATGAATCGGGTTATGACCCTTACTTCAATTATTGATATTTACAAATCCATCATGATTTATGATTCGAGATATGGATGTATTCAAATACCCATTATGATTTGATGATTTGCAAAGTATATGTATGATTTACAAGTATGCATGAAACCTATGATTTATGAATTATGTTTTCATGGCTAGTTCACATATGTACAAGTATGTTTATGATTATCATGATTTATCTAGCCCATTAATTCGTGCATATTATACTATGAGCACTATATATATTTTTGGAGTAGTATTTAACACCGAGTAGGTTCGGAGCCTAGGTTCTGCCCCGGATCTCATAAACTAAGTGCCACCATATAATATGTTGGGACCTCCTTTATGACTATCCCTGGCCCAAATGGCCCCTTTTCATGGTGATATCACGCCCTTCATGGTTCTACCCTTGGAAAGGTATGAACGGTCTCCCGACTAGGTTTACAAGTCGGGCTCTATGTGTTCTCATATGGGGTATGTCGGTTATAAGAATCTCCCAATGTTCCACATGATTTATGCATGTTTATGATTATGCATATTGGTTCAAGTCATGTTAAGAAAAGCTTTTCTCTCATGATTATGATTACGATTGTATTATGAATGTTTTTAAAACCTTGAGCCTTATGTTATGTTATGATATTTATGATACGAGCATGATGTCGTACTCTTATGATGTTTTATGAGTTTTTACATATTTTTAAAACCCGCTTTACTTACCTTGTATATTCGGTACATTTCACGTACTGACCGCATACTTTCTATGTTGTATCGTTTCATGATACAAGACTCGACTCTTAAGCTCATCTCCATTAGTAGCCCATCTCACAGTTAGCTATCAGCTTTTTTGATGAATCTTCATGTTCCGAGGTCCATATGTTCAGACTATGATGTTCTTTAGTTTCAGTTTGGTTGGGTTAGTTGCGGATGTTGTCCCATTAACCCATGTTATATGATAGAGGCTTTCAGACTGTATGTAGTACTCAACTGATGTGTATTCCTAGTACTTTCCCAATTACTACACTATGTTATTTTACATTTATGCTTCTGCAATATCGTATGTTCAGTATTCCGCCTTAAGTGATATGAAGCTAGATGTATGCTTATGCCATGGGTCGACTTGGGGTCTCTCGGGGTTCCTTGTCCCGTTTTATGATCTGGGTCTACGTTCTGGTCATGACAGATAGTGACTTGCAAATCAGTGCAAGCTTCAGCCTCAGCCTTTATCTCCGTGAACTTGGCTTTCATTATTTCTAGAGCCTCTCCATTTTCCTTTGTCTGAATTCTCATTAGTTCCATCTTCTCCCTCATCGCTTCTATCTGCTAAAGTACCTGTTTTAACATGTTTTCTATCTGAGTTTGGTTTTCTAAGTCCTCCTCTTCATCATTCTTGTACTCATCAAAAACAACAGAAGGATCAAAGTAGGGGCTTGGGGAAGGGGAATATGAATTTGGACAACCATTCTAATAGCCATCCTGACCACCACATATACTGCAAGTAGGACAATGTTTCCACAAGTGGGATTCTCAACAATTCAGACAGGACTCACTAAAATATGAGTATCCATCATTCAACCCATTTGTGTTCCATGATGTCATGTCAAGAAGGATATCAAACTAAAAACAAAAATAAAAAAAATCCAAAACTAATAAATATTGTTTTTTTTCAACACTTAGAAAATTAGAAACTATCACAAAATAAGAAATTCACCAATTTTTCCATTCCTTGGCAACGGAGCCAAAAACTTTTTGCACCCCAGTGCACGCGCAAGCATACGCAATCGTACAAGTAATACAGTGGCTCTTAAAGATCCGGATGTCGAACCCACAAGGATTGGACTAATTCAGCAAATATTCAAGTTCAAGTGTTATATTAAATTTTACAAGTGTTGATTTTAGAGATTTCAGTTGTCTAAACTAAATCTAAGTGATGATCACAAAATAACCGGGATACAATAATAAGAAGCATCTAGAGTTAAGGCCTGACAATCATGTAACACTACAATTCACAATGGTTTAAGTTTATGAAATTCTGTTGTTGTCTCACAGAGTTAATATGCAGTGTTCATGGTCTTTCGAGTATCTAAACACAACAAACTAGTCTCACACCTACATCGTTGAGCAGGGATGTGAAGGCCTAATTCGTGAGCAATTAACAATATGAATGTGGTTTATGGGGTTTATGCCCTTGATTATGGACTTTCATACCTCTAATCATTCAACCTGACTTAGCTTCACAACTACTTATACAAGCGGTGATGTGACAATTCTAGGTTGATATCTCGCTCATCCTGTTTTATTAACCAATCAAGGAAAATTAGGTATAATCTCTATCCTAACTGGAACTCCTATCGTAAAGAAAAGAACTTGCTCCCTACATTCTTGTGTTCTAGCCTAGGGTTACCCTTTCGAGCTTTTGCCTAAACTTAACGAGTTTGTTTCCATGGTGATCAAGCATAAAAACAATTATAATTAAGAATGTAAGACAAAACAACAATTAAAAACTCAAACCAAAGAAGAATTCATGCATTTACAATCATATCATGTGGCCTTAACCCTAGAAGAAGGGTTTTAGCCACTCATGTTTGTACAAATACTCAAAAACATAATTAATGTAAGATACTTACAAGAGTAGTTAAAAGAGAATGAAAAATAATGAACCCTAGGTAGATTTCTTCACTTCTCCCTTCGCTCCTTTCCGTTGTTCTCCAAATATTTCGTGATAATGAAATTAGAAGCTAAGGGTTCAATTTATAATAAGTTGGAAAAATGTAAAATTTGGCTTGTGGTGAAACAGTTGCATGTCACACTGGCTATCGCGGAGGTTTGCCTCTGTGACATGCTGGCTTTCGCGAAGATTTTCCTCTGTGACACTCTGATGTCGCGGATTCTCACTGTTTAGCATCCCCTGCTCATTTAAATTAATTCTTTGATTCGTGGCACATTGTTGAACGCCCCAATGCTTCTCAATGGCACGGAGTTGAATTAAAATATCCTTTTTATCTTGTCTCATCATCCATAATCCATCCCTTAGCATTTATTGGACCATTCTCTTCGTACTAAGCTCCATACATTTGCAACTTCAACCTACAAAGAGCGCTAATCATATTTGTTAGTCCATGGCCACAAATTACACAAAATACATGAGATTATTCTTAAATTAAGGTACAAAAACATGGCTAAAACAAAGGTATAAAATAGTCTTTGGGCATATAAATATACCCAAGATCAATTAGTCGCAGTAACAGGACATTGTTACTATATCAATAAGTTATTCTAAACAACGGAACATCGAGGGTGAAGTTTTTCCTATTCCTTGGCCATAGCATTTGTCCAAGTGATCGTCATTTTTGTTAGTTGGTATTTTAGTGCTAGTTCTATCTTTGAGTTGGGTTTAATCTTCCTTAACTATTATAGAGTCTTAATAAGGACCCTTAAAATTTAATCCTAGTCCTCAGTCATCGAGTTTTTGTTGCCCTGGTCATTGCATTAATAAATTAAACCTAATCAATCGTAGTTGAGCAATCAGGTGATGAGGTTTTCAAGAATGGACAAACCATCCGGGGACAATAGAGTTCAATACTAGTTACTTTTTGTACTAGCATCACATGCTCAAAAGTTCTATCATTGTTGTCTCCGGGTATCTTTCCATCATGTTTTTCACTGACCTAGAGATACTCGGTTCCCTTGGTTTGAAGGTCTCAAGAAGTTTTGATATTCGTCATAGGACAAAAAGTTTTTCACTGCTCCACCTTCAATTTTTGCTAAATTAGTTAGCACCCCAAAAGTCCCTAAGATCAGACTCTACACTTAGGGTTGAAACTAGCAAGAAAACCTAAACTTTTGCCTAAGAAAGGACCATACCACGAGCCATTGTATGTAGGTACGGTCCATAGTAAATGATCATACCAAAAGATTCAGAGAATGTCTAGAAGTTTTTCAGTAACCACGAGCAATGGTATGACTCGTAATATGGTGGTATAAGTCCTGGTGAGTGTGCATGGTAAGAGGTTCAGAGAGTAACCAAGAACAGTCCAGGTACCACAAGAAGAACCCATAAACCGTACTATTTTGGTACAGGTCGTGGTAGGCCTTCTGTAGGATGAGGTTCTGAGAATGACCAGTACGGCTTGGAGGGTACAGGTAGCATTTAATAGATCATAGTATTTTGGTACAGAATGTACAGACCATCTCTAGTAAGAGATCCAAAGGCCAACAAATAGGGCTCTAGTAAACATGAGGGGTCACCATGAGCCGTGGTACAAGCCGTGGCCACTGGATGGGCAATTTTAAGTGCAAAATTACAAGGGAAGTTTCATAATTTTTATGTTTTTAACCCCTAAACAAGATCGTTTTGGGTTTCCTAAGAGGAGTATTTAAGGGTTTTACTAAGCCTCATATCTCATTCCATTCTCGCATAAATTGAAGATCAAACCTCTCAAGGCTCTCAAGCAACTAGGGTTCTTCTTCTTCTCATCTCTCTTGGGTCTCAAGTCTAAGCATAAATTCATCAAAGCACAGGTATGTGGGGTCCTGAATGGGGGATTTCTTCCACCCTCATGCCCAATTCCAAGCTCAATTACATGATTTTAATTCCTTCATGTCTCCAACTATGATTTTCATTTATTTTTAGGGTTAGGCCCTTTTTGATGAAAAACTCCATGATTTCTTATGAAACTGGTACTCTCATGATTCCATTAATGTTTTATGATCATAATTACATGATCTCTATGAAAAAATTTCATGATTCTCTATTTTTAAGTTAGCATGATTTTACTCAAGTATGTATGAATCTCATGAATATCAAGCTTATGTATCATGGTTGATTTCTCAGCATTATTTTCATGGCTAGTTCACATATGTTAAGAAATTTATGAATTTTATGATTTCTAACTATCTCATGCAAAATCAAGTATGTTTCATGATTATGATATTAGCACTCTGTATGTTTTAGGAGTAGTATTTAACACCGAGTAGGCTGGGGTTCCAGAGCACCCGGGTCTTAGAACAACGTGCCACCATAGCCATAATGGTGTCCTTCTTGAGAGCGTCTCCCATGCTCGAATGGACCCATGAGTTATATCACGCCTTCATGGTTCTTACCCTTGGAAAGGTATGAACGCACCACCCAACTAGGTTTACAAGATGGGCTGCATGTATGCTTATGTGAAGTATATCGGTTATAAGAATCTCCCACTGTTCCATGAATTTTTCACATATGTTCATGTTTATGCTTCACAATATTATGACTTAAGATACTTTGGCTCAATATACACTTTATGAGATTTTACTTATGATTTAAGTCATGTCCAGCTTTATGATTCAATTCTAAAAACCTTGAGCTATTATATTCAGTTTATGATCATAACTTGATCTATATGTGTTTGAAGAAAACGCCTCCCCGAAGAGCCAACGAAAAAAGAAATGGAAATGGCAATGGCATTAGAAATCAGCATACGCCAACAACTCTAGTAGATCCTTTGAATGAATAGGTGACTCATGTTGAGTTTAGGGCTTCTTTCCATATGTTGGCACATGTTATGACAGCCCAGGTCAACCAGAAGGTAGTTGCACCTATGAACATCAATGGGAGTGCTGCAGCGGCTAGAATGCGAGACTTCACCAGGATAAACCCCCTAGAGTTTCATGGTTCAAAGGTGGAAAAGGATCTATAAGAATTTATTAAGGAGAACCAAAGATTACCCAGATTATGGGGATTATTTGGACTCCTATCAGCTGAAGGGGTAGTTAATATATGATTCAGGCAGTGGAAACAAGGTTGTCCAGCAGGACCAGTTCTTGTGGACTAGGATGAGTTCGTGACAGCTTTCTTAGACAAGTTTTTTCCTCGGGAGTTGAGAGAAGCAAAGGAAGTAGAGTTCATCAACTTTAAGCAAAATAACATGACAATTCATGAGTATGTCTTGATGTCTACGTAGTTTTTCAAGTATGCTCCAGAGATGGTTGCCGAGCCGAGGGCTCACATGAGTAAGTTTGTGTTACAGATTTCAAATTCTCTGGTCAAGGAGTGCAGGACCGCCATGCTTATCAGCAACATGGATATCTCTCAACTCATTACCTATGCCCAACAGATAGAGGAGGAGAAGTTGAAGGAGAAGGAGAGGATACCAAGAGGGCTAGGACCGGGAACTTTGAGTATTTCCAACAGAGGATAGGAGATGAACATCGCTCACAATCATATCAGAGGTCATGAGCCCCAGTTGCATCATCAACCAGTGTTCCATATAGGCCTAGGCTTGATTAGAGAGGTAGAGCATCAGGCCCTAAGAGTCAGTGGAACATGTTCGAGGATCGCACTTTCCCAACTTATAGGAGGTGTGGTAGGAACCAAACGAGAGAGTGTATGATTAGCAGGGATGCTAGTTTTGGGTGTGGTAAGCTCAGACACAGACTTAAGAATTGTCTTCGACCAAATAGGGTTACAGTAGAGGTCTTTCCCTAGCTACTACTTCAGCAGCTCCAGCATCTCGCCCATCCCAGCAGGGCGCATCATCTAGTGTAGGTGGCAGATAGCTCCAAATACACTTCTATGCCCTTTCAACACGCTAGGAGCAAGAGAGCTCACCATATGTGGTCATGGGTATGGTACGTGTTTTTCATCTTAATGTTTATGCACTGCTAGATCTAGGGGTCGTATTATCCTTCATGATTCCCTATGTTTCTATCAATTTGGTGTCAGTCTCAAAATCCTATCAGAACCCTTCTCAGTCTCTACTCCTGTCGATGAGTCAGTCTTAGCATGGAGGATATATAGAAATTGCTCTATTACAGTTCTTCAGAAAGTCACCTCAGTCGACTTAGTAGAGTTAGACATGACTAAGTTTGATTTCATCTTCAGCATGAATTGGTTGTATTTTTTTCTATATTTCAACCATTTGTAGGATCCGAGCAGTAGAGTTTTGATTTTTTGGTGAACCAGTCCTAGAGTGGAATGGTAGTTCGGTAGTGCCAATAGGTTGCTTTATTTCCTATCTTAAGGCCTTGAATATGATCTCCAAGGGTTTTGTGTATCATTTAGTTCAGTTAAGGATTCTAAGTCCAAAATCTCAACTCTTCAGTCAGTCCAGTTGTATGCGAGTATCCAGAGGTGTTCTCAGATGATCTACTAGGAGTCCCTCCCGAGCAGAAAACTGACTTTGGGATTGACCTTTTCCATGATATTCAGATCATATCTATTCCTCCTTGCAGAATAGCTCTAGCCAAGCTAAAGGAGCTGAAGGAATAATTTAAGTACCTCTTAGATAAGAGATTCTTCAGGCCTAGTAAGTCCCCTTGGGGTGCTCCAATCCTCTTTGTGCAGAAGAAACATGGTTCTCTCAGGATGTGCATTGATTATCCCAACTGAACAAGGTCACAACCAAGAATAAGTATCCTCATCCTAGGGTTATGACCTATTTGATCAGCTTCAGGGTGCTAGTTGCTTTTAAAAGATAGACCTTAGATTCGGTTATCATTAGCTAAGAGTTAGGGAGTGTAACATTTTGAAGATAGCCTTCAGGACTCGGTATAGCCACTATAAATTTATTGTTATGTCTTTTGGACTAACAAATGTTCCTGTAGCTTTTATAGGTTTGATGAATAGGGTGTTCACGAAGTACTTGGATATGTTCTTCATTGTCTTCATAGAAGATATTCTTATATACTCTTGGAGTGAGGAGGAGCATGTTGCCTATTTGAGGATTGTGTTGAAGACTCTTAAGGACTATCTGTTGTTTTCTAAATTCAGCAAGTGTGAGTTTTGGCTGAAGTAAATTGCATTCCTTGGTCATGTAGTGTCTAGTGAAGGTGTTCAGGTAGACTCTTAGAAGATAGAGGCGGTTAAGAACTGGCCTATACCTATCACTTCTACTGACATTAGAAGTTTTTAAGGTTTAGTTGGTTACTACCAGAGGTTAGTAGAAGGATTTTCATCCATTACTGCACCTATGACCAGGTTGACTCAGAAAAAGGTCACGTTCTACTGGTCTGATGATTGCTAAGAGTTTCAGGAGTTAAAGACTCGACTCATTTCAACTCTAGTTTTGACCCTACCAAAGGACACCGATGGTTTTGTAGTGTATTCTTATGCCTATAGAGTTCGCCTTGGGTGTGTGTTGATGTAACATGGGAAGGTCATTGCCTATGCCTTGAGACAGCTTAAGGCTCTTAAGAAGAATTACTCGATGCATGACCTTGAGTTAGCAACAGTGGTGTTTTCCTTGAAGATTTGGAGGCACTATTTGTATAGGATGGATGTTGATGTGTTCGCAGACCATAAAAGCCTTTAGTATGAGTTTACTTAGAAGGAACTGAATTTGAAACAAAGGAGATGTCTTGAGCTTCTCAAAGATTATGACATGAGTGTCCTTTATCATCCAGGAAATTCCAATGTGGTGGATGATGCTCTTAGTAGGTTTTCCATGGGAATCATGACTAATGTGGATGATGGGAAGAAGGAATTGTCTACAGAAGTCCATAGGCTGACTTGCCTAGGGGTTTGCCTTACAAACTCAATGGATGGTGGTGTCATAATTCAGAATGGATCGGAATATTCATTGCTGACAGAAGTTAAGTCAAGTCAATATGAGGATCCTATCTTAGTGAAGTTGAAGGAAGTTGTCCGAAATCAGAAAGTGGAGGTTTTCTCCTAAGGAGGAGCACAAGAGATGGTGTGCTCTGATATCAAGGTCGATTGTGTGTTCTGGATATGGATTCCTTGAGAGAGCGGATGTTGAGAGAGGCTCACAGCTCTTGGTATTCTATCCATCTAGGTGCCACCTAGATATATCGTGATCTACGGGGAGGTTTGTTGGTGGAATCGCATTAAGAAGGACATTGCAGAATTTCTAGTTAAGTGTCCAAATTGCCAACAAGTGAAGGTTGAGGATCAGAGACCAGGAGGTATGTTACAGGATACCAGTGTCCCTACATAGAAGTGGGAAGATATAAATATAGGCTTTATCACAGGTTTACCTCATACGCGCCGATAACATGATTTTATATGGGTGATTATGGGTCGGATGACTAAGTCAGCACATTTTCTGCTAGTTAAGGCTACAGATTCAGTCGAGGACTATGCTAGACTTTATGTTCGGGAGTTAGTCAGGTTTAATGGAGTCCCTTAGTCCATTATTTCAAATAGGATACTCAGTTCATCTCTCAATTTTGGAAATCATTTCAGAAGGGCCTTGGTGCTTAGGTCAAGCTTAGCACCGGTTTTCACCCACAAATAGATGGTAAGGCTGATATAAGACCCTGAAAATTTTTTTGGTGATAATTTGATGTTTTTATGCTAGGTTAAGGAAAGTACGGGTTGTATATTGGTCATAGATGATAAGTAAAATGTGTACGATCAATATATCAAAGAGTATGTGAAGTTCATAAATAAGAGTCAAATTTAAATGATCATATCTCCCAATATATAATGAATTAGTAGCCCTAGTTTTCAGAACATCAAACCGCTTGTCAATCAAAGTTCGAAGTAAGAAGTTATGGGCATTTTAATGAAGCTTCGCGAGCGGTGACGCGGGCATGATGCCCTAGCGCCTTCACCGCCCTATTTACTTGAAATATGATTTTTCACTTGTTGAAAACATTTTCAGCTAAATCTAAATTGACCAGATTTATAAGGATTCCATTTCTCTCTCAATTCCATCAGCTAGGACAAACAAAATCAAGGAGGAACATCAAGCAAAGTACTAGAAAATCACAAGATAAGTTGAGATTACCTTGCCAAGTATTTTAGGGGCTGTTTTGGAGCTCGTTTTGGCAAGGTTTTCAAGACGTTTTTAAGCATTTAAAAATATATGTGGACTGCATATATATCCATGTTTGAGTAGGTGTTTAAATCAGGAGAAAAAGTAAGGATTTCGCCCCTTTTAAACCTCTCAAATTGAAAATCGAAAATCAGGAAATTGGCAGCTAAGTGAGTTGCCGATGGACTGTTTGTTAGCTGAGTTTTGCTCGTTTTCCTTAGGATTTTTGGCTGTTTCTATTTCTGGAATTATAATTCATATTGAGGGGTATAATTACAGAAAAAGTAAGGTAAAATTTCCCTCTCGTTTCTCCCTCAAAAGTTAGTGAAAACTAGTTGAGAAAATGGCTAAATGTTGTTGATGTTACCGTGTGTTGTTGTTACTATTGTGACTACCTCTGGTTAGTTATTTTGGCTGCATTTTTTGCTATATATTAATATTTTCATTGGCCTATAAAACCACTAGATTAAGTAGGTTTAAGGATAATCATTAAGATAGGAAATCGGCTAGAGAAAAGTTCGTCGGAGAAAGGTATGTAAGGCTCTATCATTCTTTTAAGCACGATTCGTGTGTTGTGAATCAAATGAAACAGCAACCTATTTAAAAGCCTTGAGGCAGTATGTTAAGCTTCATTCAAGCATTAAAGTTCCATGTTTTATTGAGGACAAATATTAAGATTATTCCTAGCCAAAGTGAGACATCTAAAGTGTGATATTGTGTTGATTGTTGTCGTAGTTGTACATTGAGTTGGAGACCCCTCAGTGTGGGCATTGTTAGCTGGTCCTTACTGTATGTCATGTGTATATATATGTTATGTTAAATGTGTTTAAAGGTTTTGTTTCTAACTGAAAGTGGTGAAAGAGCCAGATGAGAACAGTGTAAACATTTTAAGCCACGTAAAGACGTCGCAGGCTATTGAGGGTAAACGAGCTTATTGAATTAGGATTACCTAGTTATGGTTGTCCTTTATCTTATGTGTATGTTATGAAATATGCTCATGTGAGGTATATTTCATAATCCCTTTCACTAAGCCGGAGCGAGCAAGCTAGCGAGTTTACGAGCTCTAATGTCCTTGAACACGATCTATAAATTTTGTTGAAACTCTTAGGTCATCTGTTGTTCCTTATGATATATACAAGTTTTTAATACATGCATTTTAAGTTCTATTTTCGCTTTACATGTTATATGTACTCAGTTCAAGTTATGCATTATGAAAGAAGGCCTATGCCGGCCACATGTTTAGTATTCCTCATTTCTATGTTGTACATATTGGGAAAGTCCAGTATAAGCCATATCGGCTCCATTTATGATTTTTTCATTGATTTTACCCCGGTGTGGTACACCGGCTGGATATCTTTTTTTGGCCCCGGTGCATGGTACACCGGCTGGACGAATTTTACCCGATATGAGTACACCGGCTGGAAGGCATTTTATTTTTACCACAGTGTGGTACACTAGCTGGATGAATTGTATATAGATTTTATGGTCAGCTGTCTGCTGGAATTTCAGAAATAGTCTTTGTTGTGCATTAGATGGTTGCATTTATACTTCAATATTGAGTTATTGTCACGTTTCTGTTTTTAGGATTCTGGGTTGTTACTACTCCTTATTTCTAGCCTAGTTATCATTTTTATCTTACATGTTTACAGTTTCCAGCCTTACATACCAGTACATTTTATTCGTACTAACATCCCTTCATCTTGGGACCCTTCCTGCAACCGTGCCTTAGGTACAGGCCGAGGCTCAGATCATCGGATGTAGTAGAAGCTAGATTTCAACAGAATAGTGGTATGCTCCTCTCTTCCAAGAGCCATGTCCTAGTTTGCTTTTATTTTCAATTTTGTGTATAGCATGGGTAGGCCGGGGCCTTGTCCCGTGCATTCAGTTTGTTTACTCTATAGAGTCTGATGTGTACTAGACTGTATAGTAGTGTGGGTTGTGTAGTCGTATTGGTTTTTCATTGCTTAGCTTTATTGTAGCCTTGTCGGCTTTCTAAGTTGCATATTTATAATTGTCAAGGAATTATTGGCCTAGTATTTATCTTGGTTGGTTGTGACAGGTTGCTTGGTCAGCCTTATTGTTACATTTATAGATGCTATATAGCCAGCTTCTCGATCGACTGTGAATCGAGTGCCAGTTGCGCCCTACCCTGATTCTGGGGTGTGACAGACTTGGTATCAGAGTGAAGTCGTGTCCTAGGGAGTCCACAAAGTCGTGTCTAGTAGAGTCTTGCTTATGGGTATGTTGTGCACCAGACTTATAATCAGAAGGCTACAGGACATTTAGAAATTGATTCACTTCTTTTACTAATTGTTCGTGCTATAGGTCGAGCTCATAAGTACTGTGATATCTAAATCATTGTTATTGTTTAAAAAGTATTCCTGTGACAAGGAAGACGACTACAAAGTTGATTGGCACAGCCGTTGGGGGAGGTACTAGTCTCCCTCCAGTGGATTAGAGAGATAGGTGATCTTGGGCAGAATTGCATGCCCAAGTGATACTCAAATACTTCATTTCGACTTGTTTATCTATCATTATGTGTACATTCTCATGTGATTCTTAGTTAAATGTAATTTATACTAACCAGCATGATTAGTGTTGTTTTGCAAGTAAAAGATTTTGGGAAGCTAATATACATGTTGGTAAAGAGCGGGAAATGGACTTGGAATCAAGGAGTGGAAAATGACAAGGGAGAGCTCCAAAAATAAGGGCTCCGCGATAGACACGCTGCCATCGCAGAGGCATTCTGCCTCAGATGAATTAAATTGGTCAAATTCCAGTGGAGGGGCGCGTTACCTCCGTGACATGGAGAGCAGTGCTCCGCTGATGCACTCCGTGTCACGTTGAGTGTATTACCTGGAACCTCAGGGTCCAGTGAAGATTTACACGATAGCACCGTGGCACAGATGCAAGGCTCCGCGATGTAATCCGTGCCACATTGAGGTACTTTGCCTGGTAGGCGACTTCCAGTGAGGGTCACCGCGATACCCCCGTGGCACGGATGGAGGTGCTCCGCGATACACTCCGTTCCCCGTTGATTATTCGGGAAAAATTCTCCAAAGTATAAATAGCGCACTTAGGTTTTATTTTAAACATTCTGACTTGGTTGAGCAAGAACGTGGGTTACAGGTTGAGAGGACAAAAATTCTTGGGTTCTTCTCTTTCTCTTTCTCTTTAATCTCAATTGTTTGTATGAATTCTACTTATTTGATGATGATTAATCCACAAATGAGTGGCTAATTCTACTTCTTGTATTGGAGATGTAATTGATCATTTTCAGTTTCATCTTTTCTTCAATGGTTGTTCTATCTTTTCTTGTTTACTACATTAATGTTTGTATGTTAATGTATATCTAGAAATCCAATTTTGATTTTGCAAAGGAAAGAAATTGGAAAGAAGTGAATATGTAGGGTATAGATCTTTTCTTAACTGTAAAAATCGAAAAGATTTACATTCCAGAATAAATATATCTGAAAGTCTTATTAGTCAATTAAGGAATCGTTTATGTATGGCTAGAGCATGAAATTCTTTTATCACAGGAACGTAGATTAAGATTCATGATTCTTAAATTAGATAGGAGTCGAAAGATCCAATCCATAGGCAATAATTCTTGACTAGCAACCGAAGAAAGCCAAGCTGGTTGAATTGATAAATTACTTCCCTGCATGTTTGTTTTAACCTCAGCTTGCTCATTTCTATTTATCAGACTCAAATTATAATATTGACTTAGATTCTCATTACTTAGTAAACTTAAACTCTTAAAACATTATTTATTTGGTTGTCTGCATTCATAAATACATAGTTCACTAACGCTTAAGTTAATTAGTACCGTAGCTTAGTGTGGGATACTAGCTTGAAATTAGCCACTTTACTACTTGTTCGACCGATGCTTGCGTGTAGTCACCCAGCCCGAACAAGTTTTTGGCGCCGTTGCCGGGGAATGGCAATTGGTAAATTTATTTTCTTAGTGTTAGTTTACAAATTCTATATAAGTGCTGACAACCCAGTCTTAGCCTTTCTCTTGCAGGTTTGAATTATTCTGAACACTGGCAAGAGATATGGAGTTGATTGATCCATTTATAGAGCCGGAGAGACAATTTCATATACAGAAAGGGAAGCTCTAGAGAAGAAGCTGCAGTTGCTAAGACGAAATTCTGGAGCAACAACAAGAATCCACCACTTTTGAGGGAAGTTTTAGTGCCAAGGAGATGGCAGCAAGGCCGGTTTACAAAGTGGCAATCCCATGCAAACAATGTTACATCAGTATTCGCAGATCAGAGCCAGGAGGAGGTTTGAGCTTAAGCAGAACATGGTACAGTTGTTCACACTAGCGGGCAATTCACAGGTCTCCCTGTGAAGATCCCACAACAACATCTCCAAAACTTTTGGAGATAAGTGACACTAATTCCCGCTGGAGTATCATCCGACTATGTTAGGCTTACATTATTCCCTTTTTCATTATTGGGGGAAACAAGAGGTGGTTGAAAGCTGAACCACTAACTCCATCACTACTTTGGGATGATCTTGCAAGAAAGTTCTTTATACACGATTCTTTCCATCTAGGAAGACAGCTAGACTTAGAATTAAGATTCTAAGTTTTAAACAAAGAGAGGTGAGAAATCTGTTTGAAGCTTTGGAAAGGTTCAAATCAATGTTAATGGATTGTCCTCACCGTCAACAGTCCAATGATGTGTTGGTGCATACATTCATTAAAGGTTTGGAACCACATACAAAAATTTTGCTAGACTCAGCAGCTGGGGGACAAGCATTAAAAGACTTATGAGGAGCTTTATACTTTGTTGAATCGTATTTCACAGGGAAATCCAGAATAGAATGCGGACTCATCACGAGGAGGAACAAGGAAAGCGGCAGGAGTCTTTGAGGTGGATGGTTTTACAACTATCGCTGCACAGATAGCTGTATTGCAAAATCAACTCAACACCCACTTCAGCAGTATGAGGCTTGGATCAACTTCAAGCCTATTCAATGTAGTGCAGCAGGTATGGTGTGAAGTATGTTTGAGTAATGAACACTCAGCTGAGTGTTGTGGTTCCATCCAGATTCAGTAAACTTTGTTGGGAGCGTCAAGAGAAATAATAACCAACAGTATGGCAACAGTAACAACACCAAATTGGAAGAATCATCGAATTTCTCTTGGGGTAGTAATAAACATCAAGGACAGAGTTCGAATCGGTGTGCAGAGAAATCAAGGGGCATCAAAATTTTTAGTCTCAATACAGAGAAACAATGCCTCCTCCTCCACCTAACAGCATTGAGGACATGTTCAAAACAATGATAGATAACCAACAAAATGTATGGCTGATTTTGTGAAATTAGCGTCTGACATGAAAAAAATTAGCAATTAGCTACAAAGGCATTAGAGTACCAGTTTGGACAACTAGATGGAGCTCAAAACACCAGGACCAGAGGAGGACTGCAGTGACACTGACCCAAATCAAAGCAGGTCAATGCAGTGACCACAAGGAGTGGACTACACATACAACTTAAGGAGGTGGATCCAGAAAGACCACCTCAAAAATCAGGAGAAGTGGAAAAAGATGGGGAACATGATGATGAAGAGGGAAAGGAAAAAGGCAGCTGAGGCAGAAAGACCACCACCCCGTTCCCTCAAACGATTAAAAAGCACAAGGAAGAAGCTTGCTTTAAAAAGTTCATGGAGGTGCTGAAATAGGTACACATTAATTTACCTTTGGTTGATGTTTTGGGGGGAGTGCCGAAATATGCAAAGTATATCAAGGACATCGTAGCTAACAAAAGCAGATTGACGGATTATGCTACGGTGGCGCTTACTAAGGAGTGCGCTTCCCGGATACAGAACAGGTTCCCAACAAGCTCAAGGACCCTGGGAGCTTTACCATTCAAAAGATCACAATCGGGCAAGTATCGAGCCCACGGACTATGTGATTTGGGAGAAAGCATAAACTTGATGCCGACATCGGTGTTCAAGAAGTTGGGGTTGGGCAGCCCTAGACCAATTACTGTAATCTTGCAGCTAGCAGACCGTTCTTTGGCCAGACCAGATGGTATTGTGGAGGATGTGCTAGTGCAAGTGGAGAACCCTCATTTTCCCGGTGGTTTTATTATCTTAGATTTTGAGCCGAATGCGGAAGTCCCACTTATTTTGGAATGACCTTTCTTGGCAACCAGGCGAGCTTTGATTGATGTTGCTGCGGGAAAGCTAACCATGGCGCACATGATAAAGTGGAGGTGTTTGATGTGTACCATGAAGCTTTCGGCCATTTAAGAGGAGCTATCAGCAATCAATGTGCGAAACCAGGTAGCAATTCTTCAGATTGTTAATTCTCAGGATCCTTTGGAGAAGGCGTTGATGGGCTCCAATCATTTTGGAGATAGAGATACATATGAGATGGTGCATATGTTGAACGAACCAAATGGTTTACCGAGGAAGCAAGACTTTCATCCATTGATGAGGTCGCGGAACCATTGCAAAAACCATCAGTGAGGAAGCACCAAAACTGGAGTTGAAGACATTGCCTCCACATCTGAAGTATGTATTTTTAGTAAGATGAAACCTTGCCAGTCATCATCTCCGCAGAGCGTGAGAGAACGCAGTGAAGGATGCATTGGTGGTTCTCAGAGAGGAGGAAGAAAGCAATGGGGTGGCAGATGTCCAGACATTAGGGGGAATCAATCCAGCTTTTTGCACACAGGATTTTTATGGAAAAGAAGGAGCAAAGCCAACTGTACACAACATCAGCAGGGCTGAATCCGGTGATGAAGGATGTAGTTAGGAAGGAAGTGATCAAGTGGATTGATGCAGGTGTGTTCTATACCATTTCAGACAGTGAATGGGTCAGTCCCGTTCAGTGTGTGTCCCAAGGAGGGATGACCGTGTTCACCAACGAGAAGAATGAATTGATTCCTACACGCACAGTCACAAGCTGGCGAATTTTCATGGACTACAGGAAGCTCAATGAGGCGACGAGGAAAGATCATTATCCTATCCCATTTATTGATCAGATATTGGACAGGTTGGTAGGTCAAGAATATTATTGTTTCCTTGATGGATATTCCGGCTATAACCAAATAGCCATAGAACCGGAGGACGAACCACCTTTAAATGTCCTTATGGGACATATGCTTTCAGGCGGATGCCATTTGGTTTATATAATGCACCCGCCACATTCCAGAGATGCATGATAGAGATCTTTCACAATATGGTGGAAGTTTTTGTCGAGGTATTTATAGATTACTTTTCTGTTTTCGGTAATTCATTGCTACCATGTTTGCAGAATCTTGAAAGGGTGCTAGCTCGATATGAATAAGCCTTGTACTCAACTGGGAGAAATGTCATTTTTAGTCAAGGAGAGTATCGTCCTTGGCCATAAGGTGTCATGCAAGGGGTTGGAAGTCGATCGTGCAGGTCAGAAGTGATTGAAAAGCTACCACCACCTGTGTCAGTGAAGGCTGTTCATAGTTTTCTCGGACATGCAGGGTTCTACAGACGGTTCATCAAGAACTATAAGAATTTCTAGACCGATATGCCGGTTGCTAGAAAAGAGGGTGAAGTTCAAACTTTGTGAGATTGTCTTAAAGCATTCGAGTTGAAAAAAGAAACTGGTAAAGCACTATTCTCATTTCTCCGGATTGGGAGCAACTGTTTCAATTAATGTGTGATGCAAGCGATGTGGCTGTAGGAGCTGTACAGGGCGCGAAGGAATAAAATTTTTCATTCCATTCATTATGAAAGCAAAACACTTGACGCAACCCAAGTCAATTATACAGTCACGGAAAAGGAGATGCTAGCATTGGTGTTCGCATTTGACAAATTCAGGTCCTACTTGGTGGGTTCTAAAGTAGTGGTGTATACCGATCATGCAGCAATTCGGTATTTGTTTAACAAGAAAATTCACCAAAGCCCAGACTGATCAAATGGATATTGTTGTTACAAGAGTTTGACCTAGAGATTCGAGACAGAAAGGGAGCGGAGAATCAAGTGAAAGATCACCTATCCAGGTGGAAAGCCGATTGCATGTGAAGGAAGGTGACAACATCAAGGAAGAGTTCCTGGATGAGCAGCTCTTGGCAATAAGGAGCTCAAATCCCTTAGTATGCAGACATTGTGAATTTGCTGGTAAGTGGAGTCTATCCACCGGAGGCTACAGCTCAGCAAAGAAAGAAGTTGAGACATGATTGCAGGTATTACATTTGGGATGAGTCGTACTTGTTTAAGCAGGGATCGGATCCAGGTGATGAAAGATGCATTCCAGAGAGCCAGATTGCAGAAGTATTGAGGTTGTCACTCATCATTGTATGGAGGCCACGGAGAGCGAGCGGACAGCTCACAAGGTGCTATAGTCAGGTTTCTTTTGGCCTACACTGTTTAGGGCTTCTATGGCATATGTAAAAATGTGTGATAGATGTCAAAGAACAGGCACAATTGGTAGAGCGAGGAGATGCCGTTGCAGCAGATATTAGAAGTGAGTGCTTTGATGTATGGGGAATAGATTTCATGGGCCCGTTCCCACCGTCATTTGGTAATCGTTACATCATGGTAGCCGTTGATTATGTATCTAAGTGGGTCGAGGCAACAGCTTGCCCCAGAAATGACAACAAGGTAGTGACAAAATTTGTGAAAAAATATATTTTCACCAGGTTCAGGACACCACGAGCCATTATCAGTGATGGAGGGGCTCATTTTGTGAATGCAAGTTTCAAAAATTTGCTAGCTAAATATGGGGTGCAACACAAGGTAGAAATAGCGTATCATCCCCAAACTAGTGTGCAAGTGGAGGTGTCAAACAGAGAGATAAAGCAGATTCTACGAGAAGACAGTAGTGACTGCTTAATTGATTGGTCGCAAGCAAACTCGACGATGCGTTATGGGCTTATAGAACTGCGTACAAGAACACTTTCATTGGAACTTCTCCGTACAGATTGGTCTATGGAAAAGAATGTCATCTGCCTGGAGCTAGAACATCAAGATTTTGGGCCGTGAAAGTTGAACATGGATCCAGAGCTAGCAGAGAGAAAGAAGAGGCTGATGCAGCTCAGCGAAGCGATGAGTTTCGATGGCATGCTTATGAAAGTACCAAATGCTACAAGGAGAAAATGAAGAGGTGGCACGATAGGCATATGGTGCATCAGATCTTTGAGTCGGGGTGAGTGTTGCTATTTAACTCAAGGCTAAAGCTTTTCTAGGAAACTTTCGGTCCAAATGGTCAGGGCCATTTGAATTGGTGAGAATGACCCCACACGGGGCAGTGGAGTTGTGGCAAGAAGATAGAAGTGCCACATTTTTGGTTAACGGGCAAAGATGTAAGCATTATTGGGGTGAGGACGTTATTCGAGAGAAGACGTCCATCACTCTAGAGGATTATTGAGCAATGAATGGCGTCGAGCCGCGATGCTAAATCCAGGCACTGCACGGGAGGCAACCCCGTGAATGTGTTGTAATAGCAGTAGAATTATTTGAAAAAAAGAAAAAATTAAGATATAATTTGTTGATTTTATTAATCATTTTTTTTTTTGTGTTGAAACCTATGATGTCTAACAAATTCTTTTGTGGTGAAATGACTTTCAGGTGGAACGGAGGGCAAAAATACAAAAAAGCGCAAAGAAAAAATCGAGGTAAGAAAATAAAAATTGGCACATTACAGTGAGCCTGCACAATGGCTCCGTGTCACGGAGGAGGGCCTCTGCGTTACCCTCTGTGACATATTGAGGCTTATTCGAATTTTTAAAAAATCCAGAATGCCTGTGCGATGGCTCCGTGTCACGGAGGCGGGTGCTCCACGTTGCCCTCCGTGACGTTGAGGGTTATTTCGCATCAGGTCATCGGCGTCGGGTCACCGGGTAACCCGCGTGAAAAAACCCTTTTAAACCCCAATTTCCTTCATTTTCTTCCCACTTTCCAATTCCATCCGGGACCCACACCAAAAATCCCCTTCTCCCCCAATGTGACACGGACCTAGGGATCAATTTTCTTCGAGTTTTCTTCGATTTCATTAAAGTAAAGGTATGTTCTTGAATTTTCCTCATTTTGCTCAAATTTTTGATTCTTGAACATGTTTGGTGATTGAACCTTGCCCTAAGTGAGAAATGAGCTTGAATTCACTTGAGTTATGATTGAATGATGTTCATAGTATCATTGTGAATATATGAACTCAATGATTGCATGTTTTATTGAATTCTTGCGAAATTGGTAGCTAGGGTTGAAGGTGAATAGGAAGAAGACTGAAATTCTTTGAAATGTTGAAAAAAAATTAAAGGTATGCATGTTGGGTGAAGGTAGAAATATATTGTGATCGATGTTGAATATGCTAAGTTAGAAGAGGGATTTTCGGGAAAATACAATTGGAGAATTACATAGGTTGTTGAAAATTTTTCTAAATTGCCATGATGATGTAATGGAATCAATGGAGAAATTTTATTCATTGTACGAGAAGTCTGGTAGTACATAGTAATTGCTCCATCGACTTATATGAATGCACTAAGCCGGTTGAATGCTAAGAATAGAAAAATCATGAATGTCTTGTTGAATTGTTTGAATTGCGGCTTAAGATAAGAAGTCTGGGTGATCCAATTAAACCCAACCTTAGTTGTAGCTAATTGTCTGCATAACATTGGGACTGTATGTTTGAATGTACGGAACAATGTCAGGTTGGCAAGACAAGGAAAGGCGCATCATCGGGCGCCAGCGAAAGAGAGTGAGATTGGGAACAGCAGTTCCAGCAGCACCAGTGGTTCCGCGAGGCCAACGCCGACAATACGGAACCATATGGGTGACCAATGAGGAAAGATGGTAACCTTGCTAAACATAAAGAAACCAAATACTTCCCGGAGGAGCAGAACTAGCACGGGAGCCGCTGGCACAGGAAATTCCGTGGATTGTGCGAGATTGTTTCGTTGGGCTAAACTTCATCTTCGAAGAGCCCAGGGAGTGCAATCTCCATCTTATCCAAGAGTTCTATGCTAATTGGAACGCGACTTTACGCAGTCACACCGTCAAAATCAGAGGGCAGGTTGTCACTTTTGAGCCCCATCACTTGAATGCAATCCTGGGGGCGTGGGACACAGACGCTCATGTCCTCCGTCAGCTGAACATCACTCCACCCTATACGGACATCCAGACGAACCTTATGTGGAGCCCGATCGACTCCAGCCAGGTGGGGTAGGCCCAAGCAGAAGGGCTACCATCAGACATTGCCCTCCTCTCCAGATAAACTGGGAAGCCCAGATTTGGCTGAAAGATTGTGTTCATGCCTGATTCGGGGGTGCACATAACAGAAGTTGATCTGGGGCATATTTATATGCCCAAGTGATACTCAAATGCATCGTTTTTACCTTGTTTATCCAACAGTGTTTGTACATTCTCATGTAAATTGTAGGGAAGTGTGAATTTATACTAACCAACATGATTAGCGTTGTTTTTGTGGAAAAACATACTTTTATGGAGCTAAGATGCATGTTGGGAGGAATCCGAGAGATGAACTCGGGAACGAGCAGGAAGCAGGTGGAGAAGCAGAAATAAGAGAGAGGCTCCGCGATGGAGCCGTGACACGCTGCCATCGCGGTTGCATTCTGTCCGGGAGATATAATTTCAAGAATTTCCAGAGAAGGTCCGTGATCGAGCCGTGGCACGTTAGGTAATTTCCCAGATCTTGACATTCCAGTGAAGGTCCGCGTTTGCACCGTGGCACGCTGGTCATGCTCCGCGTGCATGTCGTGCCACGGTGGGAGCTATTACCTGGGCGGCCAAATTCCAGAGCACTCCGCGTTTTGCACCATGTCACGGAGGCAGTGCTCCGCAATGCACTCCGTGACACGTTGCTTGTTATTCCGGGAAAAATTCTCCCTAGTATAAATAGAACACTTAGGTTCATTTGTAATTATTCTGACTTGGTGGAGCAAGAACGTGGGTTACAGGCAGTTGAGAGGACGAAAATTCTTAGGGTTTTCTATCCCTTTCTTCTTTCTTTCAATTCATTGTATGATTAACATTCATTTAATGATGTTCAATCCAAAATGAGTGGCTGTGTCCCTTTCTTGCTGAGGTTATGAATTGTTGTATTGAAATGTAATTGTTGATTATCTGGTTGTTTCATCTTTTCTTCTATGGTTGTTCTATTTAATTCTTGTTCTTACTGCATTAATATGTGGCCAATGTTAATGTAAATCCAAAAAGTCCGGTTTCACCCGAGAGGGGGCAAAAGCTGGAAAGTTGTGAGTAATAGGATATGATCTTTTCTTAATTTGGGAAAATTGAGGTGATTTACCTTCAGGATAGAAATATACCTGAAAGTCTGATAGTCAAATTATTAGGTGGTTTGTATGGCTAGAACATGAATTTCTTCTTATCACAGAAATGTAGGTGAAGGTTCATGATTCTTAAGCTGGGTTAAATACGAGGATTTTAATCCATAGGCATAAGTTCCGACGAGCAACCGGAGAGAAAAGATAAGCCATGTAGATCGATAATTAGTTTCTTTACATGTTCGTTTTAGCCTCAGCATGCTCACATTCATAGTTCATACTCACTTGTATAATTATTCTACTTTAGTATAAAAATAGTTTACAAAATATAAAAACATTTTCTTTACACTGTTGTCTTCATTTTTAAAGTTAAAGTTAAATTAACACTCGAAGGTTTTTACCCTGTAGTCCAGTCCTGTGAGTTCCCCGACATTTCGGTTCTTAAAGGGCCACTATATTACTTGTACAACCCGTACACTTGCGGGCTCATCAAGTTTTGGCGCCGTTACCCGGGGACTGGCAATTGGTGAAATTTTGATTTTCGTAAAAGTGTTAGGTTGCTATTTCTGTATTTTAGTATTGACAACTTGGTCTTAGCACTGTATTTTGCGAGATAACAGATTCTGTTGAACACTAGCAAGAGACAAAGATTTGGTGGATCCATCCTTAGGGCCGGAAAGACAATTCCATCAGCGGAGAGAAGCTCTAGAAAAGAAAACTGCACTTGCTCAGACAAACAATCACGGAGCAACCACAGAATCCCCACACTTGTGCGGGCAGTATTAGTTCGAAATGGCAGCTAGGCCGGTTCGCGATGTAACCCACATGCTAGTAATGTCACGCTACCATTTTGCCAAGCCTGAGCCAGGAGGAGGTTCGAGCTTAAACAGAACATGGTGCAATTGCTGCACACAAGCAGGCAGTTCACAGGTCTCCCTCACGAGGATCCACAACAACATCTTCAAACCTTTTTGGAGATAAGTGACACTTACATTCCCGCTGGAGTGTCAACAGACTATGTCAGGCTTACACTATTCCCATTTTCACTTTTGGGAAAGGCAAACAGGTGGTTGAGAGATGAGCCACCGAACTCTATAACCACTTGGGATGACTTAGAAGTCAAATTCTTGATCCGGTTCTTTCCTTCCGGTAAAACAGCAAGACTTAGAAGTCAAATTCTAAGTTTCAAACAAAGAAGAAGGAGAATATGTATCAAGCTTGGGAGAGATTCAAATCGCTGTTGGGGGACTTTCCTCATCACCATCATTCCAATGATGTGCTGGTGCACACTTTTATTGAGGGTTTGGAACCCCACACAAAAATCTTGCTGAATTCAGCGGTGGGGACAAGCATTAGAAAAGACTTATTAGGAGCTTTATACTTTGCTTAATCATATTTCCTTGAGGGAAATCAGTGGAATGCGGACTCTTCAAGGGGAGGAGCAAGGAAAGTTGTTGGAGTCTTGGAAGTGGATGGGTTTACAGCTATCGCTGCACAGATAGCTGCCTTGCAGAATCAACTAAACACCCACTTCGGCAGCATGAGCTTGAGTCAGTCTCAAGCCCCAGTAAATACGGTCGATTTGGTGTGAAGTGTGCGGAACCAATGAACACACTCAGCCCGAGTGTTGCTGAGCAAATCTGACTCGGTGAACTTTGTCGGTATGCACAAAGGAACAATCTCCAAGAGTATGGGAACAGCTACAATTCTAACTGGAGGAATCACCAATTTCTCTTAGGGTAGCAACAACCATCGGGGACAGGGTGCGAGTCAGGGTATGCGGAGGAATCAAGGAGGGCCACAGAACTATCAGTCACGATTATAGAAACAGCAATGCCCCTCCTCCATCACCATCACCCAGTGTTGAGGATATGTTCAAGACCATTATATCCAACCAAGCTCAGTACCAGGCTGACTATGTTAAATTGGCAGCCGAGGTGTCAGAAATAATAAGTTAGCTACCAAGGCGCTGGAGTATCGGTTTGGGCAGTTGCTGTAGCCCAGAACACCAGGCCTAGAGGAGGACTTCCCAGCGACACAGATCCCAACCCCAAGCAGGTAAATGCAGTGACCACGAGGAGTGGTTTGCAGTTGAAGAGGTGGAACCCGAAAGACCACCTCAACAGTCAGGAGCGGCAGAAAGCGGAGAGGAGCAAAATGATGAGAGGGGGAAGAACAAGGATGCTGAATCAGAAAGACCTCCACCCGTTCCCTCAACGATTAAAGAAACACAAGGAGGAGGTGTGTTTCAAAAAGTTCATGGAGGTGCTTAAACAGGTACACATTAACATACCTCTTGTTGATGTTTTGCAGGGAGTGCCGAAGTATGCAAAGTACATAAAGGACATCTTGGCCAACAAAAGCAGAGCTTACGGAGTATGACGCGGTGGCTCTTACGGAGAGTGCACTTCCCGGATACAAAGCCGATTGCCTACAAAGCTCAAAGACCTAGAACTTCACAATTCAAATAACAATGGGGCAAAGTATCCGAGCTCGCGGATTATGTGATTTGGGAGTGAGCATTAACTTGATGCCAACCTCGGTATTCAAGAAGTTGGGGCTAGGGAGTCCTAGACCTGAGCAAGTGACTTGCAGCTCGTGGATCGTTTCATGACAAGACCAGATGGTATTGTGGAGGGCGTGCTAGTGCAAGTCGGCTCCCTATTCTTCCCCACGACAGTTTTGTTGTGCTGGACTTTGAGCCGGAGCGCTGAAGTCCCATTTTGGGGCGACCCTTCTTGGCGGCCAGGAAGCGCTATAGATATAGCTGCAGGGCAGCTAACTATGAAGGCACATGACAAGAGTGGAGAGTGTTCGATGTGTACCAAGGCCACCAAGCTCCCGGCCGTGTCCGAGGAACTCTCGATCATCAGTAATGCTTGAGCAAGATGATGTTGCTCAGGAGCTTTGAGTCTCGAGTTAATGGAAAAACCCCCGACAAGGATAAGCAGCGGGTGAGGATGAAGTATGAGAAAACGTCCGTCACCTAGGGGCGGAATGAGCTTAAACAGTAGGCGACGGTAAGCCGAGCACTGCACGGGGAGGCAACCCATGAATTGTTGTTTTAATAGTTGTACATATAAAAAGAAAAAAAGAAAAAAAAGAAAAAAAAAGACAAAAATATATATATATGTATGTATAGGTGTGTAAATATAAAAATAAAACATTGTGTTCGTCAAACCTTGGGATTCTAACGGAATTTCTTGTTGTAAGATATACTACAGGTTGATCGGAGAAGAAATGCAAACAATTGCAAAGGAGAAAAACGAGGTAAGAAAAAGAATTTTAAAAGTGGCAAAATGGTGAGCCTGCGCGATGGCTCCGTGTCACGGAGGAGGGCCTCCGCGTTACCCTCCGTAGACACGTTGAAGGCAAAATCTGGAAATTTTACATTCCAAAATGCTGCGCGATAGCTCCGTGTCGCGAAGTGATGCTCGCGTTACCCTCCATGACCGTTGAGGTGTTATTCGCGTTTGGTGCACCGGGTCATCGAGGTAACCCGCGCAGAAAAAACCCTCCTTTTAACCCCGAAATCCCTCATTTTCCCCATTTTTCACTCCCTTCGCGACAAACACCCAAGAGCCCCCTTCCCCAACGTGGCACGGACCTAGGCACGAGTTTTATTCAACTTTTCTTCATATCATCGAATTTAAGGTATGTTCTCGAACTTCATCTAAATTCTTGTCAAATTTTTTTCGATTTTGAGCATGAGAGGTGAGTAAACGCTTGCCTAAGTATAAGTGAAACTTAAATTCATTTAATATTATTATTTGATTATTGTTCGTAGTATCGTTGTGATTATATGAACGCGATAAATACATGTTGGATTGAATTTGTGCGAAATTGTTAGCTAGGGTTGGAATGTGAATAGGAAAAAGAAGTTGAATTTGAGTTTGAAATCGTAAAGAAAAATGGTTAGGTTGTGCATGTTGGGTGAGGTTAATTGTTTTGCTTAACATTATAATGCTAAAAAAGCAATAAATTTTCGGGGAAACAAAGTGTTGAAATTACATGAAATCATCGAAGCATATAGAAATTGGGGGAATTGCTTAGGTTGAATTTGATAGAATTTTCTTTTCTTTTCTCTTTTTTTCGCTAAGTGCTATGTGATGGAGATATGAGCGATGGTAATGTTGGGATTAGCTGTACGAAGTCTGAGTAGTACATAGAGGTCATACCGTCGAATCCGCTAAAGGCACAAGGCATTTTTTGTTGTTATGTTATTTTTAGTTTATTGTTTTTGTGTGAATAATAAAATAAGTATGTTCTTACCGTAACGCTGTAATCTGGCTGAGAAAACTAAGTGTGGGGTGGCCTAGCCTAACTCAACTTTAGTCAGCTAATTTTAAATTTAACTGACATTGGGACTGTCTGCTTTCTTTGACAGGAACAATGTAGCAGAAGAAGCTTGAGCAAGACAAGGGAAAGAGGGCGCATCTACATCAAGCACCGGAAGAAAGTGGTTAAGACTGGGAGCAGCGGTCCCAGTAGCACCAGCGGTTCTACGCGGCCAAACCCGCCAATACGGAACCAGATGGGTGACAGAGGAAGGGAAGAAGTGGTACACGAAGCACAAGGAGAACAAATACTTCCCTGAGGAGCATATTCCAAGAGCATTATGCGGAGTTCCCCGCATGGTACACCGGACTGACACTGCCGGGCTGCGCTTCATTTTTGAGCCCAGAGGAGTGCAATCTGCAGGAGTTCTATGCAAAATTGGAACCCGTGCTCCGTAGTCATCATCAAGATAAGGGGCCAGATTGTCACACTTGAGCCTCCCACCTTAATGCCATGTTGGGGGCAAAACACTGATGCCCACGTACTCGGCGATTGAATATCACTCCCACCTTATGCGGATATCAGACGCACATTGTGTGAAACCCGGTCAACGCCACGCTGGAGCAGGCATAAGGAGAGGGGCTACCATCAGACATTGCCCTACTCACAGATGGCTTGAGGAAGCAGGATACGCTGAAAATCGTTTGCTCCTGTTTGATTCGGGGGTGCACATGATGGATGTGACCCGGGCATCGCGTATGCCTGGTGTATGCCCTGATGAAAGGAGCTGGGAATAAATATAGGGGCGTGATCATATCCGCCATGAACAGAGCAGTTTGCATCAAGGGCACAGGTACACGGAATTTGGCAGGTTGCTGACCTACGTTCTTGAGGGCCTGGAGGTAGAGAAAAGAGCCCCTAGATTATATCCCACATATGGAGGCGTGCCATAGATGTCACAAAGACTAGGCACCTGACACCACTCACAGGCCGGATTCTCACACTAGCCAAACGACATGCTCAGGATGATCGGTACATGGCCCATGTTCGGGATACGAGATGCTCGGCTACGCATAGGCGGGGGAGACCGGCAACGGAGGATGAGCTGCGGCAAAATGGCTTAGATTACCCCTTTGGCGAAAACGGCAGGAGCACTATGTCGTGTGGGCCCAGCTTTTGTGAGCCCGTGGATGATGATGTCTCCCCACAGATGAGAAGACACGTCGTGAGGATTCGATGTTGAGTCGGAGGACGGCGGGGAGATTCAGACATGGGAGACAGGCAACAGCACCTGATGAAGAAGTGGATATTTTGATTGATCAGGGAGTTTCACCACCCACCTTTCTGTTTTGTGATTGTGTGAACACTGGGGACAGTGTTCTATTTTAAGCCAATAGGGTGGGAGGTAGTTAGATGCTGGTTGTTGTCTTGTTTTGTATGTAATTGCATGTTCTGTTGTCGTGTTTGAAAATATTGTGACCTTGTTTTTGTGTGTATGTTTTGTATTGTAAATATTTTTGTGTGGCTTTGTTTGTGCTGTTGAATATTTGTTAGCAGTGTGTAAATAGTTTTGTCGAAATGATCGATATTTTAAAAAAAATTTTCGTTAACTATTTTTATAGTTGGGTTTCTCGGAGTTTGTTTTGGTTCTTTTACGAAGAGTCCCATTGAACCGAGAAGTCGTAAATAGTGCCGTTCCCTATGATGGATGGATGACGACCGTCTTAAGGGAAATGCAGTCGATAGGAGTAGTTTATTTTAAAATTTTTGGTGTGTTGGTTGTATCCCATGCATGTTGTTACTCTATGGCTATGAAATCCTGGTTGCGTGTTGTACATAATGTTTTATACTGCAAAGGAAACTGATTTGTTTGAAAGCATGCAAATTTTTGTACATATGTGAGACACTTAGGCCATAATTCATTTGGTGTGATTGAGGCTTAATTTTGAATTCTTGTAATTAGCTGATTAAAGAGTCTGTGAATATGTCTTGAGTTGAGCATGTGCAATGAGTGTATAGTGTGGTCTCGGTTATTCCATGCTATTGTGAAGTGTCTAGAACTTGCCTGTTGTGTATACGAAAGCAGGAAATGAAGGAAGTGTAGTGTGGGAAAGGATGTAGGCGTTTCTTTGTTTAGCCTAACGTTTTTCTTTTTATATACCCACCTTGAAGATTAAATCCTAGTTAGCCCATTGAGCCGTTAGCCTATTTTTCTTTTGTCAACAAGGTGTAAACCAAGCTTAACCCTTTCTTTTCATTATCCGTAAACCTAATCCCAAGCTCTTAAGCGCTCAAGAAAATATATAATTTTTCCCACACAGTGTAAAGGAGTGAAATGATGAAAAAGAAAATAAAGAGAGGAAAAAGCAAAGTGATGAAAAGAAAGAAAAAAGAGTCAAAATTGCACTTGCCAGATTTAAAGGAAATAAAGTTGTATGACTTATCTTTTTGTTTAGTCTGGTGTGTTTAAAGAAGTGGGGGACAAAAATGAAATAACTCAAGGAGGAAGGAAGAAATTATGCCCAGAATGTGATAGGATGTATTGAAAAAGCGCTTAAGGATGCTAGTTGCGCTACTATTGGTTAGCCTAGTATATACTAGTTCATGTGACATTACAACGTTAGGTCCTACGTGATCTTACATCACGCGTCCTTATATTAGTGGAGTAATACACTAGAGAGGCAAGCCTATGGGTCATGACGCACGATGCATGTGAATTCTTTTGAGAGAGAGTGAGAAATTGTGTGTACATTCCCTGAATGAAATGCTGTAGAGTTCATGTGATTTAAAAAGAGGAAATTCTCTTGTGATGAGGAGCATGCTTGACGAAAGAATGAAATTCGTGTCGGATATCCTGGTCAGCTAATTTACTTTTTGCCGATATCGGGGGCGATTCTTGAGTCTAGGAGGTCTTTATTCGTGGTAATGATGATACTATGCATGTTTTCTTGATGATTTGTTATGAAAATAATGGTATAACCGTAGCTCGGATTGTCGAGCCAAAGTAGCCATGATGGGATGTCAATTTCATGGTATAGGAGTATTTTCGAGGACGAACAAGATTTTAAGTGTGGGGTAGGTGATCTGGGGCATATTTATATGCCCAAGTGATACTCAAATGCATCGTTTTGCCTTGTTTATCCAACAATGTTTGTACATTCTCATGTAAATTGTAGGGAAGTGTGAATTTATACTAACCAGCATGATTAGCGTTGTTTGCGGGGAAAAACATACTTTTTATGGAGCTAAGATGCATGTTGGGAGGAATCGAGGTGAACTCGGAACGAGCAAGGAAGCAGGTGGAGAAGCAAGAAATAAAGAGGCTCCGCGATGGAGCCGTGACACGCTGCCATCGCGGTATGCATTCTGTCCGGGAGATATAATTTCAAGGATTTCCAGAAGAAGGTCCACGATCGAAATTAGGTAGCGAAGTTGGAATTAATTTCCCAGATCTTGACATTCAGTGAAGGTCCGTTTGCACCTTGGCACGCTGGGCATGCTCCGCGGTGCATGCCGTGCCACGTTGGGAGCAATTACCTGGGCGGCCAAATTCCAGAGAGCTTCCGCGTTTGCACCGTGTCACGGAGGCAGTGCTCCGCGATGCACTCCTTGACACGTTGCTTGTTATTCCGGGAAAAATTCTCCCTAGTATATATAGAACACTTAGGTTCATTTTTAATTATTCTGACTTGGTGGAGCAAGAACGTGGGTTACAGGCAGTTGAGAGGACGAAAATTCTTAGGGTTTCTCTATCCCTTTCTTCTTTCTTTCAATTGTTGGTATGAATTACATTCATTTAACGATGTTCAATCCACAAATGAGTGGCTAATTCCTTTCTTGCTGAGGTTATAAACCATTGTATTGAAATGTAATTGTTGATTATCTAATTGTTTTCATCTTTTTCCTTCTATGGTTGTTCTATTTAATTATTGTTCTTACTACATTAATATCTGGCCAATGTTAATGTAAATCCAAAAAAGTCCGGTTTCACAGAGGCAAAAGAAATTGGAAAGTTGTGAAATTAATAGGATATGATCTCTCCTTAGTTTGGAAAAATTGAAAATTGATTTGCAGGATAGAAATATGCCTGAAAGTCGTATTAGTCAAGTGTGGAATCGGTTTTGTATGGCTAGAACATGAATTTCTTCTTATCACGGAAATGTAGGTGGAAGGTTCACGATTCTTAAGTTGGGTTAAATACGAGAGTTTTAACCATAGGCATAAGTTCCGACTAGCAACCGGAGAAAAGATAAACCATGTAGATCGATAATTAGTTTCTTTTACATGTTCGTTTTAGCCTCAGCATGCTCATTCATAGTTCGAGACTCACTTGTATAATTATTCTACTTTAGTATAAAAAGTTAGTTTACAAAATATAAAAACATTTCTTTACACTGTTGTCTTCATAATTACAGTTTTAGTAAATTAACACTCGAGAAGGTTTACCCTGTAGATAGTCCCTGTAGGTTCGACATTTCAGTTCTTAAAAAGGGCCACTATATTACTTGTACAACCCGTACACTTGCGGGCTCATCAGATGTCACCCGGGATAGAGTTTGCTTGGTGTATGCCCTGATGAAGGGGCTTGAAATAAATGTTGGGGCAGTAATCATCTCCCACCATGAGGACAGCCCAACTGCGTCAGGGGCATAGATACGGCTTCAGTGCTCTACTTACCACGTTCTTGAGGGGCCACGATATTGAGGAGGAGGACCTAGATTACATCCCACAGCTCGACAGGCGTGCCTTGGATGTCACTAAAGGCACTTGACACTACTTATGGGCCAGTTCTCACATAGCCGAGCGACATGCTCAGGATGACAGTATATGGCCCGCATGTACGGAGATGCAGATTTTGCAGTTGCGCATTGGTGGGAGGCCGACAACGGAGGAGGATGAGTTGTGGCCGGGCCGAGTTGGATTACCCATTCGGGGTGAGAATGCCTGAGGCTCTATGTAGAAGTAGGGCCTGCATTTGTGGAGCCCGTGGATGACAATGTCCCCACTGATGAGAGACACGCCAGGGCACTCAGATGTTGAGTCGGACGAGGACGGCAGGGGAGTGATTCAGATATGGGAGCGAGAAGCAATGGCAGATGAAGAAGTTGAATACTTTAATTGATCAGGGAGTTTCACCACCCAACCTTTGTGATATTTTGAAATTATGTGAACACTGGGGACAGTGTCGGTTAAGTGTTGGGTGGGGTAGTTGGGAGTGCCAGCTGCTTTGTTTATGTTTTGTTTTTTTTGTTGTGCTTGTGCTAAATGTGACCTTGTGACTTTGTGTTGTGTGTTATGTAATTAATTTGGTGTTGTAATGAATGTTGAGCTACTGTGTGTTGTGTTGAGCTGCTGTAGATTGGTTTGTTGTGTAAATATTTTTCGAATTAATATTTTTTATCTTTTTCTATCAGGAAATCTTTAAAAAAATTTGTTAATTTCTTTTATGTTGGGTTTCTCGACTTTTGTTTTAGGTGCTTTTACAAAAAATAGTCGCATTGAACGAAAGTCGTAGATAGTGACCGTTCCCTATGATGGATGGATGATGACGTCTTAAGGGAAATGTAGTGCGATAGGAGTAGTTTTTTCTTTCTTTTCTTTCCTTTGTGTGTTTCCCAAGCGTGTCGGCTACTTCATTGTTGTTCGAAATTCTTGTTACGTGTTGTACATGATATAATGATGCAACTGTGATTCGTATGAAAGCATGCAAATGTGTTAAACATGTTGAGATACCTAGGTCATAGAGTGCAATTCGGTGTGATCGAGGCTTAATAGTGAATTCTTGTAATTAGCTGATTGAAGAGTCTACAAATATCTCTTGAGTTGAGCATGTGCAATAAGTGTGAGGTGAGGTTTCAATTGTTCCATGCTATTGTGAAGTACATAGAACTTGCCTTGTGTGTGTACTAAACAGGAAATGAAGGATGTGTATTATAGGAAAGGATGTAGGCATTTCTTTGATTAAACCAAAAGTTTCTCCCTTATCATACCTACCTTGAATGTACATCCTAGTTAGACCCATTGAGCCTTTAGCCCATTTTTTTTTCTTTCTTTGAAAGTACAAACTGATCTTAATCCCTTCTTTCATTAGCCGTGAATTTGATCCAAAACTCTTAAGCGCTTAAGAAAAACAATTTTCCCACAGTGTAAAGAAGTGAGAATTGGAAAATGGAAGGAAGCGAGAGTTGTGAAAGTTGAAAGAAAAGGTCAAGCGTGCACTTGGTTGAAATTAAAAAATAAAGATGTATAACACTAATCTTTGGAAGTAAGTCGAGTGTGCTTTAAAGAAATGGGAACAAAAACAAATAAAAATATTCAGAAATGATAGGATGGTGGAAGAAACAATGCCCGTAATGAAGGTAGGATGTATTGAAAGCGCTTAAGCAAGCTAGTTGCTATTATTGGTTAGCCCAATATTTACTAGTTCCTTAACTTAAATTACAACCCGTTAAGTCCTACGTGATCTTACATCACGCGTCCTTATATTAGTGGAGTAATACACTAGAGGCAAGCCTATGGTTCATGCATGATACATGTGAATTCTTTGTGAAGAGCGAAATACGTATTCATATACCCCTACATGTAGTGCTGGAAATCATATGAGGGAAAATGGAGTTAATTCTCTTTTGTTGTAGGGCACATGGCTGAGAGATCGTAATTCGTGTCGGATGTCTTGATCAGTTGATTTGCATGAGTTTGCCGAGATCGAGAGTAGATTCTTGAGTTTAGGAGGTCTTAATTTGGTGTATTTCATTGTATTGATGAGACCATGCATGTTTTCTTGATGATTTGCTATATTAAATAATGTTATAGCTATAGATCGAATGGATTGAGCCAAAGTAGCTATGCATAGTGTCAATTGCCTAAGATGTGAGTATTGTTCGAGACTAAAAAAGGTTCTAGAAACGTGAGGTAAGTGATCTTGGGCAGAATGCAGCCCAAGTGATATAAATGATTCATTTCGACTTGTTTATCTATCATTATGTGTACATTCTCATGTGATTCTTAGTTAAATGTGAAATTATACTAACCAACATGATTAGTGTTGTTTTGTAGGTAAAAGGAAATTATGGGAAGCTAATATACATGTTGGTGAAGAGGCAGGGAATGGACTTGGAAACAAGTAGTGAAAATGACAAGAAGCGGCAAATAAGGGCTCCCTTGATGGAGCCGTGTCACGCTGTTTGCCATCGCGGAGAGCATTCTGCCTCGGATGAATTAATTTGGTCAGAATTCCAGTGGAGGTTCGCGTTACCTCCATGACACAGAGAGTAGTGCTCCATGATGCACTCCGTGTCACAGTGAGTGTAATTACCTGGAACCTCAAGTTCCATTGAAGGTGCGCGATAGCACAGTGGCACGGAGGCAGGCTCCGCGATGCAAGCGTGCCACATTGAGGTGCACATTGCCTGGTAGCCAAACTTTGAGAGTGAGGGTCACGATACCCCATGGAATGGAGAGGAGTGCTCCGCGATACACTCCGTGCCACGTTGCTTGTTATTCTGGAAAAAATTCTCAAGAAGTATAAATAGCAACTTAGGTTTTATTTTAAACATTCTGACTTGGTTGAGCAAGAACGTGGGTTACAGGCAATTGAGAGGACGAAAATTCTAGGGTTCTTCTCTTTCTCTTTCTCTTTAATCTCAATTGTTTGTATGAATTCTACTTATTTTATGATGTTTAATCCACAAATGAGTGGCTAATTCACTTCTTGTTGAGGTTAAGAATAATTGTAGAGGAATGTAATTGTTGATCATTTCAGTTTTCATCTTTTTTTTTCTTTAATGGTTGTTCTATATCAATTCTTTTTACTGCATTAATGTTTGGCCAATGTTAATGTATGGAGAAATCAATTTTGATTTTGAAAACGAAAGAAATTGAAAAGATGTGAATTGGTAAGGTATGATCTTTTCTTAGCTGTAAAAATCGAGAAAAGATTTACATTCGAAATAGAAATATATCTTAAAGTCTTATTAGTCAATTAAGGAATCGATTTATGTATGGCTAGAGCATGAAATTCTTTTATCACCCAGGAACGTAAATTAAGGTTCATGATTCTTAAATTAGATAGGAGTCGGAGTCAATCCATAGGCGTAATTCTTGATTATCAACCGAAGAAAAGATTAGATGAATTGATAAATTACTTCCCTGCATGTTTGTTTACCTCAGCTTGCTCATTGCTATTGTTCAGACTCAAATTATAATCTTGACTTAGATTCTCATTACTTAGTAAACTTAAACTCTTAAAACATTATTTATTTGGTTGTCTGCATTCATAAAGACGCCACTGACAGCAAGTTAATTAGTACCGTAGCTCAGTCACATGGGATCAATACTTGGCTTTAATTAAGCCACTTTACTGCTGTTCGACCACGTGCACTTGCGTGTAGTCACCACAGCCCAAACAACAGGTCAGAGCTCCAGATGAATCTCCTGCCCAAAGTATTATAGTTCCTCCCGCACCGGCTAGAGCAATGGCAGATAGACCTCCAGCTCCTCCCGCACCAGTAGTACTTGAGGGTAGTAGAGTGGTAGATCCTCCTACACGTGGTACCTCCATTCTGGAAGGACAGAGTCTTGAGGGAGCTGTTCAACTGATGGATCGTATAACTGCAGGTCAAGAGCGACGATTAGAGGTGATGGAGAGACATAGAAGCCAGACAAACTGGGGATTCCAGGGCTCGCGAGTTCTTCAGTTTGAGCCCTCAATATTCACCGGATTAGACCCGAGCAAGATCCTCCAGGACTTTATCGATCATACAGATAGGGTGTTAAAGGTGATGCGAGCTAAAACGACTAAGGAAGTTGAGTTGGCGGCCTTCAAACTACGTGATGTGGCCATATTGTTGTATGAGCTTGGGCTCGAGCTCAGAGAGCCGATGCACCACCAGCTGAGTGGGAAAAGAGTTCTCTGAGGCCTTTATGCCACTATCTGCAGGAGCTTCAGCGAGCTCGGGCGAGAAGTTTTTGCACCTAGAGTAAGTTGAGTATGCATGAGTATTGTCTTCAATTTAATTCTCTATCCAGGTATGCTCCTCATGGTTTAGATGATGGATGATAAATCTACGGTTCATTTGTTAGGGTTGGGGCTTCATATAGCTCGAGATTGCTTGGGGTAGCTACTCAAGAGCATGTACATTTCACAGTGGAACTTTCGCCCAGAGGGCGGAGGATTTGGTTCATCAATTACGGGATGCTCGGAGATAGCAAGAGAAACGAGCAGAGCTAGGCTGCGGGTCCTTACATGAGGGCCGCAGGGTGACCCAGGGAGCTCAGTCATTCGGGAAGTCAGTTAGGCCAGCCCAGGGAGTGCCCCACCTTAGTTTCAGGGACGAGAGAAGGGACCAAGACCCAGCTCCATCTAGCTTTCGACAACGACAGAAGCGGGCGGGGCAGAGGGGACCACCATTGCCGCCTTGCCCCATTGTGGGAAATCTGATTCAGGTAAGTGTCATCAGGGGAAGAATGTATGTTATCGTTGTGGGCAGCCAGGGCACTTTAAGAGGGACTGTTCATATAGGGTCGAGGCGGATCAAGTGCGATCAACGGTTTCTTCGTCATCCTCCAGTCGACCTCAAGACCTACAGTCCTCCAGAAAGAAACAGGCCCATGGTAGAGGTAGAGGAGAGAAGGCTTCTAGTTCTAGAAACCCAGAATCGATTTTATGCTTTGAGCAGTCGACAAGACAGAAACTCACACGATGCTATTAAATTGCTTTGATCATTTATTCTCGTGTAGTATATGTCTTACTTGATCCTAGTTCTACACTATATTATGTCACACCATTGGTTGCGAGTCAGTTTGAGACAGTTCCTGAGTTATTATCTATACCATTTGTTGTTTCTACGCCAATTGGCGAATCTGTGTTAGCTAACACGGAGCGAGTTTACCGAAATTGCATAGTATTGGTATGTGATAGATCAACCTTAGATTATCTAGTTGTGATTGAAATGGTTGATTTTGATGTCATTTTGGGTATGGATTGGTTGGCGGCATGTTATGCTAATGTTGATTGCAGAGCTAAGGTTGTCAGATTCAATTTTCCCACCGAGCCAGTCCGGGAATGGCAAGGTGATGCCACTATGCCTGAAGGTAAGTTTATTTCATATCTCAAGGCTCAGAAGTTGATATCCAAAAGGTTTGTATTTCTCACTTGGTTCGAGTAAGAAACTTGGAATGTGAGCCTACGACTCTCCGGTCAATTCCTATTGTAAATGAGTTCCCTGAGGTCTTTTCAGAGGATTGCCCAAAATTCCTCTGAAAGGGAATGGGTATTTTCTATTGATCTACTTCACAGTACTCGGCCTATATCAATCCCTTCTTACAGAATGGCTCCAGTAGAGCTAAGGGAATTAAAGGAGCAGTTGAGAGATCTGCTCGAGAAAGGATTCATTCGACCTAGTGTATCGCCATGGGGTGCACCAGTTCTCTTTGTGCAAAATAAGACGGTCATTAAGAATGTGTATCGACTATAGGCAGCTAAATAAGGTTACGATTAAGAATAAGTACCCACTTTCTAGGATTGACGACCTGTTTGATCAGTTACAGGGTGTCCAGATGCTCTACTCAAAAGATTGATTTTAGATCCGGGTACCATCAGTTATGGGTTAGGGAAGTCGATATCCCCAAAACTGCCTTCAGGACTAGATATGGCCATTTTGAATTCTTAGTGATGTCATTTGGAGAAACACTAACGCCCCAACAACTATATGGACTTGATGAATAGGTGTTTAGGCCTTTTCTTGATGTATTTGTGATCGTCTTCATTGATGATATTTTGATTTAATCGCGATCCTAGGCCCAACATATAGGTCATTTGAGAGCAGTATTACAGACTCTACAGGAGCACCGTTAATATGCTAAATTTTCTAAATATGAGTTTTTGCTAACATTTGTGGTTTTCCTTGGTAATGTAATTACAGCTGAAGGTATAAGAGTGGATAGTCTGAAGATAGAGGCAGTAAAGACTTGGCCCAGACCCTTGAATCCTACAGAGGTTCGCAGCTTTCTGGGGTTAGCATGTTACTATAGCCGATTTGTGGAAGGTTTCTCTACTATCGCTACACCATTGACGAAGTTGACTCATAAAGAAGCTAAGTTTTAGTGGACAGAGGCATGTTAGCAAAGTTTTTAGGAATAATAGGATAGGCTGACTTCAGCACCTGTCCTGACTCTTCCAGAGGGTGTCGAGGGTTATGTGGTCTATTGTGATGCCTCCAGGATTGGCTTAGGTTGTGTTACGATGCAACAAGGCAAGGTCATTGCTAATGCCTCTAGACAGTTTAGAAAGAACGAGAAAAATTATCCTACCCATGATCTTGAATTGGTCGCAGTGGTTTTCATTTAGATTTGGCGCCACTACTTATACAGGGAACATGTTGATATCTTCCGCAGATCATAAGAGCCTCAAATATTTGTTTCGAGTAGAAGAGTTGAATTTACGAAGAGATTGGTTTATAATTGCTGAAAGATTATGATGTTAGCATTCTGTATCATTTGGGCAAGGCAAATGTTGTAGCTGATGCGCTAAGTCATATGTCTATAGCTAGCTTAAGTCATGTTCAGGTTGACAGGATTGAAATGATGAGAACTCTATGGCAGTTGGCTGACTTACAGATTTGGTTACTGGATGCCGAAGATGGGGGTGTTATTGTCAAAAACACAGTAGAATCATCTTAGTGGAAGTTAAGCAACGACAATATTGATGATGCAGATTTAGTCTTACTGAGAGACAGTATACCACAACAAAAGTAGAGCCTATTTTATTGTGGACCCGATGAGTTCTTAGATACAAGGGCCGTCTATGTGTACCTAATGTGGGTGAACTATTTGGAACAGATTATGAATGAAGCTCATTATTCTCGATATTCCAGTACACCTAGGAGCCACAAGATGTACCGTGACCTGCGAGAAATCTACTGGTGGAATTGAATGAAGGACATCACCGGTCTTATGACTCAGTATCCCAATTGCCAATAGGTGAAGGTTGAGCACCAGGATTGTGCGAGGATATAGGAATTCCAGCCTGCAAGTGGGAGGTGATTAATATGGATTTTATTACAAGATTGCCTAAAACGAGCAGGAAGCATGATTCTATCTGGGTAATAGTTGATAGATTAACTAAATGGCTCACTTCTTGCCTGTTAATACCACATATGCTGCAAAGGATTATACTAAGAAGCTTTATATACGAGATAGTTCGCCTATATGGCGTCTGATCTCGGCAAAATAGCATGCCCAGTGATGTATATACCTTAATTTAGTCTTGATTTATCTAATTCATTATATACATTTTCATGTAATTTTATATAAATGTGAATACATGTACTAACCAACATGATTAGTCTTTTTTTTGTAGGTTTTAATGAATTTGAGGAACTAATCCATGAGTTGGTGAAGTAGAGTCTTGGAATCGGAATTAAAACGCAAACGTCGGCAAGGAAGATGCATGAAACAGCCCACCTGCGCTTCGGCAACGTGCCATGGCAGGCAGTCTGCGCGCAACATCCCACCTGCGCGTTGGCAACGTGCCACGGCAGGCAGGCTGCATGACCAAGGCCACCTAGCGCACTGCCGCTTGATGTGACACGCTGCCAACGCGGCAAGGGCTGCCTAGGGCAGTTTTTGGTGATTTCTGGCGAGAGAGCCTCGCGTTACCTCCGTGTCACGAGTAGTGCTCCGTGATACACTCCGTGACGAGTCGTTCCGCGACAGGCTAAATTGACGAACGTTTTTCATTTACTTTAAATAGGTCACTTAGCTCCTAAAACCATTTGTCCCGATTTTATTAAGGAAAACTGCCACAAGGTGAAGGGAGAAGTGGGAGAACTCATCTAGGGTTTGTCAAATTCCCTTCTCATCTACCAATTCTTGTAAGTATGTTAATTTAGTTGTAGTTGCTTGTAGTTTTACGAACATGAATGGCTAAGACCCTTCCCCTAGGGTTGAAGCCATGAATTATGATTGTGATTTTATGAATTTGTGTTGGAATTAAGTTATTGATTGTTGTTTTGTCTTGCATTCTCTATTGTTGGTTGGATTTTATGATTGATCACCATGGCATACACCTTAGCTTGGAGGCATATGCTTGAAAGCATTTACTTGGGTCAGAACATGAGAATGTGAGGGCATGTTTGTATCTCACGATATAATTTTGTGTTAGGATAAGATATACCTAATGCCTTTCTTGGTTGATAAACGGGATTATTTAGAGACCGATTTAGGTTTATCACATCACCACTCGAAGAAGTAGTTGTGAGGCCAAGTTGAGTTAAATGATTAGGTGCACGAGAGTCCTACTCATTTCACGTAAACCACACCATGATAATGCCCACGAACTAGAATTAGCATCCTCAACGACAATGATGCAGCGAGGCTAGTTTGTCGTGTTTAGAGGCTCGGAAGGCCATGAGCATGCAATTCTAATTATGTGAGACGAAAATCGATGGTTTCATACTTAACCCATTGAATTCTATTAGTATCGCATGATTAACTGGTTTTAACTCTATGTTGCTCCTAGAGTGAATTCAGAATATGTCGTTGACCAAAAATTAGACTTAATTAAATCTCGCTCGAAAATGTCTATAACCAACATTTTCGGTATTTAAGATCACACTTGAAATGGATAGTTAGAGGAATAGGTCCAGTCCTTGTGAAACCGACATTTTGATTCTCTAAAGAGCCACTATATTACTTGCACGACCCGTACACTTGCGGTATGTGCGAGTGAACAAGTTTTGGCGCCGTTGCCGTGGACTCGGTGAATTTTGATAATTTATCTATTTTTTGTGTGATTTTTAAATTTCCTTAAGTGTTGAGAAACTTGGTCTTAGTATTTTTTTGTAGGTGACAGGTTGTCCTGTCGAGCTGGCTAAAAATAGAGAGCTTGTGGAACCGTTGATTGAACCTGAACGTCAAATCCATTTGCGAAGGAGAGTAGCTCTAGAGCAAAAGCTGAAGACTTCAGAAAAGGTACAACAACAACCACCCGCGGGACAAGCATAATTGTCATTAGAAGCAATGGCAGCAAGACCAGTTCGCGAAGTGGCAATCCCACTAGCGACGAATGTGACATCTAGTATCCGTAAATCGGAGCCTGGAGGAGCACGAGCTTAAACAGAACATGGTGCGAAACATTTACATTCTAGTGGTCAATTCAGCACAGGATGGCACATGAGAACCCGCAGCAGCACTTACACAGAGCTTTTTGGGCTTATTAGTGACACGTTTGTCCCCACCAGCGTGTCCACAGATTATGTCCAACTGACCCTCTTCCCATTTTCACTGTTGGGAGAGTCGAAAAAGTGGTTGAGAGCTGAGCCACCGAACTCCATAACTTCATGAAATGACTTGGCTAAGTTCCTTATCAGATTCTTTCCTTCGAGGCAAGACGTGAAGTTGCGAAGTGAAATACTCCAGTTTTAAGCAGAAGCCTGATGAGAACTTATATTTGGCTTAGGAAAGATTCAAGTCATTGTTGAGAGACTGCCCCCATCACCAGCAATCAAATGAAGTGCTGGCTCATACCTTGTAGAAAGTCTAGACCCACACACAAAAATATTACTACACTTTGCATCGGGTGGGCAAGCCTTGGAGAAGACATATGATGAGTTGTACACTTTGTTAAACAGAATTGCACAAGGAAATCAAGTGGCACAGCGAGTCATCGAGAGGAAGCAGGAAAGAGATCGGGGTTGATAGAAGTTGATGGAATGAATGCCTTGGCAGCACGGTTAGCTTCGTTCCAGCATCGGGTGACCCAGTTCAATAAGCTGAGTATGAACCAACACCAGGGCGGGTTAATGCAGTTCAGCAAGCTCCTAGTTGGTGTGAAATTTGTTGTAATATTGGGCACAATGCAGAATCTTGTGGAGCCAATCCGGAATCGGTCAATTTTGTTGGTGATCAGAATTTTGGGAACAACTCCAATAGGAATTGGCAGAGCCACAAGTTTTTCTTGGGGTGGAAACCAAAAGAAGATTTATATGCAACCTCAACAACAGCAGTATCAGCAGAATAGGAAAAATGATGGTCAAAGGAGCAGCAGCATTGAGGAAACATTGCAGAAAATCTGCCGGGGCAGACTCAGTTAGCGGAGAATCAGGCGAGGATAGCAACATACCTAAAGAATCAGCAAGTAACCACCCGCAATCTGGAAAAACAAGTGGGTCAGATAGCAGCTGCTCAAAACATGAGATCGCAGGGGGTATTAACAAGTGACACAGATCCTAACCACCTGCAGATCAATGCCATCGGATTTGAGAAGAGGCAGCAATTAGTTGATGCGGTTCTAAAGAGCTGAAAGGAGCTGCAGCCGAGTTGGTTAGACCAGGACCATCCACCGACACTGGAGCGAATCAGAGTGTTGGGAAACAAAATGCGCAACCTTCATTGCAGCCAGCACAAAGACCACCACCACCATTCCCTCAGAAATTCAGGAAGAGCAAGGAGATAGAATGTTTCAAAAAGTTCTGCGAGAGTTTCAAAGAACTTCAAATAAATTTGCCTCTTATTGATGTTTTGCAGGGAATGCCCAAGTATGCTAAATACTTGAAGGACGTGATGTCGAACAAAGTTAGATTGGTGGACGTCCAGACTGTAGCACTGAGGCGAGGGCTGCGATCACACCGGGGTGTTGAGCAAAATGTCAAAGAAGTTCAAAGACCCGGGGAGTTTTACCCTCCCCCGCCACAAGAATTGGTAAAGTGGAGGTGCTACGAGCTTTGGTGTGATTTAGGGCCAGCAGTTAATCTAATGCCCTATCCTTATTCAACACCCTGGGGTTGGGAAAATCGAGGCCGACAAGGTTGATGCAGCAGCTGGCTGACAAGTCACGCGTGACACCTGATGGAATAATAGAGGACCTTCTCATCAAAGTAGGTAAGTTTATTATACCTGTTGATTTTATTGTCTTTGATTTTCAGGTTGATGACCAGAGTACCCCCTAATCTTGGGAAGGCCATTCTTGGCCACCGGAGAAACGGTGAATGACTTGAAAGCAGGGACCTGAAAATGAGGTTGAGATGAAGAAGAACTCTTCAGCGTTTACCAAGAAATGAACCCATTTGCACACAGAAACGCTGTAGGTTAGTGTGTTGTCAAGAGATAAGTGTGGAGTGGAGGATTCCACAGGGCACATAGCCAAAGGCAATGTCAAGTGTTCAGCCCGAGTGCGATAAGAGCTTCAAATTGAAGATGGAGAAAGAGAGGAACAGAGTAAGGCTGTTTCCTCTAAACGAAAAGGAGATGGTTCTCGAGAAAGAGAACCAGGTATACAAAGGATGTCTAAAAGGACAGTCCACATCGTGCCGCGACGTAAACTTAGGCGGCAGGAGGCAGCAGGAGTACCACGGGTACAATTTATGAATTTTGTTTGTGTTGATTACATTGTTTTCATTATGTTTGTGTTTTTGGTGGAAGGTTTTAGCACAGATGGAAAGGAAAGTCTGAGTACCTGTTGAAGAAGGCTAAAAAAGAGCATGGAATAGAAGAAGTGTGGAGTAAACACCCACCTGAGAACTTGAAGAAGAGCATGCTTTTAGCTTGGCATAAAGGCTCAGGGAGTATTTCTCATCCTGTTAATTTTAATTTGATGCTATGAGGACATAGCATGATTTAGAATGGGGTGAGAGAAATTTAAAATTGTTTGTGCTTAACGATTTTGGTGAATGTATTGTTTGTGCTTAGATTTTTGGTGAATGTAATGCTTATGAGAATTTGTGAAAATTTGAAAAAAAATTTGTAAGTCAAGCATGAATTCATCACCCGTTGATTTTCTTTTGGCTCTTTTTCGAAGAGGTCTTTGAACCGAAGAATAAAAATAATTTTCTTTGTCTGTATATAATGTTTTTAGTCATAGTTAGGGACTGTTTCCGGCAGTGGATGGATGACGACGTCTTGAGGAAAATAGTCGATAGGTGTTGGGTTTTTGAAACCTTAGCTAGTTGATGCTTGATGTTCTTGTTATGTGCTAGAAATGATTGTAGATGCAAGTATGTTCAGTGTTGAATCATGCAAGTGCATAACTTTGTGTGAGACACTTAGGCTCAATTTGACTCAATATGATTGGCTTAATTCACAATTCTTGTGATCGGTGATTGAAGTCTGTTGAATTTGTCTTGAATTGAGCATGTGCAAGGTGTAAGGTTTTTGAGTATTATGTGCTATTATTAGTTGCCTAGAACTTTCCTGGTGTGTTTATAAAAACAACGCAGAGATGTAATTGTAGGAAATGATTTAGGCGGTTCTTTGAATGAACCTAATTTTTATCCTCATTTTACCTACCTTGAAAAATTAATCCTAGTTAGCCCCATTGAGCCTTGAGCCTATTCTTTGATAGCTGTAACATAAGCTTAATCCATTTTATTTCGTTAGCCTTGAATTTGATCCAAAGTTCATGGCAAAGGAAAAATCTGAAAGAGCAAAGGAGTGAGAAAGAATGAAAAGGAAGGAACAGTAGCAGAATCGTAGAAGTTGAAAAGGACAAGGTGCACTTGTGTGAAAATGGTTGATTACTAGTAAGGAGTAACAAAATAAATTAATGAAAAGTTATTTATAGAACTTCTTACTAATAAGCTAAAAGATGCCTAAAGAAAGGGGAACACAGAGGAAAAAGAAAGCTGAAAGGAGAAAAAGGTGAAGTAAGGGAAGGGAATTTCGTAACGAGGGCATGATGTATTAAAAGCGCTTAGGAAAGATAGTCACTATTACTGGCCATAATAGTACCTACCGTACCTGAGTTACATTACAACCTAAAAAGTCCTACTTGATCTTACATTCATACATCCTCAAATTAGTGGGTAAAATACTAAGGGCAAGAAGCTTATGAGTCATTACATGATGCATGTGAATTATTTGTGAGAGTGGCGTAAGTCTATTCATGTACCCACATGTTGTGATTTAGCTGTTTTTGCGTGTGAAAATAGGTAACTCTCTTTCCGTGAGGGCACATGTTGAAGGAAGATAATTCATGTAGGATTTATTAATCGGTTGATTTGCAGGAGTTTGCTAAAATTTTGAGAGTCGATTCTTGAGGTTAAGAAGTCTTAACATAGTTGTATTTCATTTCAATGATCAAATCGTGCATGCTCTATTTTTAGCTTGTTATCTTAAATAATCACTATAATCGTAGCTTGAATTATCTTGCTAAATTAGTTATGTGTGAGTCTCCATATGCATGAGATGTAAAAAGGTTGTTCGAGGACGAACAAGACTTTAAGTGTGGGGTTGTGATCTCGGGCAAAATAGCATGCCCAGTGATGCTATACCTTAATTTAGTCTTAGTTATCTAATTAATTATATACATTTTTCATGTAATTTTTATAAAGTTGAATACATGTACTAACCAACATGATTAGTCTTTTTTCTGTAGGTTTTTAATGAATTTGAGGACTAATCCATGAGTTGGTGAAATAGAGAGGCTTGGAAATCGGAATTAACATACGAACGTCGGCAAAGGAAGATGCGTGAAACAGCCCACCTGCGCATCGGCTTAACGTGCCACGACGGGCGAGCTGCACACAGCTTAGCCCACTGCGTGTTGGCAACGTGCCACGGCAGGCGGAAAGCTTCACGACCAAGGCCACCTAGCGCGCTTCCCAAGCGGCGTGACACGCTGCCAACACTGCTTGAGGCTGCCCTAGGGTCGATTTACGTGATTCTGAAGAGAGCCTCGCGTTACCTCCGTGTCACGGTAGTGCTCCGTGATACACTCCGTGACACGGAGTCGTTCCATAACAGGCCTTTAAATTGTGAACGTTTTTCATTTACTTTAAATAGGTCCCTTAGCTCCTAAAACCATTTTGTCACGATTTTATTCTGGAAAACTGCCCACAAGGTGAAGGAGAAGTGGGAGAACTAATCTAGGGTTTGTCAAATTCCCTTCTCATCTACCAATTCTTGTAAGTATGTTAATTTAGTTGTAGTTGCTTGTAGTTTTACGAACATGAATGGCTAAGACCCTTCCCCTAGGGTTGAAGCCATGGTCTGTTGTGATTTTATGAATTTGTGTTGGAATTAAGTTATTGATTGTTGTTTTGTCTTGCATTCTCTATTGTTGGTTAGTTTTATGATTGATCACCATGAAAACATACACGTTAGCTTGGGCATATACTTGAGAAAGCATTTACCTAGGTCAGAACATGAGAATGTGAGGAGCATGTTTGTATCTCACGATATAATTTTGTGTTTAGGATAGAGATATACCTAATGCCTTGCTTGGTTGATAAAACGGGATTAGTGAGAGACCGATTTAGGTTTATCACATCACCACTCAAAGAAGTAGTTGTGAGGCCAAGTTGAGTTAAATGATTAGGTGCACAAGAGTCCCTAATCATTTCCACGTAAACCACACCATAATTAATTGCCCATGAACTAGAACTAGCATCCTCGCTCACAATGATGCAGAGAGGATAGTTTGTCGTGTTTAGAGGCTCGAGAGCCATGAAGCATGCAATTCTAATTATGTGAGACGACAATCGGTTTCACACTTCTTAACCCATTGTAATTCGTAGTATCACATGATTAACTGTTTTTAACTCTATGTTGCTCCTAGAGTGAATTCAGAATATGTCATTGACCAAAAATTAGACTTAATTAAATCTCCCTCGAAAATGTCTATAACCAACATTTTCGGTATTTAAGATCACACTTGAAATGGATAGTTATAGGAATGGGTCAGTCCCTGTGGGTTTCGACATTCCGGTTCTCTAATAGAGCCACTATATTACTTGCACGACCCATACACTTGCGTTATGTCATTGGAAGCGAGAACAGCGTCCCCTTGTCCAGTATTTCTAACAGAGGTGCTCAGTTTACAGCAAACTTCTGGGAGTCTTTCTAGAAAGGCCTGGGCACTCAGGTAAGCCTCAGTACCGCATTTCATCCTCAGACAGAAGGACAGGCTTAACGCACCATTCAAACGCTTGAAGATATGTTGTGTGCCTGTGTTTTAGATTTTTTCTGAAGCTGGGATGATCATGTTTCCTCGATTGAGTTCACTATAATAACAGCTACTAGGCAAGTATTCAGATGGCTCCATATGAAGCTTTATATGAGCGAAAATACAGGTCACTAGTGGGTTGGTTTTTAGGAACAAAGTGAAGCGAGTTATTACAGGGCCAGACTTAGTGCAACAAAGCTATTGACAAGGTGAAACTTCTTAGAGATAAACTTCAGATAGCCGAGCAGGCATAACTATTATGCAGATGTACCGTTGAGTGCTGGAGTTTGTTGTTAATGATTAGATTTCTGAAAGTGTCACCTATGAAAGGCGTTATGTGATTTGTGGCCGAAAAAGGCAAGCTGAGTCCCTACACGTTGGGCCCTACGAGGGTTATCTGCAGGATAGAAAAGAGTAGCCTATGAGTTGGAGTTGCCACCGATTGTCACAGTATTTCATGTATCAATGTTTCCGAAGTGTATAGGAGACCCAACCCGTGTTATGCCTATTGATGATGTCCGAATTTCTGAGGAGATGACCTACACCGATGTTCAGTTGCTATTCTTGACCGGCAAGTCAGGAAATTTCGAACCAAAGAGTCTTGCCTCCATAAGTTAAAGTATTATGGTGAAGTAATAACATCGAGGAACGACTTGGGGAGGCTGAAAAGAGGAAATGAATAAAAAGTATCCTCACCTATTTATGATGTCGACGTGATGTTAAGGTATGTGTTTGATACTTAGGTACTGAGTATCTATTTTGATGCATATTAACTGAAATTAATTTCCATTGAGGCGAGTATTCCTATGGGGGGGAGAATATAACACCCTGAAAAAATTTTTGGTAATTATTTGATGTTTTAATGCTAGGTTAAGGAAAGTACAGGTTTTTATATTGATGCGTACATAGGCAAGAAAGGAAAATGTGTACGATTAAAAAAAACAAAGAGTATGTGAAGTTCATAAGTAAGGGTCAAATTTAAACAATCATGTCTCCCAACATATAATTAATTAGTAGCTCTACGACCTATCAAATTAAAGGTCTTTGAGTATAGTTTTCTGAACATCAAACTTCTTTTCAATCGGAGTTTGGGAAATATGGGCATTTACCGAAGCATTGCTAGCGGTGACGCGGGCATAACGCTCGAGTGCCTCCACCGCCCTATTTACTTAAAATCTGATTTTTCACTTGTAGAAAATATTTTCAGCTAAATCTAAATTGACCAGCTTGCTAAGGATTCCATTTCTCTCTGAATTCCAGCAGCTAGGACAATGAAAATCAAGGATAACATCAAGCAAGTTCAAAAAAATCACATGATAAGTTGAGATTACTTGCAAAGTATGTTGGGGGCTTTTTGGAGCTTGTTTTGGCAAGGTTTTGAAGAAGTTTTTCTGCATTACAAAATATATCTGGACTGCCTATATATCCATCTTTGATTAGGTGCTTAAATTAGGAGAAAAGGTAAGGATTTTGACCCTTTTAAACCTCTCGAATTGCAAAAGTGAAAATCAGGAAATTGGCAGCTAAGTGAGCTGTAGATGGGACTGTTTGTTAGCAGCATCGTTTTTCCTTAGGCTTTTGGCTGTTTCTATTGCTTGAATTATACTCATATTGAGGGTAGAATTACGCAAAAACTAGTGAAATTTCCCTCTTGTTTCTCCCTCAAAAGTTAGTGAAAACTAGTTGAAAAAATGGCTAAATGTTGTTGATGTTGCCTTGTTGTTGTTGCTATTGCTTGACTGCCTCTGAATTGTTTGTATTTTGGCCGCATGTTTTTAACCAAAATTAAGCTTGTCGTTGGCCTATAAAACCAATGGATTAAATGAGGTTGAAGGCTGATCATTGAGATAGGAAATTGGCTACAGAGAAAAGTTCGTCGGAGAAAGGTATGTAACGCGCCGTCTATCATTCTTTTAAGCATGATTCATGTGTTGTAAATCGAATGAGATAGCTTAACCTTTTAAAAAGTCTTGAGGCAGTATGTTAACTTCATTTAATCTTTAAAGTTCCATGTTTGATTGAAGATAAATGTTAAGATTATGCCTAGCCAAAGTGAGACATCTAAAGTGTGATATTGTGTTGATTGTTGTCGTAGTTGTACATTGAGTTGGAGACCCCTCAGCGTGGGCATTTTTAGCCGGTCCTTAATGTATGTCATGTGTATATATATGTTATGTTAAATGTGTTTAAAGGTATTGTTGCTAACTGAAATTGGTGAAAGATCCAAGATGAGGACGTGTAAACATTTTTAAGCCACGTAAAGACGTCGCAAGCTATTGAGGGTAAGCGGCTTATCGAATTAGGATTACTGATGAGCCCGCAAGTGTCAGGTCATTACAAGTAATATAGTGGCTCTATTAGAGAACCGGAATGTCTAACCTACAGGGACTGGACGGGGTGAAAACTTTTCAAGTGTTAATTTACTAAAACTCTAATAATGAAGACAACAGTGTAAAGAAAAGTTTTTGTATTTTGGAAACTAGTTTTATACTAAAGTAAAATATCTATACAAGTAGATCTGAACTATGAATGTGAGAGCATGCTGAGGCTACAAAGAACATGTAAAGAAACTAATTATCGATGTACATGGTTTATCTTTTTCTCCGGTTGCTAGTCGGAACTTATGCCTATGGATTAAGTATTTAACCCAACTTAAGAATCATAAACCTTCCACCTACATTTTCGTGATAAGAAGAATTCCAAGTTCTAGCTTCTGCAAAACCGATTCCACACCCAAGATCACATAAGGCCATTTTGAACACACACAACCCAACAATTTTCCCAAACCAAGAAAAGATCATATCTATTAATTCACAACTTTCCAGTTTCTTGCCCTCTCGGGTGAAACCAGACTTTTTAGATTTACATTAACATTGGCCAGATATTAACGTAGTAAGAACAAGAATTAAATAGAACAACCATGGAAGAAAGATGAAAAAAAACTAGATAATCAATAATCACATTTCAATACAATAGTTCATAACCTCAGCAAGAAAAGGAATTAGCCACTCATTTGTGGATTGAACATCATTAAATGAATGGAAATCATGCAAATAATTGAAAGGAAGAAGAAAGGGATAGAGAAAACCTAAGAATTTTCGTCCTCAAAACTGCCTGTAACCCACGTTCTTGCTCCACCAAGTCAGAATATTAAAAATAAACCTAAGTGTGCTATTTATAATAGTAGGAATTTGTCCCGGAATAACAAGCAACGTGTCACGGGTGCAACGCGGAGCATTGCCTCCGTGACACGGCCCAAACGCGGAGGCCTTCTGGAAATCGCCGAAAAATCGGCCCCGACAGCACCTTGCCGCGTTGGCAGCGTGGCACGCTGCCAGGGCAGCGCGTTGCACAAGGCTGGTCACGGAGCCACCCTGCCGTGGCACGTTGCCAACGCGGCAGTGGGCTGTCTTGGGCAGCTACACCGTGGCACGTTGCCGACGCGCAGGTAGGCTGTTACAGGCCTCCTCTTGTCGCTGTTTCGTGTTTATTCGTCTCGAAGCACTCTACTTCACCAACTCATTGATTAGCTCCTCAAAAATCATCAAAAACCTACAAAACAAGGCTAATCATGTTGATTTAGTATAAAAATCACACTTCCATACAATTTACATGAGAATATACACACATTGTTGGATGAACAAGGCAAAAGCGATGCATTTGAGTGTCGATTTGGCATATAAATATTCCCCTGATCACCTACCCCACACTTAAACTCTTGTTCGTCCTCGAACAACCCTTTTACCTCTCATGTAAATGAAGATTCACACATAACTAATCTAGCAAGATAATTCAAATTACGGCTATGATGATTATTTAAGATACAAGCTAAAAATAAAGCATGCGCGTTTTGATCAATGAAATAAAATACAACTATGTTAAGACTGCTTAACCTCAAAGATCGACTCTCACTCGAAGCAAACTCCTGCAAATCCACTTGATTAGAGATCCCTGAACTATATCCTTTATTAAACATGTGCCCTCACGGAAAAGGGATTACCCAATTTCACACGCAAAAAACACTTTTTATATCACAACATGTGTGGGTACATAAATAAGAATTTCTCACTCTCACAAAGAATTCACATGCACCATGTAATGACCCATAAGCTTGCCCTTAGTGTTTACTCCACTAATTTGAGGATGTACGAATGTAAGATCAAGTAGGACTTTTTAGGTTGTAATGTGCTGACTATGGAGGTAGGTCTATTCTAGTCAGTAATAGTGACTATCTTCCCTAAGCGCTTTCTATACATCACTCCCTCATTGTGAACTTCCCTTCCCTTACTTCACCTTTTTATCTGTGGTAGTTTTTATTTTTACTCTTTTGCTCCCCCATTTCTTTTAGGCACTTTTAGCTCATTAGTAAGGAGTTGTATAAATTATTTTCCTTCATTTGTTTTCTTACTCCTTACTAATAATCAGCCATTTTCACACAAGTACTTTTATGGAGCCTTTCTCAACTTTTACAACTTCCATTTTCCCTTTCTTTTCATTCTTCTCACTTCTTTCCTCTTTCAGATTTTTCTTCTTTAAGCGCTTAGGAGCTTTGGATCAAATTCAAGGCTAATGAAAAAGAAATGGTTAAGCTTATGTTGCAGCTATCAAAGAATAGGCTAAGGCTCAGCAGGGCTGACTAGAATTAATATTACAAGGTAGGTAAAACGAGGGATAAAGATTAGGTTCATTCAAAGAAATGCCTAAATCATCTCCTACAGTTTACATCCTTCATTTGTTTTATAAACACACCAGGCAAGTTCTAGACAATCCATAATTGCACAGAATACTCAAAAACCTTACACTCATAGCACATGCTCAATTCCACTTTGTCAGCGAGCTCTTACTCAGCTAATACAGAATTTTAATATTAGCTTCAATCGCCTTCGAGTCAGAAATTAAACTAAAATCTCAAGCAAAGTTATGCATTACATCTTCAACACCATGTGCATCTTACAATCATATATAGCACATAACAAATATCAAGCATCAATAACTATGATTCAAGCAAAACCTATTGACTAATTTTCAAGACGCTCGTCATCATCATCAAGCAAAGCGTCCCTAACTCCCAACTACAAACATTATATACGAACACAAATAAAATAAAAAATAAAAAATTTTATTTTCGGTTCGAAAGATCCCCGTCGGAAAAGAACCGAAAAAAGAAACCAACAGGTGATAAATCCATGTGACTCTAGAAAATTTTCAAATTTCTCCATTTTCACACAAGCATTATATTCACCAAAAAATTTGTTAACATAGAAAATTTTTGATATTTCCTTGAAATTTCCCTCACCCCACACTTACATCATGCTATGTCCTCATAACATCAAGTGCTGACTAAAGAAAGGGTGAGAAATACTCCCTGAGCACTAGGCTAGCGAAAAACATGGTTTCCTTCCACTTTACGCAGGTGGGTATTCGACCCCACACTTCTTCTCTTCCATGCTTGTTAGCTTCCTCCTCCAAGGGTACTCAGACTTCCCTCCATCTGTGCTTAACTTTCCACCAAAAACAACAAAAAATGAAAAATAAATAAATTAATGAAAATGCAAGAAATTAAAATGGTACCCATGGTACCCATGGGTTGCCTCCCCAAGTAGCGCCTAAGGCCCTGCGTCGCGGCACGATGCATTACATTTCACCGCTTTTTCCTCCCGCCTTGAGATATGAATCTCACCCTAATTTCTTCTCTTATTTTCTCTTATGCTCTTGGGGTGGTGGTGAAAAATTGTAAGGACCAAGCAGTAGATGTTGCCTTTGACGTTTATTGGTCCTTAAGTAAGTGAAGTCATTTTGTCCATTACAATCAGCAAATTTCAAAATGTACAGGGCTTGGTCCTCCTCTAGACATTTCTCTATAAGCTCGGAAGACTCTATTTCTATTTCGTCAACCAAACTTAATGTAGAAAAATTCTTTGGTAGGTCCAATGCACCTGGGTTCTGAAACTGCAATGCATTGACCTCCTTACTTGCCGCCACCTCTCTCCTTCTCGCATCAACATCTATCTCTCCAGTCTTTTCACATGGTGTATACTCTATCTCTTCTCCCCTGAGCGAGTTCTACAAGTATGAAGCTCATCACGGGGACACTCAAGAGGTTCTAAATGTCGGGCTTCATTCGAAAATTCACCCTTGTCTTCCTCTTGTAATTCCTCTTGAATATCGTCTAAAACTGGCACTTGCAATTGCTCACACGCTTCAGCCTCGCCCAATCATCTCCGTGAATTTAAGCTCATCCTCTTTAGAGTCTCACCATTCTCCTCTTCCTGACTTATCAATGTTGCCACCGTCTCCTTCATTGCTTCTGATTGCTCAAGGAGTTGTTTCAGCATGTCTTCTAATCGGTCTTGGCATCCCAAATCCTCATTTTCAGCATGCCTGTATTCATCAAAAACAGCAGAAGGATCATAGTAGGGGTTAGGGGAAGGGGAATATGCATTCGGGCAGCCATCCCAATGGCCATCTTGACCACCACATATTTTGCATATGTTACAATGTTGCCACCAGTGGTGTTCTCCGAAACTCAGAAAAGGTTCGTCAAAATATGAATATTCACCATTTAAACCATTTGTGTTCCAAGATGTCATGTCAAGAAGGGTATTCACAAGCAATTCAAAAGGATTGGGAAAAAATGAAAATAAAACTAAAAATTAAATAATAAAATCAAAAACACGTGTCAACACTTGGCATAGAATTCATTAACTAACACTTAAGAAAAAGTTTTACCAATTGCCAGTCCCCGGCAACGGCGCCAAAAACTTGATGAGCCCGCAAGTGTACGGGTCGTACAAGTAATATAGTGGCTCTTTTGAAGAACCGGAATGTCGAACCCACAAGGACTGGACTATGGGGTGAAACCTTTTCAAGTGTTAATTTACTAAAACCATAATAATGAAGACAATAGTGTAAAGAAAAAGTTTTTGTATTTTGGAAACTTTTTTATGACAAAAGTAAATATACAAGTGAGTCTGAACTATAGTAAGGAGCATGCTGAGGCTACAAAGAACATGTAAGGCTTAATTGCTCGATGTACATAGTTTTATCTTTTCTCCAGTTGCCTAGTCGGAACTTATGCCTATGGATTAAGTATTTAACCCAACTTAAGAATCATAAACCTTCCACCTACATTTTCGTGATAAGAAGAAATTCAAGTTCTAGCTATACAAAGCCGATTCCCATGACTATCACGACTTTCAGGTATATTTCTATCCTGAAGGTAAATCAATTCCCAATTTTCCCAAACCAAGAAAAGATCATCTCTTATTAATTCACAACTTTCCAGTTTCTTGCCCTCTCGGGTGAAACCGGACTCTTTGGATTTACATTAACATTGGCCAGATATTAACGTAGTAAGAACAAGAATTAAATAGAACAACCATGGAAGAAAAGATGAAAAAACCAGATAATCAATAATCACATTTCAATACAATAGTTCATAACCTCAGCAAGAAAGAGAATTAGCCACTCATTTGTGGATTAAACATCGTTAAATGAATGGAAATCATGCAAACAATTGAAAGGAAGAAGAAAGGGATAGAGAAAACCTAGAATTTTCGTCCTCAGGCTTGCCTGTAACCCACGTTCTTGCTCCACCAAGTCAGAATATTAAAAATAAACCTAAGTGTGCTATTTATAATAGTAGAAATTCGTCCCGGAATAACAAGCAACGTGTCACGGAGTGCAACGCCGAGCATTGCCTCCGTGAGCACGGCCCAACGGAGGCCATGCAAAATCGCCGAAAATGCGTCCCGGCAGCACCTGCGTTGGCAGCGTGGCACGCTGCCAGGGCAGCGCGTTGCACAAGGCTGGTCGCGGAGCCACCCTGCCGTGGCACGTTGCCAACGCGGCAGGGAGGCGTGCGGCGGCCACTGCCTGCCGTGGCACGTTGCCGGCGCGCAGGTGGGCTGTTTGGGCCTCTCTTGTCGCCATTTGCGTGTTTATTCCGTCTCCAAGCCTCCTAACGCTACCAACTGTAAGTTAGCTCCTCAAAAATCATCAAAAACCTACAAAACAAAGGCTAATCATGTTGGTTAGTATAAAATCACACTTCCATACAATTTACATGAGAATATACACACATTGTTGGATGAACAAGGCAAAAGCGATGCATTTGAGTGTCGATTTGGCATATAAATATTCCCCTGATCAATTACCTGGTTATGGTCATCCTTTATCTTATGTGTATGTTATGAAATATGTCAGGCCGAGGGTATATTTCATAATCCCTTTCCCATAAGCTTGACGACAAGCTAGCGAGTTTATGAGCTCTAATGTCCCGCCGAACACGATCTATAAATGTTGTTGAAACTCTTAGGTTATCCGTAGTTCCTTATGAGTTATACAAGTTTTTAGTACATGCATTTAAGTTCTATTTTCTAGCTCTACATGTTATATGTACTCGGTTCCAGTTATGCATTACGAAGGAGGCCTATGCAGGCCACATGTTTAGTATTCGTCATTTCTATGTTGTGCATTTTTAAGTAGTCAGTATAAGCCATATCGGCTCCATTTATGATTTTCTCTATGATTTATTGATTTTAACCCAGTGTGGTACACCGGCTGGAGGTCTTGTTATTTTACCCCAGTGGTACACCAGTGGACAGATTTTATCCCGGTATGTTACACCGACTGGAGGCATTTTTATTTTTTACCACAGTGTGGTACCTTGTTGGACAATTGTATATATATTTTATGGTTGGTTTGTTGGCACTTCAGTTATATTATTTGTTGTGCATTAGATGGTTGCATTTGCTGCTTTAATAATGAGTTATTGTTGAGTTTCTCATGCAAGGATTCTGAACATTTACTACTCCTTATTTCTAGCCTAGTTATCATTTTATCTTACATCTTCTGATTTTCCAACACATACCCAGTAAATTTTACTCATGCTGACGTCCCTTCATCTTGGGACCCTTCCTGCAATCATGTTTCAGGTACAGGCTAGAGCTCAGATCATCAGATGTAGTAGAAGCCAGATTTCAGCAGAATAATGGTATGCTCCTCTCTTCCAGGAGCCATGTCCTAGTTTGGACTATTTTTAGTTTTATTGTGTACCGCATTGGTAGGTCAGGGCCCTGTCCCGTGCATTTAGTTTGTTTACTCTGTAGAACTGATGTGGACTAGTTTAGTAGTGTGGGTTATGTAGCCAGTCAAGTGATTGGTTTTTTCATTGCTATATACTTTTATTGTGGACTTCGGCTTTCCATTTGCGCATATTACAATTGTCCAAGGTGTTATTGCTTAGCATTTCTTGATTGATTTGATAAAAGTGTTTGAAGTTATTTGGTGTTACATTTATAGATGTTATATAGTCGACTTCTCGAGTCGACCATGAATCAGTAGCGGTTGTGCCCTACCTAGTTCTGGGGCATGACAGTTGAGCGGGACCATTCAAATCTGAGACATGTTGATGTCTTGTGCGGTTGATTTCAAGGGAAGTTAGGATGACCACTTGCCTCTCATTGAGTTCACCTACAATAACAGTTACCACTCCAACATTGAAATAGCTACATTTGAGAGCTCTTTATGGCGTAGATATTGATGAGTTATTACCCAACTCATTTTGGCTTTGAAGCATGGATTATTGCTTTTTCACACAATTTAGAAAAATTTGTATTTTTTCTTCTTCGAGCCAGGCATTTGGTGAAACAAAGATGGCAGAGATTTGAACTTAAGCAACCTGCTTTGAGCATGCTTTTCATATGCTTTCATCAAATGCCACATAGACAGGACTACCTTGGTCATGCTTTTTGATGGCGTTCAAATCCACTCCTCACGAGGAGGAAGTGTAAATGATTTTCCCAATATAAATATCCAACTAAGAGTCGGGGTTGAATCCACAGGGAATAGCGATTGAATAACACAAAAGTTGTCCATCGACTTGAACTAAAATTGCATCCATGCATTTGAAAATAAAAATAAAATATTGGGGGGAAAAGAGAGATCATGATTTGAATTTAAAATCAACTATCGGGAGAACAAGGCAACCTAATTGAATTAACAATTATGAGCAAGGGACAGGGATATGCTATTGATGGGGGTTCGATTGGATTGGGATTAACTAGAAAATCCAAATAGTACTCTTAGCATAAATAATTGTGGATAAAGTGACGCCCGATGTTTTTCAACCAATTGGAGTGCTCTATTCTTAGGTTTTTCTCCAAACCCCAAGACATAAATTAATTAATCCACGATAGCTTAGGCAAGATTTGAGCTATCTCTAGCCTCAAATCTCTAATGGGTGCATGACTATGGGTTTTGGCTATCTGTAGTCCAACCTCACACACTCAATACCCAATTACGTACCATTACTTTCTCACCCATATTCAATTTCCTTTTTTCAAGAAAAAATGGAATAGCGAACACAACCCATTTGAAACTATAGGCAATTCAGTTATAATTTGGGAGAAAACAATAGATTTGTACAAAATGAGTGATTACAAGATTAAAATAACCATACCTAATCCAATTTATCCCCAATCATGCACACACCCCTAGAAAAATATCTAGCTACTCATAGATGAATAATGTAAAAGCATATTGATAAACAAATTAATAAAATTCATCATTAAGAGTAAAATAGCAAGCTCAAAAATTGTCTTCAATGGTGGTTTATACCTTGAGGAAGAAAAATAAGAAAAACTATTGAATATTTCTCTCTCTATGTTATACCGCGGGAGCCCAAAATTAGACTTGGAGTTGGAAACAAGAAGAAAAACTGGGATTCTACACCAGATCACAAAACAGGTCCTTAGGTGACCCGTGAGAGGACCATGCATCGTGAAGTGACTCATGGTCAAGCAGGGAGGTGGACTGTTCTGGGGGACACCACGCGTATGACCACGAGTCGTGGTCAGGCCACACGACTCATGAGGTCACCCGTGGCCTGGACTGGATGCTTGGCAAAGAAGATTGGGTAGTAGAGCTACGGATGGTGACCACGAGTCGTGGTCACTCACCACCATTCGTGGTATCCTCCATGGGTTCTCATGGTATATTATTGGCATTCAACATCACGACTCAAGGCCACGAGTCGTAGCTAAAGGAAGAGTCATCCGGTCCCTCGTGGGGACTGGCAGCAAACAAAATTCTGCGATTAAAGTAAGGGCTTTTTTGTAATTCCTAAGTCCTAGGGTCCTAAGCTACGTTGTTTTAACCTCTGAAAGGTCGGTTTAAAAAGGGGAAAGACAGCCTAAGTCCTCATTCATCCATGCAAAGGAATAGAAAGGTGGCAGAGAGGTGATCTAGAGTGATTCAAGGCTTTCCTCCCCAACTTTCCTCTTAGGAAATCAAGGGAGTGTAGAGTTTATCTCCAACCAGGTATGTAGGGTTATGAATGGGTGTTTTAGTTCACACCCATGCCACTCCTCTATTGGTTTATGAATTCTACCAAAAATATCATGGGGTTTAAATTCAATTTTTTTGAAAATCTAATGATCTGCTAATGGGCTTTTATGATCTATGATTTACATCATATTTTATGGATTTTGATCAGATTTTAAACTATTTTTTATTATAAATTTATTGATTTCAATCTCTACTCAATTAAGCCTACTTATGCATGATAAATGATGAACCGATTTATAATCTACACTTCAATTGTTTATATTTACAAACCCAGCATGAGTTATGATTTGATATATGGATTTATTCAAATACCCGACATAATTTTATGATTTACAAGTTATGGTCATGATTTCACGTATGCATGGGCCTTATGATTTATGAACTATTGATGATGAAAAGCACGTTTTAAAGTTACCCATGTTTATAAGCATGTTTTCAAATGAATTTAATATTGTAAAGTATGGTAAAGTATTGGGCGATGACCACATGATGATGAATGATTTACAGTTTGTAAATGATTCTCATGATTTATCATTTTATGATGTTGGCCGATTAAAAGCGCTTTGATTCTTGGCTGTCGTGTTTAATGAGGATCAATGAATGATGAATGTTTATTTAAGCCATGAATCTACATGAATGATGTTATTGATTTATGTATAAGCCTATATGCATGTTTTGGGAGTCGTGTCTAGCACCGAGCAGCCCGGCGTTCAAAGGACTACACCGGAGTCTCACAACCACATACCCACTTTGTGGGTCTATAATGATACATTACAATGATAATGATCCACTCATTTCATGATATCACAAAAATGCCCACGTCCCTGCATACAAGCCAAGGGCGACTCTGCCTACTTGAGTGAGATAGTTGGGGCATCATTAAAGGCTCTACCATGATGTTGTCAGTTATGGCGAGTCTTCCCATTGCTCCGCATGTTTATGCCTTTGATATGTTCATGATATTGTCTCAACTAATGATTTGATAAAATTTCTCTTATGGTTATAAAAATGAATGATTTATGAATGATTTGAAAACCTTGAGCCTTAGGTTATGTTTCGATATTTATGATATGAGCATGATGTCCTACTCTCATATGTTTTAATATTTTTATGTATTTTAATGTCTGTTTCACTTATCCTGCATACTTGGTACATTCCTTGTACTGACCGCATACTTTCTATGTTGTATCGTTTCATGATACTGAGACCTGGCTCTCATGTTCATCCTCATCTATAGATCATTTCAGAGTTTACCTTCAACTTATTGGTGAGTCCTCATGTTTCGAGAATCGTTTGACGAACATTTATGTTATTTATGTTTCAATACTTGGCCGAGTTAGTTGGGGTGTTGTTCCACTCAACCCTATCATATGTAGTAGAGGCTTTCAGACAGTATGTAGCACTCAACTTGTGTGTATGTCTAGTGACTCCTATGTTATTTTACGTTATGATTATGTTTACATTTCTGCTATGCCTGCTATGCCTTACATTCAGTTTTCTTCTCAAAGAGAATGAAGTTAGATGTATGCTTATGCCCTGGGTCAACTTGGGGCCTCGGGAGGTTCCTTGTCCCGTGTTACAATCTGTGTCTATGTTCGGGTCGTGACAAACTTGGTATCAAATCCATAGGTTTGAAGTGTCCTGGGGTTTCTAAAAGCTGCATTAAGTAGAGTCTTTTTTCATGGGTTTGAAGCATGCAACACTTATGATGAAAAGGCTACGAGATGTTTAGGAAATGTTCTCTTCTTTCATGATCTATGTCATGCAATGAAAAGTCCTTCTATTCTTCTAATTCGTGCTATTCAAGATTGCAGAATCATGGCTCCTCGAAGAATGAATGGAAGAAGGAATGGAGATCATGAAGGCCACAAGGACGGCAATGGTCATGGGCATCAACAAGCCCCACCAGTTCAGGAGCCCTAGACACCGGAACCCTAGGCTGCCCATGCTGAGTTTCGGGCCACTATTCAGATTCAAGCGCAGGCCTTGACCGCTCCGGTCAATCAGCAGGCCATTGCGCATTTTCCGCAGAATGGCAACGCAGCTACAGCTCGAGTCAGAGACTTCTTGAGGATGAACCCGCCGAAGTTCCTTGGGTCCCAAGTAGATGAGGACCCATATGAGTTCGTAGAAGAGATTGTCAAGATCACCCAAGTCATGGGGGTGAATGGGGTTGAGTGCATCTAGTTGGCCTCTTATCAGTTCAAAAGGGGTCACACATATCTGGTTTTGCCAATGGAAGGATAGCAGGGTCGCAAGAGCAGGTACGGTCACTCTGGAAGAGCTCCATGTTGCATTCCTAGACCAGTTCTTCCCTCATGAGATGAGGGAGCTAAAGACAGCTAAGTTCATTAATTTGAAGCAAGGGAGAATGATTGTACAAGAGTATTCCCTTGAGTTCACACGCCTATCGAAATATGCCCCAGAGTTGGTAGCCGATCAGAGGATGCGGGTGAGTAGATTCGTCCATGGAGTAGTAGGATATTTGGACAGGGATTGTAGAACTTCCATGCTTCATCAGGATATGGACTTTCCTCGCATAGTATTGTATGCCTAGAAGATGGAGGCGGCTCATGCAAGGGAGAGGGAGGCAAAGAGGGCTTGAACAAATAGCCATGGGTTTACTCATCAGAGATCTAGCGATGGTCACCGCCCTCAGTTTCAACAGCAGTCACTAGCTCCAGTACCGTCATCAACAAGTGTTCCATCCAGACCCAAGGGTAATCATAAGAGTAGGGATTTGGGATCGAGGGATCATAGGGGCACGCAGATGGAGCATACCTTCCCAGCCTATGGAAAGTGCGGCAAGAGTCATGTCGGGGATTGTTTGCTCGGCTCAGATATTTGCTATGGGTGTGGTAGGACCGGCAACATGCACAAAGAGTGTCCATTTTCTAGAAAGGATCGTGATAGGGGCCGTACACAGACTACCAGGACAGTAGCAGCTCCAGCACGTTCATCTCTGCAGGGAGCATCTTCTAGTTGGGGTGGCGGACAACACCAAAATAAATTCTATACCCTCGCCCCGCGTCAGGAGCAGGAGACATCACCAGATGTGGTCACTGGTATGTTGTGAGTTTTTCATATTGATGTTTATGCCTTTCTAGATCCGGGGGATACTTTTTCTTTTGTGACTCCTTATGTTGCTAGTAGCTTTAGAGTTAGTCCTGAGACTCTATCAGAACCATTTTCAGTTTCTACTCCTGTCAGTGATTCGGTTGTAGCTAGGAGGATATATAGAGGATGCCAGGTCACTATATTGCATAAATTTACCTCCGTAGTCCTGGTAGAGCTAGCCATGACTGACTTTGATATTATTCTTGGAATGGATTGGTTGTATGTGTGTTACGCTTCTATAAATTGTAGAACCGTGCGGCGGAATTTCATTTTCCGGGTGAATCAGTTTTGGAGTGGAAGGGTAGTTCGGTTGTACCAGTAGGTCGATTTATTTCATATCTTAAGGCCTGAGAGATGATTTCTAAAGGTTGCATGTATCATGTAGTTATGGTTAAGTATGTTGAGTCCGAGACCCCGACAATCCAGTCAGTTTCGATGGTGCGTGAGTAACCAGAGGTCTTTCTTAATGATTTTCCAGGTGTTCCTCCCAAGCAGGAGATTGATTTTGGTATTGACCTTCTACCCGACACGCAACCTACATCTATCCCTCCTCACAGGATGGATCCAGCCGAGCTAAAATAGTTTAAGGATCATCTGAAGGACATATTAGATAAGGGCTTCATTAGATCGAGTAAGTCTCTATGGGGTGCACCAGTGTTATTTATCCGGAAGAAGGATGGTTTGCTTCGGATATGCATTGACTATCGGAAATTGAATAAGGTCACCGTTAAGAACAGGTATCCCTTACCCAGAATTGATGATTTGTTTGACCAGCTTCAGGGTACCAAGTGTTTCTCAAAGATATATCTCAGGTCCGGGTATCATCAGCTCAGAGTATGGGAGTGTGATATTTCGAACACAACTTTCATAATGTGATGTGATCATTATGAGTTTGTAGTTATGTCTTTTGGACTAACAAATTCTCCTTCAAATTTTATGGATCTGATGAATAGGGTGTTCAAGACATATTTGGATATGTTCGTGATCGTGTTCATCGATGACATCCTTATATACTCTCGGAGCAAGGAGGAGCACGCCGCTCATTTGAGAGTAGTGCTTCAAACTTTCAAGGATTGCCAATTGTATGCAAAGTTCAGCAAGTGTGAGTTTTGATTGAACTCGATGGCATTTTTAGGCCATGTGGTATCAAGCGAAGGCATAAAAGTAGATTCTCAAAAAATTAAGGTGGTGAAGAATTGACCTAGACCGGTGAATCCTTCGGATATTCAGAGTTTCTTGGGTCTAACTGGCTACTATCGGAGGTTTGTTGAGGGTTTCTCATCTATTGCAGCACATTTGACCAAGTTTACTCAGAAAAAGGTAAAGTTCCAATGGTCGGAGGCTTGTGGGAAGAGCTTCAAAGAGTTGAAGACTCGACATACGTCAGCACGGGTGTTGACCCTACCCGAGAGTACCGATGATTTTATGGTGTATTGTGATACTTCGAGGATCAGACTCGGGTGTGTATTGATGCAGCATGGAAAAGTGATAGCATATGCCTCAATACAGTTGAAAGTCCATGAGAAGAATTACCCGACCCACGATCTTGAATTGGCTGCGGTTGTGTTCACATTTATGATATGGAAATATAACTTGTATGGGTTCCATGTGGATGTGTTTACGGACCACAAGAGCTTACAATATGTGTTCACACAGAAAGATCTCAGTCTTTGGCAAAGGAGGTTGTTAGAGATACTCAAGGACTACGATATGAGTGTCCTTTACCATCCAGGTAAGGCTAATGCGGTAGCGGACACACTTAGTAATCTCTCTATGGAAAGTGTGTCCCATGTTGATGAGGGAAAGAAGGAGTTGGTGAAAGACATCCATTGACTTGCAAGGTTGGGAGTTAGGATGGTCAACTCCGCCGATGGCGATGTTGTTGTGCATAACAGATCAGAATCGTCCTTACTAACGGATTTGAAAGCTATACAAGATGAGGATCCGATTTTCGTAAAGCTAAAAGAAGTTATTCGAAGTCAGAAGGTAGAGATCTTCTCCCAAGGGGGAGATGGTGTGCTTCGATACCAAGGTCGCCTATGTGTTTCGGATGTCGATGATTTGAGGAGTCGGATGATGCATGAGGCTCATGGATATAGGTACTCTATTCACCCAGGTGCCACCAAAATGTATCATGATTTGCGGGAAATATATTAGTGGAATGGCATGTAGAGGGATATTCCAGAATTCGTAGCCCAGTGCCCGAATTGTCTGTACGTGAAGGTCGAGCATCAAAAGTCGGGAGGCATACTTCAGGATATTAGCATACCGACTTGGAAGTGGGAAGATATTAATATGGATTTCATCACAGGCCTGTTGCGTACTCGTCGACAATATGATTCTATTAGGGTTGTGGTAGACAGGTTGACCAAGGCTACATATTTTCTACCGGTAAAAACTACAGATTCAGCCGAGGATTATGCCAAACTGTATATCTAGGAGTTGGTTCGATTGCATGGAATGCCCTTGTATATCATTTTAGACTGGGGTACTCAATTTACCTCTCAGTTTTTGCGTTCTTTTGGAAAAGGGCTTGGGACTTAGGTTAAACTCAACACAGCATTTCATCCGCAAACGTATGGTCAAGCGGAGCGGACAATTCATACTTTTGAGGACATGTTGAGAGCTTGCATGATGAACTTTAAAGGTAGTTGGGATGATCACTTTCCCCTAATCGAGTTCCCTTACAATAACAGCTATCACTCCAGTATCCAAATGGCACCGTTCGAGGCTCTCTATGGGCAGAGATGTAGATCACCCATCGGATACTTTGAGGTTGGTGAGGCAACTATGATAGGGCCAGACTCGGTTCATGAAGCTATCGTGAAGGTTCAGTTGATAAGGGACAGGCTGAAAACCGCTCAAAGTCATCAAAAGTAATATGCTGATGTGGGGAGGAGAGAGTTGGAGTTCGAGGTGGACGATTGGGTATTTCTGAAGGTATCTCCCATGAAGGAAGTAATGCGATTTGGGAAGAAAGGAAAACTCAGTCCCCGTTATGTTGGTCCCTACCGGATTATGAGAAGTGTATGTAAGGTAGCGTATGAGTTGGAGTTGCCCTTAGAGTTATCTTCTGTGCATCCTATGTTCCATGCTTTTGAAGAAATATTCGGGAGATCCGACTCTAGTTGTAGCGGTGGAGAATGTGGGTGTGAGATATAGCCTCAGCTATGAGGAAATCCCAGTTGAAATATTGGATCATCATGTTCTGAGGCGAAGGAACAAATAAGTAGCATCAGTAAAGGTGTTATGGAGAAATCAACATGTTTTGTGGGCTACGTGGGAAGCCGAAGAAGATATGATGGCTAAATACCCTCACATGTTTCCTACTGGCTCAGTTTCCATTTGAGGTACTATTTTTTTCTCTAATACTCTAATCATTTTTCATGTTCAATTCATATGCGCATGTTTGTTTTATGTTATGGTAGAGGTATGTGATGAGTGAATTCAGTTAAGCTATGTAGTTCTTTTCAGAAGTTGTCATTCCGTCAGTTTTCAGCATAAACGATAAGTATTTGCATCTAATGATTGAATTTTCTGCTTTTGCTGCGTGTTTATAATAAGTGAGGATGAATGTTCCCAAGGGGGAGTTATTGTTATACCCCATGAGCCCGAAGATCAGACCCGGGAGTTGAAATGGAGAAAAACTGGAATTTCGCTCCAAATCACAGAACGGGTCTTTAGGTGACCCGTGAGGAGGGACCACGAGTTGTGAAGTGACTCGTGGTCAAGCAGTGAGGTGGACTGGTCTGGGGGACACCACGCGTATGACCACGAGTTGTGGTCAGGCCACACGACTCGTGAGGTCACCCGTGGCCTGGACTGGATGCTTGGCAAGGAAGATTGGGCAGTGAAGGCTATGGATGGTGACCACGAGTCGTGGTCACTCACCACGATTCGTGGTGTCCTCCGTGGGTTCTCATGGTAGATTTTTGGCAGTCAACATCACGACTCAAGGCTACGAATCGTGGCCCCAGGGGACTAGCCGTCCGGTCCCTCGTGGGGACTGGCAGCAAACAAAATTCTGCGATTTAAGTAAGGGCTTTTCCGTAATTCCTAAGTCCTAGGGTCCTAAACTACGTTGTTTTAACCTCTGAAAGGTTGGCTTAAGAGGGGAAAGACTAGCCTAAGTCCTCATTCATGCATGCAAAGGAATAGAAGATGGTAGAGAGGTGATCTAGAGTGATTCAAGTCTTTCCTCCCCAACTTTTTTCTTGGGCAATCAAGGGAGTGTAGAGTTTAGCTCCAACCAGGTATGTAGGGTTGCGAATGGGTGTTTCCGTTTACACCCATTCCCATCCTCTATTTGTTTATGAAGTTCTGCCAAAAATCTCATGGGGTTTAAATTCAATTTTTGTGAAAATCTAATGATCTGCTAATGGGCTTTTATTTTCAATAATTTACATCATATTTTGTGTATTTTGAACAGATTTTACAACTATTTTCGTTTATAAATTTATTGATTTCAATCTCTACTCAATTAAGCCTACTTATGCCTAATCTTTGATGAATCGATTTATGATCTACACTTCAATTTTTGATATTTACAAAACCAGGATGATTTATGATTTGAAATATGGGTTTATTCAAATACCCAACATGATTTGATGATTTACAAGTTATGTGCATGATTTCAAGTATGCATGGGCCTTATGATTTATGAACTATTGATGATGAAAAGCACGTTTTCAAGTTACTCATATTTATAAGCAAGTTTCAAATGAATTAAGTATTGTAAAGTATAATAAAGTATTAGGAAATGCACACATGATGATGAATGATTTATGGTTTATGAAATGATTCTCATGATTTATCGATTTACGATGTTGGTCGATTAAAGGGTCTTTGATTCTTGGATAAAAATGTTTAATGGGGATCAATGAATGATGAATGTTTATTTTAGCCATGAATCTACATGAATGATGTTATTGATTTATATATGATCCTATATGCATATTTTTGGGAGTCATGTCTAGAACTGAGCAGCCTAGCATTCAAAGAACTATGTCGGTGTCTCATAACCACATGCCACCGTGGATCTATAATGATATATTACAATGATAATAATCCCCTCTTTTCGTGATATCACATAATGCACGTCCCTCGCCTGGAAAGCCAGGGGCAACTCTGCCCACTTGAGTAAGATAGTTGGGGCATCATGAAAGGATCTACCTTGATGGTGTCGTTTATGACGAGTCCTCCCATTGTTCTGCATGTTTTTATGCACTGTTATGTTCATGATATTGGCTCAAGTGATGATTTGATATAGTTTCTCTTATGATTATGAAAATGAATGATGTTTGAATTATTTGAAAACCTTGATCCTTACGTTATGTCACGATATTTATGATATGAGTATGATATCCTACTCTCATGATGCTTTATGAGTTTTCATGTATTTTAAATGTCCGTTTTACTTGCCTTGCATACTCGACACGTTCCACGTACTGACTGCATACTTTCTATGTTGTATCATTTCATGATACAGGACCCGGCTCTCAAGTTCATCCTCATCTATAGATCATCTCAGAGTTCACCTTCAGCTTATTGGTGAGTCCTTATGTTTGAGGGTCGTTTGAAAGACATTTATCTTATTTATGTTTTAGTACTTGGCCGGGTTAGTTGGGGATGTTGTTGTTACACCTCATAAGTTCTTAATGTTTAGTCGACCTATTCATACGTTAGTCAAGAGTTTTAGAGTATGACGCATATGAGAAAGGGCCCGGGGAATGGTCGAACGAGCGTGGACTCGGAACCGCATGACAAAAGGCCAGAGCAGGCGGCGACAGGGGCGGCGTGTCATGGACCCCTCCCAGCGCGTTAGTCTCCGTGGCATGCCCGTAAATTGGCGCGTTGGGGTCTATGCCACGTACCCCTTATCCACCGCACAAGTATATATAAAGCTCCTGCCTTCATTATGTGTGATATTCAGTTATTCACATTCAGCCAAAAGGAGGGAAATATGAACAAGTTGATATATTTTCATTTGTTTACTCGACGAAATGCTGTCCAAATTCAAATTAACTTCGGCTATCGAAGTTTAAGGCCGTAGGGAGCAATACTAAGGAGTTATTTTCTTCAAATTCGCCCGGAAAATCCTAGCCCCGTCGAGCCAAATTTGTTAGAATTTCTCCAAACTGATCTCTTTATGATCACAGGCTTCAAGTGAGTATTTGTCCCTTTTGAAATTTCGAGAAATTATACGTTTTCGACCGTGTTCTGTTAAGTTGAAGTTTAGTTAATTTTTATATAAAAGGTTATCATTTTTGCCTAATTTGGTACTGAAATTAGTCTCATTTTCCCAGTAGTACAATTAAAATTGGAAAGAGCTATTGAATACGAACTGAAACTCGCCAGTTAATCAGAAATCAACGATTGAGGTATGTTAAGTCGAATTCCTTCGGCAAGTTAGTTTCTTTAGTATTGTAACACAGTTTAAATCCCAGTAAGAGAACAAATAAAAGTATCCTATGTTTAGTTTGGGATTAACTACACCCTGTATAGCCTTCCATGACCAACCCTAGGAGCACGGCTTGCAGACTCCCTGGGACACGACCTTCTTTGATACCAAGTTTGNGTTTAGTTTGGGATTAACTACACCCTGTATAGCCTTCCATGACCAACCCTAGGGTTACCAGCTATGTCAATGCCCACCAGGGGCGAGATAACGTTGCTCCACGGAGCGTTATGCCATCCGAGAGGGATGAAGATGGGGTCCTTAGTCCTCATACAGTCCATTCCATGGCTGGAATATTATATGCCATATCGGCACCACACCCCCATTGAGCCTAGTGCCCACAATGCAGATATCAGGAATCCACTGGTCTCAGACACAGCTATAGTCAGGGGCCGAGCGGGATCAGTAGAAAACCCAGCAGACTGATAGGACGGCTATAGCTATTAGTTAACCTAGTTTCACCTTTTTGGGGGTATATATATTGAGGTGTACTCACCAGGGCTTATGGGGGGCCCAGGTGGGTTATTTTGTGCTGGTTGTACCTTCTGGCTTATGGGGGCCAGGTAAGGTTCTTGTTTGCATTAGTTACTGCTAAATTAGATAGTGGAAAGTTCAGCTATTCAGGTAGTATCTCTATCCTTTCCTTTCAGTTATTTTCAGTTTTATTTCTTTTATTCAGTTATTTAAAATTATTTGTCTACATATTTGATATATATTGTACTGACACCCTTCTTGGGGGTGCTGCATTACTTGCCTACAGGTGTCGATAGATGCGGACCAGGACCTTCTTAGCTTTCTGTCAAAGTTAGCAGAGCAGTCAACTCCATTCGTCCGGAGCTAATAACTAGAAGGTTGACTCTCTTTTTGTTGTACAGTTTATGTGTAGGTTGGGGCCCTATCTCGACCAGTATATCACTCCTAGAGGCTTGCTGATTATTTCAGATTCCCTGTGGTTAGCTGTTGATGGTCGTGTGGGGCCCATATGTGCTTTATCTTGCGTGTTGGTCGTGTGGAGCCTTATTTAGCTGTTAGTTAGCGGCCTTGTCAGCCATAGCTTATTTTGGTACTGGATTTACTTTTCATTCATAACTAGACATCATGGTGGTCTTGTCGGCCCGCATAGGAGTCCCTATTATTACCTGTTTCTGGTTAGCTGTTTTCTTTTATAGGTGGCTATAAGGCCTTGTCGGCCAGGGTCTATGCTTACAGCCAGATAGCCCGTTGTTTTCTTGATTTTGAGTCTTAGTGTTAGTCAGGAAGCAAAGGTGTGTAAGCACAGTCAGGACAGTTCATACCCTAGCAGGGCACCAGGTGCCAGTCATGGCTCCCAAGGTGGGGTGTGACGAAATTGGTATTAGAGCAGGTCATATCCCAGGGAGTCTACAAGCCGTGCTAAGTAGAGTCTCTTCTATGGATGTGTTGTGCACCACAATCTATAGACAGGAGGCTGTGAGGCATGATAGGATGGTCGCTCTTCTCTCTCTTCCAGTTGTGTTACAGAACTGTATAGTATAGGGTCGAGTCCCTAAGCTTACCATATTCTTCTTGTCTACAGAGAAATGTTAGACCTGCGATTTACTTCCACTAGCAGGAAGTTGGATGTTGCAACAGGAGAAGGCACTAGCAGGGTGCCTCAGTTAGATTCAGCCCGATCCGAGGGCGACAGGGAGACTCCATCTCGGTCTCCCCCTAGTGTCTGCTCTGTCAGGAGCTATCTGGAGCCGCAAAATCGTCGGCACCACCTCCATCAGTTCCTATACCGACACCATCAGATCAGGAGGTTAGAGAGTGTTGTTGTTATGTTAGCTCAGATGATGGTTGCACAGCGTCAGCCAGTGGCACCTGTAGTTGTAGAATCTTTTGGAGGACCGGGTAGTTTGAGGGTCCGAGAGTTTCTTGCATTGAGTCCCCACTATTTACAGGGACGGACCGGGATGAGGACCCTCAGGACTTTTTGAACCAGTTTCAGCAGATCTTTAGGGTGATGCATGCCACACCTGCAGAGTCGGTTGAGTTGGTGGTATTTCAACTATGGGACATCGCAGTATTATGGTATGAGAGTTGGGAGAGGTCCCAAGGTAGAGATGTACCTCCTCCGACTTGGCCCAATTTTTCAGAGGCCTTCCTGGATCATTACTTGCCACGGGAAATTCGGCAGGCCCAAGTGGATTAATTCTTGCATCTGCAGCAGGGCTCGATGAGTGTTCGAGAGTATGCCATGAGGTTTGACTCCCTGGCCAGATATGCACCGAACTTTGTAGATAACATGCTATCCAGGGTGCACCGATTTATTATGGGGCTAAATCCTGAATATATGGATACTTGTATTACGGCGACTCTGCAAGAGGACATGGAAATTGCCGATGTCCAGGCATTCACCCAGAATATCGAGGGAATCAGGCAGCGACAGTGAGATATAGAGAGGGCAAATAAGGATTAGCGCCGTAGGGCTAGACCGAGTGATGTGCAGGAAGAATTTTAAGGCGTACCTAGGCCACAATTGTTAGACAGACCACCTAGACCCCCACCTCCACAACAACAGCTGGGGAGTAGATCTGGCCGTCGGGGGCAGTTAGGGCTCGGCGAGAGCTCACGGCCAGCAGGTTCGCAGCAATAGAGAGGGTCTGAGAAGAGTAGGTTTACTGCACCACTTTGCCCTATCTGCAACCGACGTCACTCCGGGGCATGAAGGTATGGTTCCACGGCATGTTACGCGTGTGGAAAGGAGGGTCATCGGATGAGGGACTGTCCAGCTAGTGGTCAAAGTGATTGGGACCGACAAGATAGATCTTCAGTAGGGTCACATGCCCTACCATCTCCAGCGGGGCGTAGGCCCTCATCTCCAGCCGGAAGAGGCCGAGGCATAACAGGGGCATCTAGTTCAGGCACTGGTCCAAATCGCACTGATGCTTTACCGAGACGGCAGGAGTCAGAGTCATCGCTGGATGTGGTGACAAGTATGCTGGACATTTTTTCTCATTCTGTTTATTTGTTGATAGACCCAGGATCCACTTTTTCTTATGTTACCCCATTAGTGGCCCAAAATTTCGATATTGCGCCAGAATTGCTTCAGTGGCCTTTTTCAGTGTCTACTCCTGTTGGTGACTCCATCATAGCAAAAAAGGTCTACCAGGGATGCACAGTAGAGGTTGTTGGTCGCCAGACTTTGGTAGATTTGGTAGAATTAGAAATGATTGACTTTGATGTAATTATGGGTATGGATTGGCTGGCACCATGTTATGCCCATGTAGAATGTTGGACCAAAAATGTCCGATTCCACTTTCCATGGGAGGTAGTACGGGAGTGGAAAGGTAATGCAGCCACGCCAAAAGATAGATTTATTTCCTATCTTCGGGTGATGAAGTTAATAGCGAAGGCTTGTATCTATCATATTGTTAGGGTTCAGGATGTTCA
>JACEIK010000513.1:204209-233519 GCA_018107945.1 Datura stramonium | reverse complement strand
TAGGGTCACAAGTCGGGCTTCATGTGTGCTCATATGGGGTATATCGGTTAAGAGAATCTCCCACTATTCCTCATGATTTATGCATGTTTATGATTATGTATATTTGATCAAATAATGTTCAATAAAGCTTTCCTCTTATGAATACGATTATGATTGCATTACGAATGTTTTGAAAACCTTGAGCCTTACGTTATTTTATGATGTTTATGATTTGAGCATGAATTCCTACTCTTATGATCATTTATGAGTTTTTATATGTTTAAAATGTCCATTTTACTTACCTTGCATACTCAGTACATTCCACGTACTGAGCGCATACTTTCTATGTTGTATCGTTTCATGATACAAGACCCGGCTCTCAGGCTCACCCTCTTCAGTAGCTTCTTAGAGTTTGTCGTCAGCTTCTTTGGTGAGTCCTCATGTTTTGAGGGCCATATGTTTAGACTCTATTGTTTCTCTTTTAGTTTGAGTATCGTAGGGTTAGTTGGGGAGTTGTCCCATCAACCTGTCTATCATGATTAGAGGCTTTTCAGACTACTAGTTGTATTCAGCCCTCATTGTATGGATTATGTATTGTCTTTCTTTAGATTTATGACAGGTTTATGTTTTCATATGTTAAGTCTTCCTCTTATGTGATTGAATTAGATGTATGCTCATGTCATGGGTTGACTTGGGGTCTCTCTGGGCTCCTTGTCCCGTGTCTACGATCTGGGTGTACTTTCGGGTCATGAAGAACTTGGTAGCAGAGCCATAGGTTTGAAGTGTCCTAGGAAGTCTGAAAGCCACATTAAGTAGAGTCTTTTTCATGGGTGAAGCGCGCCACACTTATGACAAAGAGGCTACTAGACGTTTAGGAAATGTTCCCTTCTTTCATGATCTATGTCGCGAGATGAAAAGTCTCCCTATTCTTATAACTCATGTTATACGCGTGTGAAGAATCATGTCTTCTAAGAAAAATTATGGGAGTCATCCAGTGCCACCATCTCCAATGGACTCCATGCAAGTTACTGATGCGGAGCTCGGAGCCGCTCTCAGAGTGTTCATGCAGGCTATGATCACCTAGCCTAACCAGCAGGCTATCGCACAGCTACTAGGATTCAAGGACTCATGAAGGAGAGTCCGCCGGAGGTTGGTGACTCGAGTGTGGTTGGGGAGTGTAGAGGGAACAAGTGGGGAAACAAGAGGATCAGGGACGGAAACCTTAAGATATCCCAACAAGGGTCAAGTAGTGGGAGTCACTCTCAAACCCATCAAAAGTCTCTGGTCCAAGCTCGGGGGTACAAGCCTCGGGTGAGGGAGATTACTTACCCAAATTGCGGGCGTTGCAGAAAGCACCATTGAGGAAAGTGCTTGGCAGGTTCAGATGTTTGTTTTTATTGTGGCCAACTTGGTCATAAACATAGGGATTGCACTTTAGCCAAGAGAGATGGTCGGAAAGGTCGTGCTCCGAATCCTTCTCCATCAGCTCCAGCAAGTTGCCCACCTCAGCAGCACCAGTTAACAAGAGCGAATGGTGGTCAACCGCTGATGTAGTCTAAGGTACGTCATAAGATATCCCCTCGTACCTATCATATTGTTAGTTTTGAGGACTACTGTAAGAGGTACAATTCCCTTTGGGCATTTTAAGATGAAATTATCACATGGGAGGTGAGGGAATGGTAAGCTGAGGGCCCAGTCATGTCTTGAGTTTCTAGTAAGGAAGTCCTATGGATAGTATTCAGGGATAGTCCCTCCTTTCTTCTTTAGATATTGCCTTACGTATCGCTCGATGCTACACTCGACTCACGCTTACGTTCAGACCCCTAAGATGGCAGGTAACCCCGTCCGTCCACGATTCCAATATTACACATTTCGTTTCATGTCATGACTCTTGTTATGTATGTGAACCCATGTTTCTTAGCACACTCAGCCCTACGAATTTAGTCGCCAAAGTTTGTTCTATCAGTCCATGAGATGGTGCTATATCGGGTATATGCCAAGATTAGGCTTCTTACACGTTCGTGCTCATGATTCCTTTACTCTAAATCCTAAGGATGTTCCCCATGATGGAAATTTTGGTTAAGACGTGTACGTTCAGGATAACTCCCTATCCCCGCCATAGATAACGGACCTAGTACAGGAAGCCCAGTTATTAACCAAGCCTAGAACTGTAGCGAGCCATATGGTCATTTTGTGATTGTCGATCCGCTTTCCTAGGATGAACCTTTCCATATCATTACTCGGTTGTTCAAGACTTGCGAAAGTGGAAGACTTCGTTCCGAGATGATTTAATGAAGATTGGGGTGAGACTATCAATTTATTTGAAGGTTTTGAAGTTGAGGATCGACCAAAGTCAACAATCTAGGTTGCGAAGATCAAAGTTGGATTTTGAAAGCTTGATTAGTTCTGGATGGTGAGCTACGATTCAGTTTGGTAGTTTTCATGGATTATGAGGTGATTGGAGAGTGATTTGAACCTCGGGTTGAATTTATAAGTTTTGAGGAAGCTATATGTGACCATGTTAAGTCAGGGTCGAGCAACCTTATGTGGGTAACTTGATGGTTTCAATCGGTCCAGAGTGGGTTTTAGGATTTGAAATGCGTATTTGGATTGTGACCGGAAAAGTTTGGGTGAATTTCAGGTGTATTCAAGCGCATTGCGTATTTATCATGGTATTAAGCATAAAGGATGGAGGCTCAGGGGTTGGACACCTCAGAATTCTTGATAGAAAATTTTAGGAGTTCGATTGGTCGACTTAACCGATAGCGGTGTTGTTGTGCGGAACGGATCAGAATCGGCTTTGATGATGGACGTGAAAGCTATACAAGATGAGGATCCTATTTTGGTAAATCTAAAGGAAGTCGTTCAAAGTCAGAAGGTGGAGGTCTTCTCCCAAGGGGGAGATGGTGTGCTTCGGTACCAAGGTCGCTTATATGTTTTAAATATTGATGATTGAGGAGTTGGACGTTTGTGCGAGGCTCATGGACCCAAGTATTCAATCCATCTGGTTGCCACCAATATGTATCATGATTTGCGAGAAATTTATTGGTGGAACGACATGAAGAAGTATATTGCAGAAATTGTAGCCGAATGCTTGAATTGTCAGCAAGTGAAAGTCGAGCATCAAAGGTCGGGAGGCGTACTTCAGGATATTAGCATTCCCACTTGGAAGTGTGAAGAGATCAATATGTATTTCATTACAGGCCTACCTCATACTCGCTGACACTACGATTCTATTTGGGTGGTGGTTTCCAGGTTGACCAAGGTTGCATAATTCCTACCGGTCAAAACCACAGATGCAGTGGATGATTATGCCAAATTGTATGTTCGGGAGATGATTCGGCTTCATGGAGTGACTTTGTCTATTATTTCAGACCGAAGTACTCAGTTTACCTCCATGTTTTGGCGGTCTTTTCAAAAAGGGATTAGGACTCAGGTTAAACTCAGCACAGCATTTCATCCGCAAATGGATGGTCAGGCGAAGCGTACCATCCATACTCTCGAGGACATGTTGAGAGCATGTGTAATGGATTTCAAAGGTAGTTGGGATGATTATTTTCCCTTAATCTAGTTTGCTTACAATAACAGCTATCACTCTAGTATCCAAATGGCACCGCTCGAGGCTCTCTATGGGCGGAGGTGTAGATCTCCCATCGGATGGTTTGAGGTTGGTGAGGCAGCTATGATAGGGTGAGATTCGGTTCACGAGGCTATGGTGAAGGTTCAGTTGATGAAGGACAAGCTGAAAACTGCTCAAAGTCGTCAAAAGTCATATGCTGATGTGAGAAGGAGAGAGTTGGAGTTTGAGGTGGACCATTGGGTATTTCTAAAGGTGTCTCCCATGAAAGGAGTCATGCGATTCGAAAAGAAAGGAAAACTCAGTCCCCACTATGTTGGTCCCTATCGGGTTATGAGAAGAATTGGTAAGGTAGCGTATGAGTTGGACCTGCCATCAGAGTTATCTTCTGTGCATCCCGTATTTTATGTGTCGCTCTTGAAAAAGTGCTGGGTGATCCAGCTTTAGTAGTCCCGGTGGACAGCGTTGGTGTAAAGGATTGCTTAGTTATGAGGAAATTCCGGTTGCAATATTGGATCACCAGGTTCGGAGGCAGAGGAACAAAGAAGTAGCTTCGGTGAAGGTGTTATGGAGAAACCAGCATGTTGAGGGAGCTACGAGGGAAGCCGAAGCGGCCATGATGGCTAAATACCCTCACCCATTCCTTACTGACTTAGTTTCAGTTTGAGGTATCCATTTTTGCCCTAATTTTCTAATCACTTACCATGTTTAGTTCATGTGCACAAGTTTGATTTATGTTATGATAGATGTATGTGGTGTCTGAATTTAGTTCAGTTATGTAGTTCTTTTCGGAGGTAGTCATTCCGTTAGTTTTCAGTTTAAATAATCAGTATTTGTATATGATGATTGCATGTTTCTAAGTTTCTGTGTGTTTCTAACATTCGAGGATGAATGTTTCCAAGGGGTAGATATTGTTATACCCCGAGTGCTCAAAGATCGGACCTAGAAGTTGAAACGGGGAAAAAATTGGAAATTGGTGCTTCAGTTGCAGGATGAGTCGTTGGACGACTCATGAGAAGATCCCATGAGTCGTTACGTGACACTTGAGGAGGCCTAGAGGAAATAAAGTGCGGGGGTCAATGACTCGTGGTCAGTCACCATGAGTCATCAAGTCAACCGTGGGGTGAGGGTGAAGAATAAATGGAAGAAGTCGACCAGTGTATTTAACGGGAGGAGGCCACGACTCGTCATGTATGGCGAAGAGTCGTGATGTGTGTCGTGGGATGAGATACAAGGAAAGTGATATGATAGAGGAAGTGTACTTGACGATTGGTGACCACGAGTCGTGGTCACCCCCGACGAGCCGTTAAGTGATCCATTATGAGCCCAGGAGTTTTGATTATCAGTGTACCTGACAAGTGGCATAACGTGTCATTTGGGCTAGTGACGATCCGTCGGGTCGTCCGTTAGGACCACCTGGCAGTTATTTTCTGCGAAATAGTAAGGGCCTTTTCGTAATTTTCTAAGATCCTAAGGCCTAAACTACGACATTTTGGGTTATGAATAGGGAAATTTAAAGGGGTTAAGTTCACTTTTCTCTTCATTCATGCATGTAAGAATAGTGAGAGGTAATCAAAGGAGATTCTAGGCTCTTCTCTTCAATTCTTTCAGTTTCATTCTTGGGTAATCAAGGAAAGTTAAGAATCAGATATTCCCAGGTATGTAAGGCTATCAATGGGTGATTTATTCCACACCCATGTCCCTCATTTATGATTTTACAAAGATTTCAACAAAAACTCATGGGCTTTTGAATTTGATTTACTTAAACTCTAATGATTGATTATGGGTTAAGTGATTTTAAAATCTTATCATAATCTATGCGATTTAATTAGCTTTTGTGGTTTAAATTAATTATAATATTATTGATTTGGAAGTTCTATGAATTTAAGCCTAATTATGCATGCCCCATGATGAATCGATTTATGAACTACTTACCCATTGATGATATCTATAATCCCATCATGAATATGATTCAAATCATGAATTTATTGTGTTTCCCATTATGATTTTATGAAATTCAAGTTATATGCATGACCTACAAGTATGTATGAACCTTATGAATCATGAATTATATTTTAGGTGACTCACGGGCCTTGATTCATGGATAGTTCACATATGTACAAGAATGTTTATGATTATCATTGATTTAACTAGCCCATGAATCATGAATGGTATACTATGAGCACTATATATGTTTTGGGAGTAGTATCGAACATTGAGTAGGTTCGTGGCCTAGGTTACACGAATCTCCTCAAACTACGTGCCACGAAGTAGGTATTTGGGACCCTTCATGGTGTCCTGGCCCAATTGGCCCTTATCATGTGTGATCACACCTTTCATAGTTTTACCCTTCGGCAGGAATGCGAACACCCTCTGGAGCTAGGGTCACAAGTCGGGCTTCATGTGTGCTCATATGGGGTATATCGGTTAAGAGAATCTCCCACTATTCCTCATGATTTATGCATGTTTATGATTATGTAAATTGGCTCAAGTTATGTTCAATAAAGCTTTCCTCTTATGATTATGATTACGATTGCATTACGAATGTTTTGAAAACCTTGAGCCTTACGTTATATTATGATATTTATGATTTGAGCATAAAGTCCTACTCTTATAATCATTTATGAGTTTTTATATGTTTAAAATATCCATTTTACTTACCTTGCATATTCAATACATTCCATGTACTGACAGCATACTTTCTATGTTGTATCGTTTCATGATACAGGACCCGACTCTCAGGCTCACCCTCTTCATTAGCTTCTCAGAGTTTGTCATCAGCTTATTTGGTGAGTCCTCATGTTTCGAGGGCCACATGTTCAGACTTTATTGTTTCTCTTTCAGTTTTAGTATCTTAGGGTTTGTTGGGGAGTTGTCCCATCAACCCGTCTATCATGATTAGAGGCTTTTCAAACTACTAGTTGTATTCACCCGTCGTGTCCATGTATTGTCCTTTCTCCGTATTTATGAAATGTTTACGTTTTCATATGTTAAGTCTTCCTCTTATGTGATTGAATTAGATGTATGTTCATGCCATGGGTTGACTTGGGGTCTCTCTGGGCTCCTTGTCCCGTGTCTATGATCCGGGTGTACGTTCGGGTCGTGACATCTCCATAAGTTAAATGCCTGCAAAAACTAAAGAGAAAGAGCATAGAATCCTTTCAAATGACTTGAAAACCAAGCAAAAACTCATTTTTAAAAGCCTAATGAGTTGGTAAATTACCAACTCATCACTTGTCATCTTCTTGCCGCAGATTTGTATCTGCTTACAAAGATAGCATTACAGAAGACTGTTTTGGACATGCTTTTAATCTGTGAGCCGCAGATTTGCATGTACAAAATGGAGATGAAAAGCAAGTTACCCTCGTCATTGTTCAAGGGTAAAAATGTCCAGAAAGGAAACCACATACCTAGAAGCTTTCAAAAGAAATTTTGGGAAGCTACAAGAAATTTTTAGATTTTACCCCAATTTGTACATACACACATTATGTCATGGATAGTCTTTGAATTTGTAGAGAGAAATTCATAGAGACAAAAAGTAAAGTACAATTACTTCCTCTTGTTCAATTTCCATTGGGAAGGAACTCCATTATTCTAGACCTTAAGCTTGAAATTACTTACTTAACATGATGAATTTAGAAGAATTCCTTATTGGTATAATTTCTCTCTCTTTACTTATGAGTAGCTAAATTTCTTGCTAGTGGTGTGTGTGCATGATGGGTGTCTAGATTTGATTGGATGTTGATGAATTGTTCTTAGATTTGAGTAGTAAGGATGGATCTATTATTTCCTACAAGTTTTAATTCAATTATTGATGGTTGCAAATATTAATTTAGCTTTCTTATCTTGTTTTTGCTTGAAAGAGAGAAGTCATGTTTGAGTGAGGATTCAATAGTGAGGAATTGGGTGTATCATGCTTGGCCTTGAGCTAGAAATAGTCAAGACCCATATTCATACTCCATTAAAGGGTTAAGGCTAGAGATAGTTTAACATTTTCTCAAGCTTTGTTGATTGTTTATTTATTGGCTTTGGGGTTTGACAAACCCAAGGTAAATACATCCTTTTGGTTGAGAAACAAGGGTGTATCCATAATCAACGCTCTCCATGATATAATCAAATCTAAGGTACCTCAATCAATCCCTATCAAGTCAACGCTCCGTCAAATGCACACCCCTAGTCGCTCTCATTGATTGCAACAAGTCACTTGCCCCTGCTTTGTTTTATAACTTGAAGTTGATACCTACTTCATTTTCCCCCCAGTATTTACATTATGTTGTTTAGACATGACGCTAGCTAGTTTGAGTTCACTCACGATTTCTGGATCATGTCTTCTCAATCTATGTGGGATTCAACCCCGACACTCATTGGAAATTTGTTTTTTGATAGTGACCGCAGTCATCTCCTTTAAAAGGGAGAGTTGTATTGAGCGTTATCAAAAAAATAGCGTCATTGCCGAAGATTAAGATGTGATTGCCATTTTTTGTTTATTGATTCAAACTTTTATTTCATCTTGCTTTGTTTTTATTTTCATTAGTTTTTATTTTTACTATGGTATCATGGAATGGAAAGGGGTTTGGTAATAGCAACCCATATCTTGATGGCCCATGTCCATATTGTGGAGGACTCCATTTCTGGAAAGATTGTGGATATGACCCTAGAAGAGAGATGTGTGCACCTTCTCACTTCTATGATGGGTATGATTGCACTTTATGTGGTGGTCATGGTGGACATTGGGATGATTGTCCCAATTACTTCGCTTATCGACCTAGCTACTATAACAAAAATATTAGTTTTGCATTTGAGTTTGATAGGAATGATGACATGGTATGTGAAGGACGAAGCACGACATATGAACATATGGAAGCATGCTTCAAGTTTTTTTAGCAAAGGATGTCGACTCCCAATGCCCATGAAATTGTCTACCCCACAAAAATAAATCTCTAGTTCTCAATAAGTCAAGCTGAGGAGATATTTAGAAGCATAACAAGGAGGAGTGTATACTAGGGCTTAGTATTGACTGATTCATGGGAAAAAGTCCAACATGATGATGAGGAAGTTATCCAAAACATGGATTTTTCCATGGGTGAATGTTCACCAGCCTTACAAAATTTCCATCATGAAGCAAAACTTGACCATACTGAGCAAAATCAAAAAGTGGAGCTAATAGAAATTGGTTCTCAACGAGTTGAGGCCAACTTAAACAATGTTACGATGGAGACATACAATGTTCAACATCAACTGGTCGTGGGTGGTAATTTTGAATCATCTCCCTATGAAGATGAGGGAAAGATGGACTTTGAAGATTTAAGGGCTATTTGTTAACCAACCAACCCAACAACAATTCAAGATGCCATAAGTGAAGAAGTGACACTATAGTTGCAAAGACAAGTCCATCAAGTCATTTTTTAGGACTCTAGTGCATTTGAGAGGAAGGATGTCAAGATATAAGCATGCTTGAGAATGGAGCGACTTGGACCTCACTCCAGTAATTTTTCAATATTATACTTGATTAAAGATACGAAATTTGAGGCAACCAAGTTTATGGAGGAAGTTGAAGAGGAATATCAAAGTAGCTTCATCTTTAAGTTTGTCATGCCAATAAGTACATTCCTCCTTTAAGGGCCAAGAAGTGCAAGATGTGACATCTATCTCTTGGTGCAACTATTTTTACACCACCACCCCTTGAGCAGAGTAGAAAAGTGAAAAAGAAATTAGGGGGCAATTCATAAGTTCAAAGTAGAAAGAAAAGTGGTAAAATTGATGACATCGAGCCAAGACGTTAAATCAAGTGCTTCTTCGGAGTCAACCCAAGTGTTCTTAAACTCTTTTTACTTTACATCTGTGTTTTCTTTGCTTGTGCAGGGTTGTAAAGGGTTTGAAATGTGACAAACAGTGGAAGGAGATAAAATGAGGCACTTGTGCTAGACTTGCGAAACACATATCCAAAATATGTTGCACGTAGATCCGGCGCATGTGTCAACCAGAATACCTAAAAGAAAAATTCTCAAAAGTGATGCATCTTCGCCTTATCTGTGATAGCAGATCCAAATGTGCAGTACATAGGTCTGGCACATGTTCTTGGACAGATCACGAAAGCTTCCGATGCATAAAGTTTCCTTCACACACGTGTTGCATGGCCTAGAGTCCCAACGTACGGCTCACAGATGCCTCTACTGGTCCAGGGAGTTCTCTCACCCATTCTTCCCTTATTTTGTTCAACCTTGTGCATTGAGGACAATGTGTTATTTTCATAGGGAACAAAGTTTGAGTAACTCACTTGTTAGTGATGCATAATTTGGCTCTATGATAGATTGGTTTCATTCTTATGGGAAAATCATCATTTCTTGCTATTTAGCATTTTCTTGTAGATAGTAGTTAGTGAATAAACTCTGAGGATTTTCTTTATAGCACGGTTCTTTCCCAAGGATCAAAGTTCTTTATGTTATTTTTGTGTCGAACCGGGTGATATTTCCTTATGATAGATTGAGGTAACTTTCTTAAGGGAAAATGCTGAGTTTAGGTTATCCTTTTGAGTCCTTATTTTACTCATTTTTAGCGGTACCACCAAAAAAAAATTTACTTGGCGTAAGCAATGTGATTTTTGAGATAAAAGGGCAAATGAATTTGAAAAAGAGCATTCTCTTTTCATGATATCTACATTTTTTATTTGGCTTTTTTATTCACTAAACGAGCACGCGAAACTCGAAATATCTTTTCAAGGTCATGCCTTTGAATTTACCTTGAGAATGGCTAGACTCATTAGAGTATGATGCCTTGTGTGGTAAGGTTTTGTTTGATTCTTGTGTATGCTTATCATCTAGAACATGCCTCTAATGTGATTCAAGGAGAAATTCTAGATGTAGCCGAACTTGGGAGATGACCTTAAGCCCTTCTTGGATAGTTACTTCACCGAAAACAATGACCTCCTTGAACATTGATCCTAGTTAACCAATTTTTTAGCGTTAAGCCTTTTCTTTGAAAACATCGTTAAAAGCCTTAAACCCTTTGTGAATCTCTACTTTGGCACTCGTTCCTCCCTAATTGCTTGCGATCAAAGAAAAATGGGGGCTTGAGGCCCAAGGTTTGGGGATAAAAAAATGAAATGTGATATAGGCAAAAGCCTATGTTTGGGGGTATGCACAAAAGGAAAAAAAGAAGTGAACTTCAATATGAGGCAACACCAATTGCTTGATGTAAAAACAAAATAGCTAGTTGAAAAACCTTTGGTCCAAAGAAGAAAGAATTGAATTGAATGGTTATATCTCTTGTAGAGAAGAGGCTTGATGAAAAAAATTGAAGGTGTTAAAAAGGTGTCCCTTTTTAGGAAATTTGGATTTTTAAAAAGGAGAGATAAACGTGAAGTTGACTCGCTATGTGTAAGCGGGATGTTTGATATGTATCCCAAAGGCATTAGGTAGTTCTAGTCAATAGAACTAAAAGATGTATTATCCTTACCCCCTAGCCTTCATTATGACCTGCAAGTCCTTAGTGATTCCAAGTTTAGCAACTCTATATTAGTGGCGAGTTACATGAAGGGGAAGCCTATGGTTCGATGGGTGCACACTTGAATATCCTTGAGAGACTGAGCGTATTTGCATCATCTTATAATTCCTATTTTTTTAAATTGCATGAATATGAGTGGAATTCTCTCTTGTGGTGAGTGACATTATATCCGTGGAGTAAAATGTGAAAGACTTGATTTCAATTGAGAGGTATGCATGTAATAAGTTGTGCAATGAACTTTTAGACAAATCTTGAATTTTGAATGTCAATGACTTGAGATGTTTTTTGGTTTGGATGTGAATGAAAATGTCCCCAGTTTTTATTGAAAGAATGATAAGTATATTTCTCAAATCCTTATGGTGGTGCCAATTGAAGTTTGTGTACTTGTTTGAGTTTTTAAATTTTTGAGTCTGTGTGTGATTTCGGTGTTGTCTTGAGTCTTAAAGGTCTTGTGTGCAACACTCATGATGTGATAAGCTTAAGTCAATTCTTCTTTGTGAGTGAATGCTTTTCTTGAGGACAATAAATAGTTCAAGTTTGGGGGTTTGATGAATTGATAATTTACCAACTCATTTGTCTTTTAAACATTAGTTATTGATTTATTTTCACATAATGTAGAAAGGTTTTATGCCTTTTTTCTTCTTTGTGCAGGCATTTGATGGAAATAAGGATAATAGAGGATTTGAACTTAAAGCAATATGTTTTGGACATGCTTTTCATTAGCATACCGCAGGAATGCAAATGCCACGTAGACAGGACTACCTTGGACATGCTTTTCATCTTCTTGCCACAGATTTGGATCTTCTAACTGCATATTCCACACAGACAGCATTGAAGAAGACCATTTTGGACATGTTTTCATCTGTGAGCCACAACTTTGCACCTGTGAAACGCAGATGAAAAGTAAGTGACCCTCATAACTGTTCAAGGGTAAAAACATCCAGAAAGGCACCCATGTACCTAGAAGCTTCCAAGTGCAATTTTGGGAAGTTGTGCACAAGGAATTTTTAAATATTACCCCAATTTGTACATACACACATTAATTCATCGATAGTCCTTGAATTTGTAGAGAGAATATCATAGAGATAGAAAGTATAGTATAATTACTTCTTCTTCAATTTTCATTGGGCAAGAACTCCATTATTGCAGACCTTAAGATTGAAATTACTTACTTAATATGACGAATTTAGAGGAATTCCTTATTGGTATAAATTTCTCTCTCTTTACTTATGAGCAGCGAAATTTCTTGCTACAAGAATGTGTGTGCATGATCGGTATCTAGATTCGATTGGATGTTGATGAATTGCTCTTAGATTTGAGTAGTGAGGGTGGATATATTGTTTCCTCCAAGTTTTAATTCAACAATTGATGGATGTAAACATTGATTTAGCTTTCTTATCTTGCGTTTGCTTGAAAGATAGAAGTGAGCTTCGGGTGAGGATTCAATAGTGAGAAATTAGGTGAATGATTCTTGGGCTTGAGATAGAGATAGTAAAGACCCATATTAATACTCCATTAAATGGTTAAGGATAGACATAGTTTAACCCTTCCTAAAACTTTGTTGATTGGTTTGTTGATTGACTTTGGGGTTTGAGAAAACCTAAGGTAAACACATCATTTTGATTGAGAAACGTAGGATATAGCCATAATCAATGGTCTCCATGCTCTAATCGAATCTAAGGCACTTCAATCAACCCCAATCAAGTTGATTCCCCATCAAATGCACACCCCTAGTTAGTCTCATTGATTGCAATGAGTCACTTGCCCCTGCATTTTTTTATAATTTGAAGGTGATACCTATTTCCTTTGTCCCCCAATTTTACATTATGTTGTTTAGACATGATGCTAGATATTTTGAGTTGATTTATGAATTTTGGATCATCTCTTCTCAATCTCTGTGGGAATCGATCCTGACACTCGTTGGAAATTTATTTTTTGATAGCGACCGCAACCACCTCCTTTGAAGGGGAGAGTTGTATTGAGCGTTATTAGTTCACCTATTGGATTATTTGAGGAAGGTGAGGCTTTGTTGATAGGACTAGATCATTTCATGAGCCTATGGAGAAGGTTTAGCTTATCATAGAAAGGCTAAAAATATCTAAGAGTCATCAGAAATCCTATGTGGATGTGAAGAGAAGAGAGCTTGAGTTCAGTGTTGATGATTGGGTATTTCTAAAGGTGTCGCCCATGAAGAGGGTGATGATATTTGGTGAAAAAAGGCTTAGTCCCCTATATGGTGGACCTTGTAGGATTTTGAGACATGCTAGCAATATGGCTTATGAGTTGGAGTTGTCTGCAGAGTTAGCATCAGTGAATCCAGTTTTCCATGTGTATGTGTTTAAGAAGTGCATTGGCAATCCAGCACTAGTTGTACCCATAGAGAACATTGGTATGAAGGATAGCCTCAGTTATGAAGAGGTTTCAATGGAGATTCTTGACCGTCAGGTTCGAAAGTTAAGAAACAAAGAGGTTGCTTCAGTGAAAGCCCTTTGGAGGAATTAGCTTGTAGAGGGATCTATTTGGGAAGTCGAAGCAGATATAATGGCCAAGTATCCTCACCTCTTCCCTTCCAGCTTAGTTCCAGCATAAGGTACAAGTTTCCTCCTTTGTACACTATTAGTTTCATGTTAGTTCCATGTATCTCATTTACTCTCATGTTTTAGCATGTATATATAATTCATGAATTTAGTTCAGTCATGTATCTCAATTCGGAGTCAGTCACTCCATCAGTATTCATTCTATAAAATTCAGTTTTGAGATTGTAGCTCTTTCCCTATCTTTTCAGTTTATTTAGTCTCCATTTGAGTATGAATGTTCTCAAGGAGGAGATAATGTAACACCCAAAAGTCCATAAGATGAAACTCTAGACTTGAAGTTGAAACCAGCAAGAAAACCTAAATGTTTGCCTCAAGACGAACCGTACCACCAGCCGTGGTATGTAGGTACCATTCATAATAAGTGGTCGTACCAAGAGATTCAGAGAATGTCTAGAAGTTTTTCAGTAACCACGAGCCTTGGTATGGCCCATGGTATGGTGGTACGAGTCATGGTGAGTGTCCATGCTAAGAGGTTCAGAGAGTAACCAAGAACAGTCTAGGTACCACAACAGGAACCTATGAACCATAAGATGTGTCAAGACCCAAGCTGAAACCCCGGACCGAGACACGGGACCTAGAACCATGAATGGCTTCAAACTAACCCATGGTACATACATAGCATGATAAGAGCCTTACTAAGCAGAAATAAAGCATATCATGATATAAGTGGAAGACCGCGTATCATAAGGACAAAAGTGTAAACACAAATCAACAATGCTGAACTGTCTATACTTGATTGTCTTAAAAGCCTCTACTACTATGATGAGCTGGTGGGACAGCACCACCACTAGCTCACTAAGTCTGAAACTGAAAGAAATCATAAAAACATAAAGCTTATAACGTCCTCGTAGAATGAGAACTAACCCAAGAGGGAATAGAGCTAGACTGGTCGAGAGTGAACTATCGGCGAGACTGAGATGGACCACCCGTACCTATATCATGAGACGATATAGTATAGAGTATGTGGTTAGTACTTTGAATGTACTGAGTATGTAGAGAAAGTAAAATATTCTAGTAAAATGATAGTATGAAATCATGAGTATAAATCAATAAAGATCATGAGAGTAAAGACAGCATATGCTAAAAGCCATAAATCCGAAGTATACATATTCATAAGTTATTCACCGTAATTTGAACATAATGAACCAAGGTTTAGAATTAGAAATCATATAACTTGCCATGCTTGAAATAATAAGTGAAAGCTCACAAGCTGATCAATGGGTCAAGTATGCTATAAAACATAATATCATAAGTCATGAACATGAGTAACTGAAAACATGAGGAACGGTGGGAGATTTTTATAACCGACATACCCCACATGTGCATACATGGAGCTCGACCTGTAAATTCATAGTCATGATGGTGTTCATACCTTTACAGGGGTAGAACCATAAAAATTCATGATATCACTCATGGGTGGCCCATACGGGCATAGGAGACACTCTCGTGGAGAACTTCATCATGGCTACGTTGGCACATAGTTTTAAGACCTAGGTACGCTGGAACTCTGATTTATTCGGTGTTAAATACTACTCCGAAAATATATATATAGTTCTTATGTTATAACCATGAAATATACTTGAAGTACATGGGCTAGTTGAAATTATGAGATTCATAAACATGTTTGAGATATGTTAACTAGCCATATAATAGGCCCGTGAGTCGGCCATGATCATAAATTTGATCTTCATAAAATCCATGCGTACTTTAGGAAATCATCATACTCTAAAATTCATAAATTCATGAAGGTTTCTTGTGGAAATCATGCATTATGATCATAAAATATAATTTAATTTATCAAACTTGAAATCATGGACTCATAAGCTTAAATTTCATAAATCATGCATAATAGGGCATAATCTTCATAAAATTGAAATCATAAATTAATAATTAAATTGAGGTTTAAATATGCCCTAATATTCATGACACATCAATCAAAATATGAAGGGATTACACCCATAGAGAAAGTATGAAAGATTTCATCAAAATAGGGAAGTAACCCTAGAATTCAATTTGACATGCATAGAGACTTGAATCATAGAATTAGGATGAAATTGGGCATGAGGGTGGAAGATTTTCTCTCATTCATAACCCTACATGCCTGGGCTTGAAGAATTCTTGCTAGGGTTTGATACCTAAGAGAGATTGAAGAGGATGAAGATGGAGGATCCTTGCTTCACTTGAAAGCTTGATCTTCTAATGAGAGTGGTAGGAGTAAAATGAGGGTTTAAGATGATTAAAACCCTTAAAAACACCTTTGGAATACTTAAAATAACTTAGTTTAGGAGTTATAAACATAGAAATTATGAAAATACTCTTAATAATCCAACTGCAAAATGGCCACTGCCAGACCTAACAGCCCACACCACAATCCATTAGGTCAGGTAAAGGGTCGTTGTCTGACCCGTTGCCACTGGAGCCAAACTAATTTTCTGTTCTTTTCTTCACTCAACAAGTCACGTACGGGTCGTCAAGGGACTTAATGACTCGTTCCTCAATCTGTGAAGTATCCTTGAAATCCATATTTTCTCCATCGTTGCACACTTAACGGTTGACTAAATGAATCATGGGGACACTTAACGACTCCTCATCCTATTCCTTAGGTCTCTAAAACCAACATCTTTTCCCATTTTTTCACACCTAACGTGTCACTGGATGACTTGTTCTGTGACCTGATGCAGATCTTTTTATTTTTCTCTGTTTAACCCTCAGGTCTAATCTTAGGGACTTTTGGGGTGTTACACTATGTTGATTGGGGTTGTGATAGGCCTTTCGCAGGATAAGATTTTGAGAATGACCAATATAGCTTGGAGGGTATGAGAAACATATAACAGGATTATAGTATTATGGTATGAATTATACTATCCATTCGCAGGATGAGATCCAGAGGCCAACCAACAGGGCTCCAGTGACCATGATAGATCACTGTGAGCCGTGGCCATTGGATGGCAGTTTTAACTGTGAAATTTCAGGGGTAGTTCAGTAATTCTCTATGTATTTAACTCTTAAACCAGGTTTTTTTCGATTTCCTAAGGGTAGTATTTAAGGGTTTTACTAAGACTAAACTTTTATTCCTCTCCCAAGCACCATAGATTGAAGATCAAACCTCTCAAGGCTCTCAAGCAATTAGGATTTTCTTCTTCTCATCTCTCTTGGATCTCGAGTCTAAGCAAGAATTCATCAAACCCAAGGTATGTAGGGTCATGAATGGGGGATTTATTCCACTCTCATGCCCAGTTCCAAGCTCTATTACATGATTTAAATTCCATCAAGTCTCCAACTATGATTTTCATGAATTTCTAGGGTTAGACCCTTTTTGATGAAAATCACCATGATTCTCTTATAAAACTGATTCTCTCATGATTCCATTTATGTATTATGATTACAATTACATGATCTCTATGAAAAATTCTCATGATTCTATATTTTCAAGTTAGCATGATTTTACTCAAGTATCTATGAATCTCATGAATATCAAGCTTATGTATCAGGGCTGATTTCTCAGTATTGTTTACATGGATTGTTCATATATGTTAAGCAATTTATGAATTTCATGATTTCTAACTAGCCCATGCAAAACCAAGTATATTTCATGATTATGATATGAGCACTATACATGTTTTGGAGTAGTACTTAACATCGAGTAGGCCAAAGTTTCAGCCCGCACAGGTCTCAAAACTACGTGCCACCGTAGCCATGATAGAGTCCTTCTTGAGAGTGCCGCTCATGCCAGAATGGTCCCATGAGTGATATCACGCCTTCACGATTTTTACCTTTGGCGAGGGATGAATGCACCTCCCAACTAGGGTTACAAGCTGGCTCTACATATGCTCACGTGGAGTATGTTGGTTATAAGAATCTTCCACTGTTCCATGATTTTTATACACATATTCATGTTTATGCTTCACGATATTATGACATGATATTTTTGTTCAATATACACTTTATAAGATTTTACTTATGATTTCAGTCATTGCAGCTTTATGATTCAGTTTTGAAAACTTTGAGCGGTTATATTCACTTTATGATTAGAATCTCATTTTTAGACTAACCTCATACTCATGATTTCAGTTTACTATTTTACTATCATGTTTTACTTATCCGACATACTCAGTACATTAAAAGTACTATTTCCATACTTTTCTATTATATCGTCTCATGATATAGGTTCGGGTGATCAGTCCCAGCCCCTTCATTAGATTCACTCTTGCTCCAGTTCACCCCAGCTCTTGGTGAGTTCTCATCATCCGAGGACATCAATTTGGCCTTATGTTTTCTTTTATGTCTTTTCAGTTACAAACTTAGTAGAGCTAGTTGGAGGCTTTTCCCATCAACTCGTCCTATGTTTTAGAGGCTTTTCAGACTATGACGTATAGATGCTTAGAAGTGTTGACATGTTGTCTCCATTTATGCTTTTATGGTACTTTAGACTTTCACTCATGTTATGACTTATTCTTTATTCCACTTAGTATGATTATGCTTATATTATGCATGTACCATGGGTTAGCTTGAATTCATTTATGGTTTTAGGTCCCGTGTTGCGTCCAGGATCTATGCTCAAGTCGTGACAATTAGTGTCACTAATATTTATGTGAAAGATATTGATTAAATCCCTGTGGTTTATCTTTTTAAGAGGTCTCCAATATTTCTAATAATCCTCACAATTTGTTAAGATGAGGAATAGTGGAGATGGAATTCTTTATCTATACATAACCACAGATATTTTCTTTGACCCCCTTTCCTCAAGACTAACTGAGGCTTACTTCCTCATCTAGATGTCTGAGATAGCCTACTTTATGGGTAGGGGTTGTTGTTCTGCCCTTACTATTCTCATTTTTATCATTGTCCTCATCCTTGATCTCTTCCTCTTCCTTATTCATGTACTCATTCTTGTTCCTCAGGGTGTTCCAGACCTTGTAAGCCTATATATTCCACTGATTATAACATATCATGGGGTGAGGGATAGTGTGTCGAGTATCAGTAGATGGACCGCCGTGTTAAGTCCCAAATATAGTAGTAATTGTTTAGCGTCCAAAGTTTAGTGATTCAACAAAGAGTTAGAATAACGGATCAAAATAATACCACAAGTTTCATCCATACAGATGGCACCAAACTATTTATTGAAAAAAATTAGCATTCTGGATAATAGTAGAATTGTAAAAGAAAAGGTCAAATGCAAGTGGATTAAGGTCGATCAAGCTTCTATTCTTTTTATAAACCAATAAAGTTGAGATCGAGTACAAGAACATAAACTAATCAATGGAAAGAAAATATAATACCCTGGATAATTTGAGCGATAAATCCGTACTTTCAACGTAGGACTTAGTGTACCTAATAGGCTAAGAAGGATGTGTTATGAGGTATTTGAGTCACTCTATAATCATATTGAAGATTGGACATCGATCAAGTTGTAGAATGAAATTTGGCAAAAGTTATCGCAAATTTTTCTTCTTGAGATTCTCTAAAATTTAGATTAAATGTCTCGAGGCTGTTCTTCAATATATAAGGAGTTAGTGGGTATAAGAACTATAAAATTAAAGGTTTACGACTCTAGTTTCCATCTCATTAAACCGTTCACCAATCTGACTTTGGAATAGAGAGATATTCGTGTTTTCAAGAAACTGCACAAGCAGACACGTCACGAGCGGGTTGAGGCGGTGGAGGACTATTTAAGTCCCTTGGTCGGTGGATTGGGTCATTATCCAAATTTCCTAAAGTCATCTTGTCTTAAACAATCTCTCAAACTTCCCTTACATGTTCTTGATGGTTATGGGACTAGAAGCCATGGATCAACAAGATTTTGATGTCGGAAAGTCGGGAACTGTGTGTAGCTTGCATTTTGGTATTTTTTCTGGCATTTTGATGGTTGTTTCATTGTGAAGCTGTTGGTAAGACTTCTTCCTTTGGCTTTCCTTAGTTTTTTAGGTTGGTTATAGGTGTGTTAACGCCCGTTAGGTTGTTGTATCGTAGTTTCTACCATTGAATTCGTATGAATCTTGTCGGATAAGCTTCGTTAGTCTTGTTTTGTCATTGAGTTGTGTTGGCTGCGTTTTGGCAGAAACTTGGGCTGCTATTAGGAAGTAACTTGGTTCTTATAATGGTGGAGGGTCGGCTTATTTTGGGTTCACCAAAAATTCAAGGTATGTTAGGCTTGTCCCTCCTTTTATCAGCATGAATTCCGTAGTCGTTATCGTCGGTATTGACGTGTGTGTTGGCTGTTTTGTGAATCTTTGTACTATATTGTTATTTGACTCTTGTGATTATGTTTATATGACAATAAATGGGTGTATTAGGTACTCTTTTGTTTGTTGGCTTGGGCTTGAGTGCGGAGAATCGTAGTCATGAAAAATTATTAGGCTCGTGTTGAGAGGCTGTGTGGTTCTTGTAGCAAGTTATGAGATGTTTGTGTGAATAATATTAGGTGATGATATTGAAAAGTGAATGAGATTTTAGAATGTTTAAGGTCAATGGTTGTGACAATCTTTTGTTATATTAGAGTCGACGGTCATGTCGGCCGTGTTGATGGCACATTGACGGTCGTGGTAACGCTTGGGTTGGCTTGGCCATGTCCCTTATTGTTAGTGGTGAATACAAAGGATTTTGGTCTGCTTGTAAAGCTTGGGGATAGACTGATTAGGATGGTGATCCTTAGCTCAGTTAGTGGCTCATCGGCGGACGGCTAGATGTGAGAGAATAGTATTATGTTGTGATAGTCGGTTGGTGGGACTTGAGAGCCGGTTCTAGGCTGTTTGAACATGTATTATTATTATTTTTGATTGTGTGTGCATTCTGTTTGAGGCCTTGTGCCTTGTGGATACCCGATGCATGAGAGTTGTTTCGACTAAGGGTTGAGCCCGAGTTGTCTTATGGCTTGTGGATACCTAATACACGAGAGTGTTTCCGGTTGAGGGGTTGAGCCCAAGGGAGTGAAATGACCTATGAGGTTGAGAATGATGTCCTCTGTGGTGTCGAGTTGAGACATGATTCGAGAGTGGTTCGACATGTCTGAACCTTCCTGGGATCACGATTGGCTCTCCTAAATGGATGGATCTCTGCTAACTGTGCGCAGCCAATAGAGGTTCTGATGGTGCTTGTTTGATGATGTTGATTGAATGGTATTGACTTTCGATATGCTTGGCATTATATTGTGATTGTTGCTCGTGTTATCTATTATTTGATAGCAATAGATGCTAGATGTTGACTGGTGTTAGCTGAGACCGTTGAGAGGTCTAGAGGTGATGACAGGTGAGCAGTGTCGGTTAGGTGCTATGTGATGTTATTTACTTGTTGGACTTTCCAAGCTTATGGGGGCCAGGTAGGTTATGTTTATGTGCTTGCTTGTATTTTCCAGGCTTATGGGGGCTAGTTAGATTTTATGTGTTTATTTAAGTTGAGTTTCTCCTCATGCAATATCACGTATATCTGTTGATCTCTAATCTGTACCTTTTTATCATTTTCTACCTTTCATACTCGGTACATAGCTATACTTACGCCTAGTCGGGGTGATGGCATTCATGCCTGCAGGTGATGACGGGCTAGTAGATCGAGTTCTTGGTCGCTGAGTGGAGTTTCAGCTAAGTCGGTAAAGCTTCAAAACTTTCATAGTTGCCAGATATTTGTATTATGGGTAGTTTGGGGACCTGTCCTAGATAGTTGATTTCTATTATATTCTTAGAGGCTCATATACATCTGTTGTGGGTATAGCGTTGTTGCATGCTAGGAGGGCCCGATTGTATAGATTGTTTCTGTCTTATGGCCTTGACAACCTATTGTATATCTCTTGGTTGGTCTGTTAGCCAGCTTTTATTTCTATCGCTTTACTCTAATCTTATAAATGTGATGCCGAACCTCGTCGATTGAGGCTTCTTGTTGTTAGATGTGTGGCAGGGTCTGCTCAATGAGGTGAGGCAGAGGGTTCCAATTATGCCCCTCCAGGTTTGGGGTGTGACAGACTTGGTATCAGAGCAGTTCGTCCTAGGGAGTCTATGAGTCGTGTCTAGTATATTCCTGTTTATTTATGCATTGCGCAGTGTACTTATAAACAGGAGGCTACAGGATATTTAGGATTGTTACCCTTCTTTCTAGATCGAAATCATGCGAGAAGTCAATTAATATAGGTGTCAGTCTGGACTCATGTTTACTGGCTTGTGCAAGAAATGCTTGTATCCTGATGAATTATAGCCGGACAGTGGCTTAACATGGTGGCAAGTAAGGTTCTTCTTTTGATTATAATTATAGTTTTGTCGCGCCTTGGCATGGTGTAAGGTTTTGTTGTTTGGAGTTGTTTTTGGTAGGCTTGTCGAGTGACGTTGTGTCATGTGATGTCGTGCTATGTCGATCCATGAGTTTGGGCCGTGTGTGTCTTCCAACATTAGAGGATGAATGTTTCTAAGAGGGGAAGGATGTAACATCCCGGATAATTTAAGTGATAAATCGGTACTTTCGAGGTAGAACTAAGTGTACCTAATAGGCTAAGATGGAAGTGTTATGAGATTTTTGAGTCACTCTATGATCATATTTAAGATTGGACGTCGATCAAGTTGTAGAATAAAATTCAGAAAAAGTTTTTGCAAATTTTCCTTCTTGAGATTATTTGAAATTTATGTCAAATGTCTCGAGGATTTTCTCCCAATATATAAGGAGGTAGGAGGCATACAACCTATCAAATTAAATTACTATGACTCTGGTTTCTAGCTCATAAAACCATTTTCCAATCCGACTTTAGAATAGAGAGATATTCGCGTTTTCGCGAGATTGTGCAAGCAGACATGTCACAAGCAGTTAAGGTGGAGGAGGACTATTTAAGTCCCTTGGTCGGTAGATTGGATCATTATCCAAATTTCCAGAAGGCATCTCGTCTTAAACTCTCTCCCAATCTTCCATTACATGTTCTTGATGGTTTTGGGGCTGGAATCCATAGTTCAACATAATTTTGATGTCGGAAAGTCGGGAATCATGTATAGCTTGCGTTTTGGTGTATTTTTCTTGCTTTTGGTGGCTGTTTCATTGTGAAGCTGTTGTCAAGCCTGCTTCGATTTGTTTTCCTTAGTTTTGAGGTTGGTTATTGGTGTGTTAATGTCGTTAGTTTGTTTTCTCAGAGTTTCTACCGTTGAATTCGTACGAATCTTGTCGAGTAAGCTTCATTTGTCTTGTTTTGTTGTTGATTTGTGTTGGCTGCGTTTTGGCTGTAAGTTGGGATTCTCTTATGCATTAACTTGATTATTATAAGGGTGGAGGTTCATCTTAGTTTGGGTTCTCCAAAAATCCAAGGTATGTTAGGCTTGTCTCTCCCTTTGTCGGAATAAATTCCGTAGTCGTTGTCGTCGGTATTGATGTGTGTGTTGGCTGTTTTGTGAAGCTTTGTGTTATATTTTTATTTTAATCTTGTGCTTCTTCTTATATGATAATAAATGGGTGTATGAGTTTCTAGTTTGGTTGGTGGCTCGGGCTTGAGTATGAAGAATCGTAGTGATGGCAAATTATTAGGCTCGTGTCGAGAGGTCGTGTGTGAGGTGTGTGATTCTTGTAGCAAGTTATAGAATGTTTGTGTGAATAAGATTAGGTGATGATATTGACAAGTGAATGAGAGTTTAGAATGGTTAAGGTCGATGATTGTGACGATCTTTTGTTATATTAGAGTCGACGGTTGTGTCAGTCGTGTCGATGCCACGTTAACGATCGTGGTAACGCTTGGGTTGGCTTGGTCGTGTCCCTTATTGTTAGTGGTGAATACAAAGGCTTTTGGGCTGCTTGTAAATCTTGGGGATAGACTGATTAGGATGGTGATCCTTAGCTCAGTTAGTGGCTCATCGGCGGACGGCTAAATGTGCGAGAATAGTATTATGTTATGATAGTCGGTTGGTGGGGTTTGAGAGCTGGTTGTGGGCTGTTTGAACATGTATTATTATTGTTATTGATTTTGTGTGTGTTGTGTTTGAGGCCTTGTGGCTTGTAGATACCCGATGCACGAGAGTTGTTCCAGCTAGGAGTCGAGCCCCAGGTGCCTTGTGGCTTATGGATACCCGATGCACGAGAGTGTTTCCGGCTGAGAGGTTGAGCCTAAGGGAGTGAAACGACCTACGGGATTTAGAGTGATGTCCTTCGTGGTGTCGAGTTGAGACATAATCTGAGAATGGTCCGACATTTCTGAGCCTTCATGGGATCGTGATTGGCTCTCCCAAATGGATGGAGCTCTACCAATTGTGTGCAGCCGAGAGAGGGTCCGGCAGTACTTGTTTGATGATGTTGATTGACTAGTGTTTACTTTTGATATGCTTGGCATTATATTGTGATTGTTTCTTGTGTTATCTGTTATCTAATAGCAGTGGATGCTAGATGTTGGCTGGTGTTAGCTGAGGCCTTGAGAGGTCTAGAGGTGATGACAGGTGAATGGTGTCAACTAGGTGTTGTGTGATATTATTTACTTGTTGGATTTGTTGGGCTTATGGGGGCCAAGTAGGTTATGTTTGTGTACTTGCCAGGCTTATGGGGGCCAAGTAGGTTCTATGTGTTTACTTAAATTGAGTTTCTCCTCCAGCAATATCCGGTATATCTGTTAATCTTTAATCTATACCTTGTTATCATTTTCTGCCTTTCATACTCGATAAATTATTGTACTAATGCCCTATTCAGGGTGTTGCATTCATGTCTGCAGGTGATGACGGGCCGGTAGATTGAGTTCTTGGTCGCTGAGTGGAATTCCAACTAAGTCGGTAAAGCTCCAAGTCTTCCGGAGTTGTCAAATATTTGTATTATGGGTTGTTCGAGGTCCTATCCCGGATAGTTGATTTCTATTATATTCTTAGAGGCTCATAGACGTCTGTTTTGGATGTAGCGTTGTTGTGCAAGCCAGGAGGACCTGGTTGAATAGATTGTTTCTGTCTTGTGGCCTTGATATTGTATATCTCTTGGTTGGTCTGTTAGCCAGCTTCCATATCTATTGCTTTACCCTGATATTATAGATATTGTGATCTCGAACCTCGTCGTTTCAGGCTTGTTATAGTTAGATGTATGGCAGAGTGTGCTCGATCAGGTGCGGCACAGGATGTCAGTCATGCCCCTCCAGATTTGGGGTGTGATAGAAAAATACAAGAGGAAAAGATAGGGAACCTTCGTTCATCAGAACCCTCAAAATAGAGGATGTCATAATCTTGGAAAAGGTTCTTGCTTCCTTTCTCTCTTCTGAGAGAGCTCTCTTATAAGCTAAAAAGCCAGGCCTATGTCATAGTTTGAAAAGACTAGGCTCTAGTTCTGAAAAAGCTACTTAGTAGCATGTGACTGAGCTTTGGCGTTAGGCTTGAGGTTAATTGGTGCAAGCCGATACTAGACTCGAGATTGACTATTGATCTACGAGAGAGCCATTATGAGAGTGCTTCAGTTGGAAAGTGATTTGTTTCCAAGGAGAGATCCTACGGGTCATTTGATTATAGAGCGGCTTTTGGTTGTATCGAGGTAATACTTGTCCAATTCATGTCATGGACTGCGATCTCAGGATTTTTTGGGGACGAGGTAAGAAGGACCAACGTCTCTTCGATTTGAATTCAGCCATGTGTCTTATTATGATTCATTCATTTGCCGAACGTGAATTTTTTTTCCATACAATAGTCACAGACATCTTCTCAAGAGAATTTGTTCCTAGACTTCAAATCATTAGTATTATTTTTAATATTAACATAGTATTAATATTGGCTAGTCTTTAGAACAAAATCGAATACCTAATTAACCCGTCAAACATTTAATTTAAGGGGTAAATAATCCATGAACTTTTACTTTTGGATATCTTTGTATATCTCCGACATCTGAATTATTTTATTGTTGAGGAAGACAAGTGATGGTAATATGGTAATACATTGGTCATTCACATGGGTTGCCAAATACAAACAAGACACGTGAAATACAGTTTACAAGACTCATTCTAAATTACTAATAAAAGCACAGTAGATAGTGGACATGTATGCTGTCGGCATAACATCACCATTTTGGAGTAGACATGATTTGTGACCCCTCATAGGTCAATTACCACCAACTAACGAACGAACGAACTAACCAACCAACTCTCCTCCATCCATTTGTCCATCTTTTCTTCATTTGAGTCTCAAAATATGAAAGTTCTGTGAATGATTACGCATACCTGATGTTCTTGTTTTTCTTCTTTATTCGGATTCCTTTTGTCACGGAGTAAAAAAGTACAAAATAATTCGGAAGGATTGGTTCTTTGAATTACTTTATTTTTAAAAAAAAAATTTAAAATTTTGTAATTTTTACAAAAAAAANGTACAAATATTTAAAATGGTATAACTCTAATAACCCATAATTTTTAAGGATTATTTTGTAATTTTACAAAAAAATATGCAAAGCCCAAACAATAGAAAGAGCCAGCGATGCTGGCAGAACCAAAAAAATAAGTGCAATAGCAGGAAAAAAAGAAACACAGACGAGAGAAGAAAAGAAAGGGAGAAAAAGAGAATAAAAGAGGAGAGAAACAAAGTTTATTATGTGATTATGAGTGAATTTTTATGGTGAGAACATCGAGAAATTATGAGGAATGTAAAAAGTTTAGCCCTAGGGTTCTCCAACCTAAATGATTCATTTAAAAAGCCAAACATTATCGAAATTCAGTTTTGAGTAGTGTTTCGCAATCCTTTCATCGAGGAGAATTTGTTCGTGGTCATGGTTCAGAAATTCTGCCTTATTGACCGGAGTTGACTTTTTAGGTCAACTCTTTGACAGCGGGTTTGACTTGTGTTAAAAGTTTAGAAAATATTTGTTGAAGGATTTTTGACCACTCTAAACTCATTTTGTATAGGTTGAGGTGATCTGGAGACCCAAGAATAAAATTTCTAATTTACTGAAAAGAGTACTTAAGTTGTGAATTCGAGGTAAGTGAAACTTTAAGCTTTGGTGTCTTCTTTTCAAACCAGTTTTAAAATTTTATTTTGTCTGTTTGGTCCATGTGTTTGGACAAGCGTGTGTTTGGCAAAATCGGTGGTCTTTAGCCACCCGCATATATTACATTGAGGAGAATATTAAATTATTTGCTAAGTGATTTGCGGTGTGGTGTGGTCTCGTACCATGGCGTTAGGGTGCTGGTATCATTCCTTCACTGCCAATATATATACTAGGGGCATATACGCTACCGTAATATGTTAGGGGTATATACATGCTGCCATAATATATTAGGGGCCTACACATGCTGTCGTAGAATATATATATTATATATATTAGGGGCATACATGTGCTGCCGCAATATGTTAGAGGCCTTGTACTTGTTGTCGTAGTATACTCTTGGGGCATTATATATGCTGTCGAGGACTAGTTGAGGTGTTATATTGATCTCTTTCACTACCGTATGACAAGTCCTGACTCTCCTGAGTGTGAATTGTGTTGAGATATATAGTGATCCTATTATACATTTGTTTGGACTTTATTGAGTATTACATTATGAAATATATTTTTATGCATATTATTTTAGTGCTTGTTGTGGTTGTATTTTCTAACACTTTGCCAGGGGTATTGAAGTGGTAGATCGAGGATCTTACTGGGTTATATTTACATATAACTAACTTCTTACCTGCATGTCCATGCAGATACTATTGGTGATGATGAAGCTATTAGCCACCGAGTTCGCTAGAGTTGTTCCATTTATTGAGGTGAGCTGCTGCATTATTCGTGGGAGCTCTTAAAGAGTCTTCATCATTTTTTATTAATATCTTTTCTTTTAAAATTTCTTTTAGATGCTCCATGGTCTAGTGTGGGGTCTGGGCAAGGTTTCAAATTAATCTTGGAGAAACTAGTTATTTCATAACTAATTATCATATCATTGGTACTTATTTGGTTTTATTAAATGTAGTGAATTAATGATTAAGATATGAAAATTCGATTCGCCTGGTCGGTGGTATGTGTTGAGTGTCAATCACGTCTAGGGGGTAATTTGGGACGTGACAATAAGTAATATGATTTTATATATAATATCATCATAAAATAAAAATGTACTAAAAATTATATTGAGCTGAATGTGAAAGAATTTTTTAAAAAGTATAAAGTTAGAGAAGAACACTCTTGCAAATGAAGTATAACAATAATTAATAAACCTAAATCTTATATTGGCGCTAATAATATCTTTAAAAGTATACACATGACAATTAATTTTAATGATTGTATAGTTGTTGGACACGTTTTGCACGTGTATTACATGCTATTAATACAAACGTTGAAAAAGCGCATTGTTATTTTAAAAGAAATATGCGCATACAATATAAAGAGAATATGATGAAAAGAAAATACAAGCTTAAAACAGTGAAATGATAATTGTATACATTCAACATATTTGATTGTCGAATTAAAGATGATAACTAAATATATTTCAAAAGAAGGTGCTCCTTTTTTTCTGGACTTCAATTAAGTCTCTTCCTCTAAAAGGTTTTGTTTCTTTGGATTCTATACTTTACATCTACAACAATCAAAGCCTTACGATCACTTACCTTCTTCAAAACTTGCTTCTATCGCATATGCCTTCCTATGTATCAATCCATGTCTGTCATGCAAGACCACATAATCACCCAAGAACATGTTTGTTGGAACTTCTGTAATTCATGACTAGAGGCAAATTGTAATGCCCCGAAAACCCTAAGATCAGACCCAAGAGTTGAAATGGAGAAAATCGAATTTTCTACACCAGGTCACAGAACGAGTCCTCTTGTGACCGGTGGGGTAGGCTACGAGTCGTGGAGTGACTCGTGGGGAAGGGTCCAGACTTGGTTTACAAATTGGGAAATTTACGGACCATGGGTGTGATCATGATTCGTGGTCAACACCACGAGTCGTTATATGAGTCTTGGTCAAGGGTTGACTGAAAGTTGGAAAATTCGGGCAGTACACTTAACAGGTCCTCACCACGACTCCTTTGGGACACCACGAAGACCCCCATGTGGGTTTTGGCAGTAAGGACTACGGGAGGTTACCTTGATTCATGGTCACCGGTAACGAATCATCAAGTAGCCTGTGGTGACCCCTGAAGAGGAATTCTAGTTCAGTGGCAACGGGAGACTTCACGAGTCGTTGGTCTCCTGAGTACACATGAAGTTATTCGTTGGCAGGTTGGGGAATCTGTAGAAAAGTTCCAGTGCACATCACAACTGGACACCACCAGTCATCCCTGACCTCACGACTGTGGAGTGCCTCATGGGGACTGGCAGGGTCCTTTTTCCTGTAAATTTTCTAGGGAGTTTTACGTAATTTTCTAAACTTCTAAACTCTAAAATACGTCGTTTTGGGTTTTAATCAGGGATTTTAGAGGGGGTAACGGACGGTTTATTTCATTTCTCTCATCCCCTCAAAAGTTAGAACGTAAAATTTCTCTCAGAAAGACTCAGAGCAAAAGCTATAGAAATTGAATTCTCCTTATATTTTCAAGGGATTCTCTCAGGAATTTCCGTCACTAGGTATGTTGGAATTCAACAAGGGGATAGTTCTTCCCTTGTGTCCCCAAAAATCTCCTCTATCTTCTCCATCAGTTCTAGCGCTGAAACTTTCGAATGTGAATAAATTATATGTAAGGCTTTGCTTATAGCATGTGGAATGTTTTCTATGTTGATTGTTGTTATATGTATAAATAGAACACTTAGGTTCATTTTTAATTATTCTGACTTGGTGGAG
>JACEIK010000513.1:165154-180059 GCA_018107945.1 Datura stramonium | reverse complement strand
ATATATATATATATATATATTGACTATTCTTCAACTTATCAAAGAACGATCGAAAACTCAAAATTTCTCGGAAATCTAGAAGAGAGAAATACTTACTTTATGTTTGTGATCATATTGACACTAGTTTGGAGTAATTCCAATCACTTTGGCTCGGCGGGTCGATGATTCGCCGGACGAATTTCACGAAACTAACTCCGTAGAAATGCTCCATGCAGCCTTATACTTCGATACCCAAAGTTAATTTGAGTTTGGACGGCGTTTGGCAGCGTAATCGGAAGAAATTATAAGAACCTTTTGTCCTTCCCCTGTTTCTGGTCGAGAAGATGAAGAAAATTACTGAAAATTTAGAGGTGAGGCCTTTATATACTTGAAGCCAGATGCATAGCAACGTGGCACGCTGGCCAACGCGCCAATTTGGCTTCGTGCCACGTTGTCTATCGCGGAGATGGTGCCTCCGTGCCACGTTGCCCCTTTGGACAGCGCGGTTCGGCCTCCTCTTGCGAAATTCCAACTTGGAACTCGTTCGACCTTTCCCCGGGCCCTTTCCTCGCACGTATGGCATTCTAAAACTCTCAACCAGCATGCGAATAGTCCAACTAAGTGCTAGAAACTTATGGGGTGTAACACTTAAGCGGAAGTCTACATACATATCAATCTAAAACAGAGTCAACACTGACAAGTTGATATTCTACATATTGTCTGGAAAGCCTCTAACATAACTGATGAGCTGATGGGTAGCATCCCCAGGTAGCTCGACAAAAGTCTGTAATTGAAATAACATAACAATGATCAAAGTGAACGTCCTCGAATGATGAGGACTCACCACCACTGGCTAAATAGGACTGACAGAAAAACAGGACTAATGATGCGATTGAGTCTGATCCCTCGGACATGTATCATGAAACGATATAGCATAGAGTATGCGGTCAGTACTCGGAATGTATTGAGTATGCAAGGTAAGTAAAAATGGATAGTTAAAATACATAAAAGTTCATAAGAGTAGGACAGTATGAACATGAAGTGAATATCATAATCTAAACAAGAGGGTTCAAGGTTTTCAAACTATTCATAAACTAGTCATAATCATAATCATAAGAGAAACCTTATAAAAATATAACTTGAGTCAAAGTAACATAAACATGATAGTGTATAAATCATGAGGAACAATACGAGAACTCGTTTTAACCGACACCATCATGATAGAGCTTACATGATGCTCCAACTATCTCGCTCAAGTGGGCAGAGCCGTCCCAGGTTTTCCAGGCAAGGGACGTGCATGATGTGATATCACAAGGGGAAATCTATGATACATATACCTACGGTGGCACGTAGTTCTGAGACCACAGATTTACCTGAATGTCGGGTCTATTCGTGTTAGACACTGCTCCCAAAAACATGCACATGAGGGCTCATATAGTAATTGTGAAATCATTCATGACGTTCATGGCTAAATAAATCATAACATACTTGATCATACTTGAAATACATGATTAGCCATAAATAAGGGCCCGTGAGTCGGCCAAAAGTAATAAATTCATAAATCATGAAGAACATGCATATTTTTGTGAAAATTCATATACTTGACATTCATAAATTCATGAAAAGTACTTGAAGAGAAATCATACCATAAATCCTAATTTAGACCTAGGAAGATCAAGAGCATAATAACATCATAACTTGATTTTTCATGAAACTTTGCATAATTGGGCATAAATTGACTTGAATTTGAAATCATAAAAATTATAATCAATTTAAATATAAAATCTGCCCATAGATCTTAAAACAATATTTAGAATAAAGGGGATTGACCATAATCAAATCAAAGAGAATTCCATGAATTCGGGGTTAAAACCCCATAAGATCATCAAATTTACTTTAATACTTAAATTCATGAATATAGAGGGAAATTGGGCATGAGAGTGAAGAGGGACTCTCATTCACAAACCTACATACCTGGGAAATCTGATCTTACACTCTCCCTTGAAAGCCCAAATGAATTGGAGAAAGATTTGGAGAGTTATAGGCTTGTTCTTCCTTGAGAAATCCTCTAGTTTGCATGCATGGGGAAGGAATGGGTTGGAATAGATTTAACCCTCTTAAAATTCCCCTAATTCAAGCTTAAAATGACGCAGTTTAGGGCTTAGGAGTTTAGGAATTACGAAATTGCCCTAATTAAAATGCAGGAAAATTACATACTGTCAGGTACCACGACTCGTCCTACGGATCGTACCTCGATCCTATGGGTCGTGGTTCCCTCCCATTGCAACCTCTGATATAACCTGAGTTCTGAACTTTTCCATGAGTCACACCATGACTCGTATATGGTAACGGTGGTGATGGTAGTGATGATAGATGTGGTTAATGGTGGTGAATGGTGATTGTGGAAAGAGTAATAGTGGAAACTATTCACACAAATATATCTCTTAATGATATTAAGACTCTATTGCAAATTTTAATAATTAAAACTTATTAACTTAAATCTTAATAAAAATAAATGTACTTAATAATTTAATATCAGTATTTAGTGCAAACAAACGGCGCCTAAGATACAAAAGTGCTCTCTTACAAAAGTTAAATCATAATGTGGGTCCACTTTTCATGCATTAGCCCCACCCTTTAGAATGCCACGTAAGTCTCCAAGTCCAGTTGAGCGGCAATTTTTCCTTGTTGCTCGTCCCTTCAATACACACACCCTTCTTTTCAACCTATCAAATCTAAACCGTTCATTCGGACAAGGTCGGCGGGGGCGGTCCAGATCACTCCCTAGCCATCCTCAATCGTGCGTCCCACCATCGTATATATTTCTACTCCTCTTCATCTTTTATAGATCTCGCCGGTCACCTTCTTCCGTACAGTCGCCGGTGAAATACAATTCTAATTTTCCGATCAAGACTTCGTCGGAGCCGGAACACTGAAAATACTTCGATCGGTACCTATCTATGTAATCACCACTATGCTTATATCTTGTATCTTCACCACTGCATGTCGGAGTGTTAGGGTTAGGGTTTTAGACCATCTGTATTGGATCATCAATGTTTCATTTCTGTGGACGTAGAAATTGTACTGAAGTGCATCGAATCGAAAATATTAACATTTGTTTGGTTTCTGAGATATCGATGCAGAATTATATGAGCATTGGTTGCAAATTAGAGTTAAATTGTAGCTTGAATACAAATGACATTGGAAAAGCTTAATGATACTTAGCTAAGTGAAGGAGTGTAATATCCGGTTCTTTTAACTTTGTTGCAGTGCAGTTGCAACTCGCAATGAGTGTTTGACTATGTGAAAGTTGCTTATTTGGTACTCTGAGAAGCTCGTGCAGAGAGTAAAAGTGCATAAAATACTTCTGTCATGCTTTGTGAATTTCAGTGACATAGGAGAATCAATGCACAATGGTTTTGTTGCTATTAGGAACTAGGAGGAATCAAATTGCTAGGAATGAACTCACAGTGAAGGGGTGATATTGGTCAATTGCATTCTGCTTGTGTTCATCTCTAGTTTTCCATATTCTTTCGTCTATTTTTAGGGACACCTAAATTATTAGGTTACCTAGTTCTAACTGTCTTGTGCATTTTAGAGATACTGATAGTAAGTTGCTTGTCACTATTGATATTTCCAACTTTTATTTGTCCATTTCGTCTTTCATCCTTTCTTCTGAATCAACTGCTATTCATAATCGGAATTTGATGTCATTTTAGGTCAAACGAATGTCAGGTAACAACACGAAAGACAAACATTGGGTTGGTCTAGTCTATATGGACCAACTTATGTCATTATGCCCCTCTCCACATACTTGCTTGACTACGAAAATTTTAATCAAATTAGTCTCAAGAAGTATCATCAGATTAGATCAATTATAAACTTGGAACTCCCATAGTCGAATCATACTGTTCGTAATTTCTTTGTAAAAAAATCCATAACGTTCATAATTCTTCTCTTTAACAAGCTTAGGTTGGTCATATCAGTGCAGTACTTACCCATTAGTCAACTGTAGGAGTTGCCATACCTGTTTCAGTATGGAAACTTTACAGAGAAGCTTGATGTTGAGTACTAACCGCCCCTCCACATGGGACCCTTTCACAAGGAAGACATGCTTGATCTGGATCCTTATCTCTAATAATCCCTGGATTCCACCCTGGATCTTTTCCATCCGTCCAATTGAACATCCTCCAATACAAGGAGAAAGCTTTGAACTTGACTGTTCAATCTTGTTCTAACTTCCTCTTGTAAGAAGAACATACGACCAGAGGGTCAAATAAGGTCTCGAGTGAGGGATCGTACTCCAGGAAGAGGTATTTATGGTACCAATGAAGGTCTTTCAAATACTGCCCCTCCATCCAATTGCGATAAAGGCCCTATCCTCTCCAACCATCAGATCATCAGGAGGAAGGAAAAATGCTTAGATGGAACTAGAACTAATATCTTTCTGGGGGCAGAGCTTGAATTTCAAGCACTATGCTAAGACCTTCCAAGCATAATAACAAATTCTTGGAATTTTAATCTCCTGGAGCTGATGAACAGAGTACCATTTTAGGAAGAAAGAGATGATTCGAATAATGAAACCTGGAGAAGATACTTGATAAGCTAGTGTTGTTATTTACAACTTGTCTCAAACGGATATTGACCCTGTCATTGTATAGTTTATACCTGATAAGCTAGTAGTACAGTTTACAATGTCTCAAACTGCAAAGATAGATCGATAACCTAGTATTATGGTTTACAACTTGTCTCAAGCTTAGAGAAGTAGATATATGGGTGGGGAGGGGCAAGCCTCGACCTGCTAAGACTTTGACCCGCCCTGCTCTGCCCCATTTAGCATTTTTAAAATTTTACCCTGCCCCGCCCCGTCCTATTAAGCCCTTCCTCACCCTGGCCCATTTAATCTTTATCATTTTTTTCCCTCTATTTTACATATTGTAATATTCTATTTTTTAGAAAAAAATATTTCAATTTTTTTATTGAGCTGTTCTTTATCATTTTTGCCTCCACTTAAGTGAGAAAAGCTAACAATTAAACCATATACCATACGGGTGATAGTCTGATAGATTAGGGTCTGTTTGGTTGGATGACCGTACCTGGTTTAATTAGATTTTTCCTAATCAATATCAGTTTTCTTATTAAAAACGATGTTTTGGTAACTGCAGAATAGTCCAATTTTAGAACTGATTAGTAATTTTTATTTCAATAGTATAAGTAGTTTAATTAATTCTCGCTAGTGACTACTTTTAAAAAATATTACTAATAGTAAAATATGTGACAAAAATGAGGTTTTAACCTTATACACTTTCTTTGTAGCATGTAAAAAAAATGTGACACTTGTCGATATTAATATACCTACTGCAAATAATGAGTATAATTAAGCAACATTAATACACCTCTAAATGGTAATTTCGGGTCCTTAACTGCCTCAGTTCAGCTTCAGCAGACTTGTTCGTGAGAATTGAGAAGCACTGAAAGAGAGTAACAGGTGATAATAATAACCGGGTCAGTTCTTTTTTACCCAACCCAAATATAACCCGAATTCTTGCCCTGCCCTATTAAAAAAGTTTCTAAAATTGAATGCCTCGCCCTGCCCAAATTTCCATCCCTAGGTAGATACTTGATAAGCTATAGTATTGAGACTGTTTTTAAGATTTATTGTTGATTCAATACATTTCTGAATCAAGTTCTGAGTTCCTTAAACTTTTCTGTATTGTTCAAGTCAATTTCTTAAGTTTTGCTAAATGTTCTCTCTTATATCCTTAATCTCAAAGTCATTCACGTCAGGAAAAAGAAGGAATGTCATTCACTATTGATTAACCTTGTATTTCCCCTTTAGTGACTAGCTTAGAGTTTCAATAAAAAAACCTTTCCTCAGTAAAATGTCAAATCACAATCTTTTTGTTGTAATCTTTACCGATCTTGCAGTTCTGAGTGGCTAAGTGAATTCATATGAAATGGCTTATGATAACTCGTCAACGCTTGAGCCCAAACGTTCCCATCAATGGTTCATGGATGGCGTCGAGCCTGAATTGCTTCCCAACAAGAAGCAAGCCATCGAAGTACCTAATCACAGTTCTTTCTCTGGACTTTTAAGTTCCAATATTGCTCCCTGGATGAACACTCCTAGTTTCCACTCAGTACCAGGTCAATATTCAGAAAGGCACTTTGACAATGAAAGCGCAAGATCACTCAGCTATGATGACAACAGTGTTCCATCCGTTGGCATAGGCAACATGAATATGGCTAGAAAGGTGATGGAAGATCCATTTGGAAGTGATTCGACATTTGGTTTATCCATATCCCATACACTGGAGGATCCTAGATCAGGTATTAACTATAGCGGTATCAGAAAGGTCAAAGTCAGCCAGGTGAAGGAGGCTGAGAATTTCATGCCTGTGTCAATGGGCGATAGCTATACCAGAGGAATCAGCAATGCAATGCCAACAGATCATGCTTTTAGTAAGGCTGAGGATAATTGCATAGCTATGGGACTCTCTTTCAATGGAGGTGATGATCATATGATGTCATTAGGTGACACATTTAATAGGGAAGACAATAACTTCATATCTATGGGTCAACCTTTTAACAAGGTGGCTAGCAATGAAATATCAGTGGGTCATAGCTTCAAGGAGAGCAACTCATTGTCAATGAGTCACCCTTTTTGTAAAGATGAAAGCAATATTACTATGCTGAATCAAAGTTTTAGCAGAGAGGATGATAGCACTATATCAGTGAGTCACTCATTCAATGACAGTAATACTGCCATATCAATGGGTCAGCAATTCAGTAATGATGATAGCAATATTACATCAATTGGCCAAACTCTTAATAAGATCTCTGACACCAATCCATCTATGAGCCACTGCTACAGCAAAATCAATGACAATACATTATCAATGAGTCAGACCTATAGCAAAGTTGAAAACAACAATTTGTCAATGAGCCAATCTTTTGGCAGGGGAGAAAGCAATATCATATCTTTCGGTGGATTCAATGATGATGACGATATAAATTCTTCTGGAAGGCTGATTTGCAGTTATGAGTTATTAATGAGTCAGTCTTCAGGCCAACAATCGGATATTGTGACTGGAAAGCGACTGGTTGAGTCAAATGCCGATACAGTTACAAGTGCTGCTCAAATGGCTGGTAGTAAGGAAATTATTTCTAAAAAGGAGGAGCAGAAAGCAACTAAAAAGCCTCCATCGAACAGTTTCCCTTCAAATGTGAGAAGCTTGCTCTCAACTGGTATGTTAGATGGAGTATCTGTCAAGTATATAGCTTGGTCCAGAGAGGTATACTTTACATTTTATTTGTTTTATCTTTGGATCTGTGATGTTCACTAGATGACACTATTTGTCCTTTGCATGGTAGAAGGAGCTCCGTGGTATTATAAAAGGGTCTGGTTACCTCTGTGGCTGTCAGTCATGTAACTTTTCCAAGGTACATTTGATGCCAATTTTCGTTATTGCAGGACCAGCTTGTTGTACAATTTACTGATCAGATGTGGTGTAACTTCTACGTGTAGGCAATTAATGCTTATGAGTTTGAGCGCCATGCTGGTTGTAAAACAAAACACCCTAATAATCATATATACTTTGAGAATGGGAAGACAATCTATGGGATTGTTCAGGAGCTCAGGAACACACCTCAGGATTTATTATTTGAAGTTATTCAGACAATTACTGGATCGTCTATTAACCAAAAATCATTTCGCATCTGGAAAGGTGTCTTAATGAACTGAGCTGTTAATTTTCTAGAATGTGTATTTTTTTTTCTCATGTTGACATCTTTTCTTCTGTCTTCAGAATCTTTTCTAGCTGCGACACGTGAACTGCAGCGTATATATGGGAAGGATGAGGTCAGACGACTGTCATAAAGAGGAATCCATATGCAAGGTATGATGCAAAAACTTGCCTGCATCTGTGTACCATATAGTAAAGTACGTACTCTTTAATACTTTGCGGCCCTGTAAATCATGGTTGATACAGAACAACTTTTTGGGACTCCGTTGGCGGAAACTACAGCAAGAATTCATGATATTTAGTATAACCCTGCACAACATGTATTTTCATAATTATAACTCTCCTGAGACCTGTGTATTGAAACCAGAAACAAGCTCATCCATACATTGCGAATTTAAAGATCTCAAAGTGAATTTTCACCAACTTTATTAGTTAAATCAGATTAATTTGTCATATCAACGAAGATACACAATTTGTGGGCAAAGTTGGGAGTGGTTCCGGGGCAGTGACTGCAAAGGAGACATACTGGCAGTAAGATTTTGACCTAATTTAAAGTGATTAGTCATTAGGGATATACAATATGTTGAAAAGAGATTATAACATCTGTTAAGTGCCCCTTAAAATGCAAATTTTAATCTACAAAGTCGACAATGCTTAAGTGGTGAAGTGACTAAAGACATTGATAACAGATTGGATACTTATTATGATTTTAGTTTCTTAATTGCAAAAATAGACAAGTTTATTATTATTCAATGAACCATGATCTTTGCCTATGTTTTGGATTCATGTTTATCTGTATGCATCAACATCTATTTTCTCTATACCCTAACCATATTTGAAAAGCAAAGAAAATAAGAAAATCATACTTGTCTTAAAGAAATAGTTATACAGAGAAAGAGAGAAGCAAACAAAAAAAATGGTATTTGAATGTGCTCTTACATATTGTTAACTAAAGACATCTTTAAAATAATTGTTACTCCTTGTTTCAATATATATGACATAGTTTGATTCGGCACGAAGTTTAAGTTAAAACTGGAGATTTTCTTAGACTTGTGGCCTTAATCATGACATAACACTTGTATTACAATAAAAGCTTCTCATTAAGGGTAAAATGAGAAGTTAATTGCTAGATGTTTCCAAATATAGAAATGTGCCATTCTTTTTCTAACAGATATGGATTAACAAGGAAATACTGTCACATAAGATTTTATGTGAACGGAGGGGTAAAGCCACGCACACCACCCGCTCCACTTGTGGGATTACGCCAGTTATGTTGTTGTTGTTTGAGGGGGTAAAACTGTCCTTAAAAAAAGTTATTGTTAAAATTGTAGTACACCACTAAATAGATGTCATGCTTAGGCTAAGACACCGTAAACTGTAGTATGCTTAGAGATGGCATAACTTTTGAACTTAGCGGAAAGAATCAATTAAGCTAGGACAAACTAAAAAGTATAGCTGGTGATGAGATAGGGATAAGAGTACAAATGTGGAACATAAGGATTTAGGTAACTGCATGTACACATTGAAGTACAAAGTTCAAACACCTTTTCACTTCATATAAAAATGATACTCCCCCCTCCATTTATTTGACATGGAATTTAAAATTGCAGTTTGATGTGTATTATCAGAGTGGAAGGAATTAAAGAATATATTAAAATAGAAACTGAAAGTTTCTTCAAATTAAGTGAAATGAGTATTGAGGATCGTATTGTTGACCCCAACTAGTTTGGATTGAAGCGAAATAGTTGTTTTTTGAATGTCAAAAATTAGTTTTCTAGGAAAAATATGACATTGGAATATACGCCTAGAGATGGCGTAACTTTTGAACTTAGCGGAAAGAATCAATTAAGCTAGGACAAACTAAAAAGTATAGCTGGTGATGAGATAAGGATAAGAGTATAAATGTGGAACATAAGGATTTAGGCAAGTGCATGTACACATTGAAATACAAAGTTCAAACACTTTTTTACGTCATATAAAAATGATACTCCCTCCTCCCATTTATTTGACATGGAATTTAAAAATGCAAGTTTGATGTGTATATCATATTGGAAGGAATTAAAGAAAATGTTAAAATAGAAACTGTGAAGTTCTTCAAATTAAGTGAAATATGAGTGTTGAGGATCATATTGTTGACCCCAACTAGTTTGGATTGAAGCATAATAGTTGTTTTTTTGAAAGTCACAAATTTAGTTTTATAGGAAAAATATGACATTAAAATTTAGAGTACATTACTTCATTAATTTGAATCTTTAATTTGGTGAATATCATATGTGCTATCAGTTCTAATCAGAAATGAGGCAATTTCCGAGATGTCCAAACATGGAAGTTTGTCACATATATTGATGAGTAATAGACAACTCATTTTTGTATTGATAGAAGTAAGACTAAGCTTAGCTGTTAGTACTTGAAATTTGGTGGCTCGAAGTGCTTAATGGTGTAAGCTTCAATCATCAAATTGCAATGTTTTGCTTCAAGTGAGTGCCAATAGTATGCCTTAGAGTATGCTTATATGGTTTTGATTTTTGAATAATTCCTCATTTCAACTTGCTCAACAGTTTGATATATAATTTGATGATATATGTGCTCGTTCCTATAACAAACTGTGATGTACGGAAGGGATGAGATGGCTTTGTCTTGTTAAACACGCGAGATATTAATTTTTGGTTCATGGCTCTCTAGAAACCCGAGGAAGGTCGAAAACTGGTCAAATTTTTGTGGGCCTAAATGAGCAAGTTTTGGACTCTATTATTTTAAAATCTCTGGTTCAGTAATTTGAGTTGCCCCATATTCACAATCAGCCTCCCCCCAAAAGTTTGTAACAAGTCCTGCTTGTCGGAAAAAAGTCTGTAAGAAGTCCTTGCACAGATGGCTAAGACAGAATGAACCGAGGGCAGGAATGATTTTACCTTCCTTTCCAACGAGGAAGAATATGGAAGAAGACCACGAAGTTTCTCATACTATAGTAATATAGTGATGGTGCTATTGATTATATGTTTCTAATTTTGTTGCACTAATCTATCCCTCTAAAGGCCTTTGGGTCCCTTTGTTTTGTTCCAATTTTTTCTCTCTTTGGGGGGAAGACATCTATGGCCATCATTGGTAGGTAAGTGATCAGCGATCGAGTAGTATTTGGAATGTAGCATAATGTCAATTAATCTATATTGGTCTGACCCATACAATAACTGCTAAGACTGGCTGGTCTAAAATTTATAGGAACTGATCTTTACCACATGAAATATTTTCTGACAGAACTTCGGTATTGTAGATCTGAAGTTCAAGAACCAACTTATCTTCATGTCTGGGCATGATTATTACTATTACTATAATTTATACATGCTTAATATTTATTCAACAAACCAAGAGAAAAAGCCTATTGGCTTAATATATTTTAGTCATTCTATAGTTCAGAAAGAAGTTTGCAAAAATGGTGGTTTCACTGGCCTAAATTTTGGGACATGCTGTGTGAAATTCGTTGACAACTTGAATTTCTTTTTCCTTGTCATAGACCAGAAAGAAACTCCTCTTCATACATAAACCATCTTTAACTAATAACTACTAATTCAAGATGCAGCTGAAGAGAAGCTCATATCTTAGATGAAGAGGCTGATCTATAGCCAGACCTCCTTTTGGAATTTGGAAAATAAAGCCTCAAATAGAAAATCATTATGTGCTTTCATCTTTGGTAGCAGTTGTCCCTGTTGATGGATTGATGTATAGAACTGTCTGACTTAAGTTTTCCTCATCAATTTTGGTTTCATGTGTCATTTCCTGTGCTGGTATCACTTGTTCATCCAGTGATGGAGATTTGTGATCCTTGCTTTTACCCCACAGGACAATGTAAAGACCAACAACAATCACAACAGCACCAAGTACCCTGCAAAAAGCGTTACATTAGTTTAGTGTTGGTTGTAACTTATTAGCTTTAGGGGTTATAAGAATTACCTTCCCAGGTTCAGTTGTTCACGTAGAATGATCGTACTCAGTATGGCTACAATAACCATGCTTAATGGATTGAAAGCTGTAACGAAAACAGGGCCCCTGTCTTTCATTATGACTCCTTGGATGTAATACGCGAGTCCTGAACAGAAGATTCCCTGGATTGTGACATAGAAAGTGAGGAGCTTTTAATAGGCTCAACTACATGAGTGATTGGGAAAAACTACGCCTCTAAATCTTTTTCTCACTTCTCCCATGTTGCAGAGGTATGTTGCTTGCTACAGTGGTTAGGGAACATTGATCTTTAAATTAATGTCTAAAATTTGACGAAGCATTAGCAGCTTCCAGATAACATGCTCCGTCACATATGGTAGTACAGAACTGGGCAATTTGGTGCATACATAGGATAAACATCTAAAGAAAGGGAACTTATTAATTTTTTGTATGCTAGTGTTCTGGGAAGATTTAACTGCTTCGCATTTTGTGCATAAGCCTGACTTACACTGTATACAGCTGCAAGAAACTTAGAGTCCCAGTTTATGGCCCACACTGCAGCTTTTCCTCTCTCCATTACCATTGCTACAATAGCTCCCTCAGCTGTTCCCAACAAGCATATCCAAGCAGTGAGTGAGAGCTCAGCGGGATAAGTCCGCAGTGTGATTGCCTGGGCATAGAGTACTAGAGTCAGATATAATGCTTACTTCTTAATTACTTATTTCTAACTTAGTTCTATCTTAACCTGTAAAATCATGAATGTAGCCCAACTGAAGCACCCAATTGTTATCATGATGGAACCTTTGATAGCATGGCTTAGATTTAACCCACCACTTTGAGATTCATGACTGGCATTTCCTTTCGTCCAAAATAGTTCAACTATTGGACCTCGTACCAGGGTCATGATCATGGCTCCTGCCACTGTGGCAACAGTCCCAACTATTTTGGCTTGGCTGCGGATGCTTGTAAGCTTCACCTTCTCAAGCCTAGAATAAACAAAATATATTAACATCATAATTTGGAAATTATTCTTTGGGCAAAATCCATGTTGGGGTTTTCTTGTTAATTATCTTTGTTGGTGATCATGTGTGTAATTAAATCTGTAGAATGAACAAAGCATATAATTTACCTGAATATCCAGGCCATTATAAAAGTAATGGCAGGAAGAATGTTGCACATTGCAGCTGCAAAAGTTGCTGTTGTGTATTTCAGGCCAATAGAGTAGAGATTCTGGTCTATGACTGGCCTGTTGGTCAAGAGAAACATGTTTATATTAGATACTGATAGCATGGAGAAAAAATGATTTTGAGTGTTTTTTTGACTTACTCCAGTATGCTAAGAAGTACCAACTTAGCAAATATTGAGAGTGTCATCTTTGGTCGGACTTTCCTGTTAAGAGATATATTCATGTTGTCATCATTCTCTCTAGGGGGACTAATAAGAAATACTTTTTGTATTTGTGTTTCTTCTACTGGGAAATAGACTAGAATTGAAGTTGCAAACACATTAACTGAACGTATGGAGGGAGGGAGAGACATACTTGTCTAGAATTATTGCAAAAGGAGCAATAACCAGAGTGGCAACTGCATGGCGGTACACAACAAATACATAGTTGCTCATTCCTTCATTCAAGGCCATTTTGGTGAGGATATCCATGCCTGCTAGCCCAAATTGGAGAAAAATGACAGCAAGAAAGGGTTTTGCTCTGTTGTATAGTTCACATACTGCCTTCATTGTTTACTTGGAACAAAGCTCAACCTCTTTGAGAGCACTACTATTGTAAGGTCACAAGTGCAGCATAAGTAACTACTGCTTTTCTGTATATATAGACAAATTCTTTCACACAATTTTCGTTCTCTCTGCCCATTATCTGATCAGCAGATGAGGACAAAATCTGTTGGATTTCATTTGTGTATATAATTTGTTAATTAATTACTTGTAAAGCCTTCCACTTTTTAAATGAAGTGGCCTAGTCACCCGGACCTACTCGTCACTTGCTTCTAGGAAAAGTAAACTGGGATTGAGTACCCTTTTATTTTGTTGCTACTTTCTGTTTGTTGTCTGCTTACTATGAGCTCAAATGTTCTTGAATTGGTTTAATACGTTCTCATATATCTTAATATTTTGAATATTTAAAATATGTATCGTTGTTCTTTAAGATAATACTTGTTCCCCTTCTATGCTTATACTCATGGATATTAATTCCTTTGCAGAAACTTCTATGGTTATGTACAACAGATTGACAACCAAGGTGCGTGAGTTGTCTGCTTAAAGAAACTGTGTTTTTCCTTTTGCTATTTGTCCTCATAGTTGATCACTCTATTATCGCCTTGATCCTTGGTAATAATTATTGTCAAATAGTTATGGCTGTAAATTATATCTTTCCTTTAGTTCTAAATTTTTGTTAACAGATGTATGTAAATTAGTACATAAGTTTTTGCAACCCGTGTTAATTAGATGAGAATCTCTTGTGTTAGAAATTTCCCCAACTGAGTGGTGTGAGTTGGTATCATTGTTTTATAGCTAGACCATGGAGGTATCCTTGTTCTTTCTTTACGCGCTCTGTTGATTTGTTCTTTAGTTGCTCTCCCCATTGGCAGTGCACCAAACTTTCCACTTCTGAATTGAATATTCTTGTGGATTTGTAAGTATATTATAAAGTTTGATTCCTTACTGTGGGCAAAACTTTTGTTCCAAGTGCCTAGGTTAGGCACATGAATATTGTGAGGTACATCACCTTAAAGGTACAAACGGTTCCATAAAATATTCACTGTCCATTAGTCTTTTTTAAATTAGTATTGTGATTGATTCGACCATATTGATATCTTGGGAAAACTAATCAATATAGTTAGACCAATCACGTTGCCTATATCTTTTGCATAAAGGAAAAAAAATCGTCTACATAAAAAAAGCATGGAGGGGTGAGTGTTTACATGCCAAATTGCCAGCCTTTTCTATGTTGCATGTTGTGTTGGTAACCTTTTTTTTTTTCCTTCCATATTTTATGGTTTTATATTATGTATAGAATGATGACAAGGGATCAAAAGATTGTATAAGGGTAGCGCACCAGGTGTGGCCTAGTGGTCAATAAAGTGGGGGAGAATTATGAGGTCTCATATTCAAATTCCAGCAGAGACAAAACACTAGGTGATTTTTTCCCATCTGTACTAGCTTATGTAGCACTTGTTGCTGGTGGGAGGTGGCAGATCTCATGGAATTAGTTGAGGCATGTGCAAGCTGGCCCAGAC
>JACEIK010000513.1:140270-154727 GCA_018107945.1 Datura stramonium | reverse complement strand
AGATATTCATTTTAAATACATATCTTATTTTTAAACAGTAGAATTATAAAAATCCACAAAAATCAAAATAAAGTGATACTTGACAAAATTCTTGACCCTTGGGATCATGATTGGTCATTTGAGTTTTGTCATCATGAATTGAGAGGAATTTTAATTTGCTGACTAGAATTACACATAAAAAAGATTCACATGATATTTAAAGGCAACTTTTTTTGGAATTACAACACATTTTGTATATGTGAATGAACTTTAAACATATAAAAGTTTCAATATTGGATACAACAATCCTATGTCGAATTGATATTTGAAAAAATAAGCCGGCATATCCAAAATTCAATAATTTTTTCATGAAAAATAATAATTGCGTAACAATATTCCCAACTAAAAATAAATTATTTAAAAAAAAAAAAAAAAGCAAAGACCCTTTTTCACCTATTTACACTTTTTTCAATCTTTGAAATGCTTCTGAAGTAACTCCAACACATCCAAGAATTTCGGAAGTCGTCAGTAATGGTGATGGTGATAGTAATGGTAGTGGTAATAGTTGTCAGTAATGATGATGGTGATAATTATGATGATGAATGTGATTGTTGTTGCGGTGATTGACATGATGGTGGCAGTTGACAATAGTGATAATGGTTGTAATAGTGAAGTTAGTAGATGTTAGTAGTTGGCCGTATTGATGGTAGTGGCTGAAAAATACCAGTGATCGATGATGTGTTGGTGCTAATTGATAATGATGCTAGTTGTGATGGTGGAGGTGGTTAGTAGTAGGGATTGAATATAGTTGTAGTAAAGGTGGTGACGGCGATGGTGGCGACAGTGAATATAATTATAATGATAGAGGTGGTAGGTGTGATAACGAAGAATTTATTGGGGAATCCCCATCTGCACCCGAATTAGCTAAATCTATATAGTGAGTCAGCTGACAGTAGTGATTGCAACAGCGGTGGTTGCCAATAATTATTGTGCTGACAGAAGTGGTTGACAAAGGTAATGGTAATTGATAATAACGACAGAGGTGGTTGGTTGTAGTGACCGGTGATTGCTGACGGTTATAGTGATGGTAGTAATGATAGAAGGGATCAGTGATTGTAACCAAAGTGGGGGTGAAAACTAGATACACAAACATAAATCTTAATAATATTAAGACTTATTCTGATAAGATAGGTGTTAAAAATATTTTATGACTCAAAATCTGAATCATTCAACTTCAAACTTTCATTAAATGTGAACAAATGAGCCCTGAAGCACAGAACTCTCAACCCCAACTTGGAAGAATTTACTTCCACGCAAAAGTTCATTGAAATGATCAGAAAACCAATGACAACCCCAAAGAACAATCTCCAAAGTCCGAAAAAACCAACAGAGTTCTGCATCTTATATTTGGAATTGCCATTTCATGGGGAGTGAAAAGGCAGTTTTGGTTAACTTTTTCATCAACTATATGAACTGATTGAGAATAGAAAAGTAATGCAAATACCCAACCAAAACCCCAAAAGTTTGTACAAAAACATCAGAAGGCAGTTCGTCCCTTCATTTATATAAGTCAAAAAGTGGTGAGCATATACTGATCAAATTTTGCAAATACTAAGAGCTGCCACCAAATACAAATAGATATCGGAAGAAAATAGCTGTAAACAGAAAAATACAATCAACGGTGAGAATGTTATAACAAAGATTAGTTTCACCCCTCCCACTAAAATGGTCGCTTTGAGGATATATTCCCCCATCATCCCTGACTTCATTTGCTATTCAATATTTCAAGAACCACAGCAAGCTGATTTTTGGGCGCCTTGTGAAGTTCCTGCTCCCTGGTCCGGTTGATTTATCCTGATGGTCTGAGGCTGCAAAATTCATGAATGCACGAGTCAGTACGCTAAATACTCCACGAAATTGAAGGAGATAACATCGTGTTGATGTTCATCATGCCAAAGTTCTTTTTACATTTTAATAACTCATGCACAACAGAGTTAGAGTAATGAAAGATTCGAAGCGGAAAAGGAGGATGGGGTGCAACAAAGACTGAATCATGCACACCTATGGGAACCTGGAACGAAGTTATTTTGTATTAGGAGGAACAGGCCAAACAGAAATTTAACAAACTAGTGTGCACTTCCAACTTTCGCTTGGTTTTTTAGAAGGAAGAATCTTTGTCTAATGTTTTCATACACCAACATTTCACCCTCAAGCGTTGTCTTGTCAAAAGTTAATTAATAGAAATAGCAATCATCTCTCCTTTTCCATTTAATTTTTCAGCATTCAAACTTGTCAGCCAGCACAAAGTATGCATACTTTAAATGAACTTGGTCTGAAAACATACCTCAGCCTTTGAGTCAGATTCAGCAAGCCTTTGTTTTATATCCCGAGCTATGGAAAAGAAAACCTCCTCAACGTTCATATTTGTCTTGGCACTCTGCATTAAATATTACGAGGATCTAAGGAGAATTGCTATTGCAAATAATTACAATGCTGGCAAGCAATTCTACTTACAGTTTCAAAGAATTTAATGCCATATTCATCAGCTAGTGCTTGACCCTTGGATGTAGGAACAGCCTAGAGAAAAGGTTTATATCAACTCAGTTGTCCAATAGTTATCAATAGAATATATACAACAACATACAAAGATCAGCAGATTAAAGGAGCTAGAGAGGAGAGAGAACCCTTTTGCTTTCGTCCATGTCAGCCTTGTTGCCGACCAGAATTTTGTTGACATTGTCGGAAGCATGCTGTTCAATGTTTCTTATCCAGTTCCTGATGTCTAAACATGTGCACAAAGTTAGTTTTGAGCTAACCAACGGAAGCGTACATTATTCTAGCTTATGAGAAAAATGAATAGCTTCTCCATAATCTTAAAGGCCGTCTTCATTTAACTGCTTCATTGTAAAGAGGGGCAGCGTACAAGTCATAAAAATAAAACATATGGTTTCTTTGGCAAATGCCTGATTAGAAGGGATTGGAAGAGGGAGATTCCCTTGTCAAGACCTCAAACATATGGTTATACCCCTAGAAGTCAACCCCTCGTTGCTTATAAAATCATCTACCAAGTAAAAGGAACCACTCCTAAATTGACATGACAAAAAGTTGAAATTCCTTTCCCCAGTGTAACGTGGGAACTTACTGTTAAAAGATGACTCATCAGTTACATCGTACACCAGCAATATACCCATAGCTCCACGGTAGTAAGCTGCAAGGCAGTAAAATTACTAAAATGAGAAGTTGACATATTAATGCAGCAGAACAGAGTATTGATTTGGTCTATGCTTGCCCAAAAGAAAAATCAAATGACAAGATAGCTAGAAGAAATGAAGCTAAGCATGTTTCACCCACAAGCTTACCAGTTGTAATTGTTCGGAACCGCTCCTGACCAGCAGTATCCCAGATTTGCAGTTTGATTCGTTTACTATCAAGCTCAATGGTCCTTATCTTGAAGTCAATACTGTGAAAGAAAACTTTGCATCAGAATAGGTCTCCCGAAAAATAAATACATAGGTAAATAATCATTTGTTTGTGTAACAGTCCGTCCATGTTTTTACCATATCTTGAAATCACTGTAGTCAACTTTCATAATCTATATTCCTAGTTAAGAGATTACGTACTTTACTTAAGAAACATTACTTTATAGAAACCTTGCCTTCTTATTTGATAAAAACAAGAAACCTTGTTTTTAACAGGTAACATAGTAAAACGAGATACCTTTCTTATCAAAACTATTCAACACATTTTCCTCATTTTGATCAATTTATGTTTGTATTTCTTGATCACCTTTGGGCTTTGAGGTACAAGTGCTAAGAGAAAAAACAAAAGAGCATAATATAAGAGCATGTGGTAGTAGTGGTAGTAGCAACAGCATTTTATTCACGTTTTCATAATGTAAACTCAAGTTAAGAGGTTCGTGCTACTTTTCCATAAGAACTTATTATCTTATCAATTCCTTGTTCGTCTATCCTTTCATTACATTTGAATTACAAGTGCTTCAAGAAAAACACCAAAGAAGAAAAAGATGATGAGATAACAACTGCTGTCCTTAAAAAGTAGGAAGATGATTACCCAATAGTTGTTATAAAACTGGTCGTAAAGGAGCCATCTGAGAAACGTAAAAGAAGGCAACTCTTACCCACACCTGAAAATTCAAAAAGAATATATTATATCATCATTCAGAAGGACTAAACTATTAATCGGAAAGTTCAACATATTAGCAGGAAAAACTGAACAATCTTTTGAAAATAAAAAAATTAAACAGCTATTGATCTTCAGCATAATTTGGCAGGCAACTGATATATATAATGACAAGGTAATGCTCTTGATACTGTGCTGCGAGAATATTTGAAAGTGAAAGCAAATGAATAGTGCTGAAAATTTTTCCAATTTCGTCGATCTGTCCATCTTCAGACTGCTGAGCATGCTGTCAGAATGATTGACACAATCATCTGTATCCAGCAATTCTGTTACAGTGTACCTAAATCCCTAGATTCTAACTACTAGTCCAAAATCTCACAGATTCTTATTCAACTTGTAATTAAATCTTGCAGGCATTCGACTGTCAGTATTTTTCACTATAGAAACCATATGCATCTTCCACTCTACTCTTCCCATCCCCCTCCTCATGGGAGCTGCGGGCGGCAATTGTGCAGGTTGACCCGATTACAACTTGTCCAAGCTTTCGGTCATGCCATTCGGTATCACCTCCTTCGCCAGCGCCACATTCAGATATGGTTATTCCATTGACAAATGATTCTCTGTGAAAACATATTTGCTCCACTCAAACCCACACCTCATTTATATTGAGTTGTCATTGCTTGCTCTCACGGTACTATGCATTTTTTTTTCAGTTTCATCTGTTTATTCCCACATCTACTAACATAGCATTGTCCAAGCTAGATTGGAGAAAGGCTGTTCAGTCATCAAAATTTGTCTGACTGTCCAGAAGGACTTTCTTTTTTTAATCAAGTGAAGTAAGATTTTATAAGAATCCGTACCAAGATGGTACCTTGAGGAGTACAAAACCGTAGAGTATTACAATCCCAACACTATTTCCTTAAACCATACAAAAAAAAAAATCAAAAAGTATGTCATATTCTCAACTTTACAGCCCTTACACCAAAAGCATAACTTTTATAAACAAATATGTTCTACATAGGAAATATGATTTTCTTCCCCTCAAAACATATCTTGTTTCTTTCAAGTTAAACAGTACATAAAATGCATAATGGGATGGCTTTCCAGAGTGTCTTCAAAATCCTGCAAATACTCTGTCCCAGCCAGCAACTCAGCATGTTTTTAACCTCCATTGGCATGAGCCAACTAGTTCCAAATAGATTCAGAAACAGTAACCATATATGCCAAATTTGGCTGCAATGAAGGAACAGAAGACTAATAAATTCCATGGAGCTCTCATAGAAAAAGCACCTATTACATAGAGAGAAACCTCTCTTTTGGAGTCTATCATGAGTCAAACAGGCATCCTTAGCTGCTATCCAACCAAGCAAGCAACTTTAGGAGGTACATAGATCTTCCACCAGATCATTCCCAAGGCCAGCTCAAATCCCAGCAGTCTGTTTGTTTTTGTAAATTAATGTAAACTTTTAACAGAGAACTCCCCATTCTTGCTTACCAACCAGACAAGTGAATCCTTCTTGATGAGTCTATAGAGACAGACTGTAACAGCCTCTCATTAGAAGGGAGAACTCCTTTTCTTCCCAGTCGTTTTGACTTCTAAGAAGTAAATCTCATCCAGTGTCGGAGAAGCATTCATCAGCTACAATGCTGGCTTATTTATGCCAAACTATATCCCAAACTATATATATAGTAAGAAATCCATTTTTACACACCCCAATATTCATCCACTGATCTAGCCAAAATATTGTGTGATTTCCATCACCCACCTTCAATTTGGTAAATGACTGAAATTCTTCCAACTAGCTATAAATGTTGCTTCGAAATAGTAATTCTGTTGGGCATAAGTGAGCACCTTGGAATCGAGTGAACCTTCTTTCCCATATTTAGTGAGAGCAACATCTTTCCATAGTCATTCTCTATCGCCACTTAATCTCCATATCCAAAAAGAGTAAACTTTTACTCCGGAACTTAATATTCTCAACCCACATTATTGCCCACTAGGCCATACCCTTGGGTGCCATATCTTACAAATCCTCGATCATGTCTAATATTGTATCTACATTATGCACAAAGGGAGGACTAGGGGCATCTGCAAATGGTGCAAAAATATAGTCCAAACTTATATCTACCAGATTTTGAACCCATAATAACTAGTTCACAGACATGTTCATACATGCAACAACAACATACCCAGTGTGTTCCCCGCAAGAGGGACAAGTGGGGTCTAGGGAGGGTAAGATGTACTCAGACCTTACCCTTACCTCTCTGGGTGTAGAGAGGTTATTTCCGATAGGCTGTTTATACATGTATCGAATAAAATTGCAATAGATGATTAATTTGGTTAATGTAGTATTTCCCCCACTAGTATTTCTGTTACCAATTTTTCTCTCTATCATTTAACAAAAGTAAATGAAATGGGAGCACAACAAGCCCATGAAATGTATTAAATCATTTAGAATAAAAAGATCAGACAAGAAAATGAATAGAACTGAATAAGGAAAATAAACAGATAGGAAAGTGAAAAACGACTGAAACAAACAGAAAACAGACCTAATAAGCATCAAGTCAACTTTTAACTCTAATAAGCATCCATTAAACATTTCCCTTCCTAGTCACATAAAACTGCAACACATACCAGCATATGAAGCACAGCTTCGAGCGCAAGAACAATACTAACAATGCTAACTGCAAATTCCTCAAGCTCCAATGCCATTTCATGTCTCAAGGAAGCACAAAAAATAAAGTTCATATAAACTACATTCTAAGACCGACAGATGTTCTCTAGCATCAATGCACACATTTTTGTCATTACATATAAAACTGCGACTTAGAACTTAAAGGATAAGCCTTTAATTCAAATACAACAAAGAAAACTGAGAAAATAAGCTAACATCACAGTTCTACACCTAGATCGCAGCGCTACACACCACAGAACTTATCACAAACATCTCATATGCTATAGCTCTGCAAAACTTGAATCAATCAACGTAAAAATAAATAAATAACACAAACAAATTAAATGCATATACGATATTATTATACATTAAAAAAAAAATTTAAAAAAAAAAAACAAAACTTACCGCTGTCGCCGATCAAGAGGAGCTTGATGAGGTAATCGTAATCAGCTCGAGCTCTAGCGGGTGGAGCGGCCATTTGAATTTTCTCAGAAAATGATGAAGGGGACTCCAACCCTAAAAAAAAATCACCTTAACAACTGTGAATCTGTGAGGGAAACGAATCAAATTTGAATATAATTAACTGAAATTCACGTGTATATACAGAAAGATTTATACATATATATATATACATACACTTACATACCGGATCGGAGAAGAGTGAAAGGGAAGAGAGAAAGATATGAAAATAAGTTTGAGATCTAATAAATAAAGGAGGCTGTAAAAATAAATTATTAAATAAATAAATATTATAGGAGGGAAAGCGTCTTTGCAACGTCAGTCACGTCGGCACCGGTCGGCCGTTGATTTTTATTTACTTCTTTTTTTTTCTTTTTTCTTTTTTGTTTGCCATTATTTTTCTTATTTTATAGTCTCCCCTTTTCTTTTTTGGTTTTCTTAATAACATTCAACTCACAAAAATATAATGGTGAAATGTAATTAAATGCATATTTAATATTTTTAAGAATATTTTATCAATCTTTTTTAAGTATTTTAATTTATTTTTTTTTCAAAATGTTTTTAAGGATTTTTCCTATTGAATCAAGGATCTATCAAGAAATAAGTTGTCTATCTTTCAAGATAAAGATAGGGTCTGCGTGCATGTGATTGTCCCCAGACTCCACTTATTAGGGATGGGCGTAAATATTAATAAATTAAAAAAATCTGATCGAATCGAATTAGTTCATATTTTTGTTTGATCCTCGGTGTTTAGGTCCCGATGCTTTTGTACTATTGAGTATCAACGTTTAATAATATTTTTTTAAATTTCATACTTCAAATGTTCATTTTCATAAATTTTCACTAATAAATGAGCACTTGAGCAAGGACAACCATTTGAGCTCATTTTATTCACGAGGACGTGAGCCTTGGACAGTGATTGTTGGTTTACTACTCGTAGCTTTCTTGACAGTGGGCACAGGATACTGGTTGCTGCTCAAAGTATCGTTGCTAAAAATTTTTATTTTGAGAACAATTTCTATTAAAATTTATGTAATACTTGTTGTCTCGTTCAAATAATTAATATCGAAAAACCGAATTAAAGAGAAAAAAATGAATCAATTTAGTTTGGTATAATATTCGAGACACACTATTGATAAATTAAAGATCGAAATATTGAACTGAAGTTCGAAAGAACAAAACAGAAAGAACCAAACGCTCACTCCTATTCTTATGAGATTAAACTAATATTTTATGGTGTTGTATCTAATATTAAAAATGTTAGTAACTGAAGAACTATCATATCCTTTTAGTTAAATGTTATTAAGGACATCTCTAATATATAAAATGTTAGTAATTGAAGAATCATTTTATTCATTTAGTATTGAGTAAATTGGATCCTAAATATCTCTAAGTATTGATTTAAGCTTTTTAATGTTATTTTCTTTTTAAAAAAAATTAAATTGTCATATCATTAAATAGATATCAAAAATTATATTTCGATTAAAATAATTATAAAAATTAATTAAATAAAATTAAGTGATCGTTCAGAGATTCAACACCTCTAACAAGGTATGACAAAAAAATAAATAACCAAATATGATTTGGAATAAGTTAGAAGTAGCATAAGTCAATAACAAACCTAGTTGTTTTAATAGGTGGTATATGTCACAATTCTTTTTCGTTGCCAATTCAAATGTTGAATCTTCTCCCCTCAATAATTAAATGTATTAAAATATTATCATGTAAAAGTGTTTGAGTTACATATAATTGTAATTAAAAAATATATTACTTGAAGTTGAACCAAATTTTTTTGAAAGAAAAACATTTTTATTTTCTAGTTATTTCAACTTAAACTTAAAAATGTTTTATTTGAAATCCCTCTTATTTCTAATTGTCTGGTCCATCATATGAACATATTAAAATTGCTATAAGAAAACCATAACAGTCATAGTATATGTCTTTTTAATTCGCATAATCAATTCTTTTTAAATTTCTTTATTTTATTTTTTTGGTAATTAGTGAACTTTTAATACCAAATGAAAGCAATTACAGAGAGCATCAGATAACCACAATCTACTTGACCTATTACATCATCTCCATTAGACTATCTCTACCAAATAAACATAGTATCAATGTCTCATCTATAGCTAATACTTGCAAGAGTTAAGTAAGACTTTAGTATATCCTATAGCTATAGCTATACAACAGCTAGCTATTCTTTTGGCAACGAGTTCAACTGTACCCTCCTTCTCAAAGATTCTAATATTTCTCTCAATCCAAACTGCATAGATGAATTTTGTGTGTACTAATTTGAGTAGTTTAGCTCTGTGACTTCTCCCTTTGGTATTCTCTATAAGCCAGTGATGCAAGTCTGAAACTAGTGGGAGTTGCAACTATAATTGACTCTTAGTTCAGATTTGCCTCGTATAATTACATCCTGTAAACAAATTGTGAATGGTCTCAGGTTCCTATTTACATAAACAACAAATGTTGTCCATTATGATGCCCCAATAGCTCAATCAATCAGCTGTTAGGAGTCTTCCATGGAAATACAGCCAAGTAAAAATAACCTTAGGTCTAGCTTGGTTCTGGTACATGATCCCTTTCCATGGTAGTGTTGGTAAACTCCCAAGTAATTGCAGGTAAATCTGCCTAATGATACTGCCTCTATACACACCTCCTGTTTCTATGAGAGTTAAGTTCATTTTGGCACTGAAGATCTTCCTGATCATCCAACAGGCTTGTTGGGGGATAGACAATATGGATGTCCTGCTCCTTAATATAGTAACTATGGATCCACTTGATCCATAGTTTATCTTGCTTACTAGCCAAGTCCCAAAAAGTCTTAACATGGGCAGCCTGATTCCGCATTTCATATTAATAAGATTAAGCCTTCCAGTAGCTTTAGGAGAACAAACCTTATGCCAAGCAACCGGTGATCTTTTGATGATAGTATTTCCTCTTGACCAGATGTAACTTCTGCATATAGCCTCTATTATTTCCAGCATTTTGGAAGGAATGACAAAATTTGGGACAAATAAGCTTGAATTTCAAAAGCCACTATTTGAACAAGCTGGAACCTACCTACATAAGACAGTTTTCTAGCAGCCCAGGTAGTTACCCTTGCTACCACTTTATCTATCAATGGTTGCCATTGGAGTGAGCTGAGCTTTCTAGTAGTTAAAGGGATACCTAGGTAGTGGAAAGGTAGTTCCCCTTGGCTATAAGCAAGTACTTGTTGGATATGCTGCCTGGTTTCAGAATTGACCCCTCCATTGTAACCTGAACTCTTGTTTAGGTTGGCAGTAAGTTCTGAAGCAGCAGAAAATATATTGAATTTATCCTACAATAAGGTGATTAAAGTTGTGTCACCTCTGGAAAATAATAACAGGTCATTAGCAAAGGACAAATGAGTGATGTCCAACTTTGCACACATAGAATGATACTTAAACTATTTCTCAGTTTTGAGGAGCTTCAAATTTCTACTGAATTATTCCATCACAACGGCAAATAAGTATGGAGATATAGGATCTCCTTGCCTGAATCCTCTAGCTGCAGCAAAAGGCCTGGTAAACTCTCCATTAATAACAATGGAATAATTCACAGTAGTGACACACTCTAGTATCCACTTTGTAAACTTTGCAGGAAAACTCAAGTAATTTAATATTTGTTGGAGATGCTGCCAATGAACTGTGTCATAGTCTTTCTGAATATCCACTTTGATGAGACACCTTGGAGAAATGTGCTTTCTGGAATAAGCTTTGACTAGCTTATGAGCTAGTATGACATTGTCAGCTACCTTTCTACCAGGTATAAAGCCAGCCTGGGTTTCAGATATAATAGAAGTCATCACCTTCTGTAATCTATTTGCCAAAACTTTAGACGTGATCTTGTATAAGACTGAGAAGCATCTATTGGTCTATACTCCTTTATAGTAGCAGGATTAGCCACTTTAGGGAGTAAAATAAGGTAGCACAACTTACAGTCTTATATAGTTTACGCGTTGTGAAGAAACTCTTGACAGCAGCACATACATCTTGTTTGATTACCAGCCAAGCTTTTTTGAAAAAGAGAGTATTAAAGTCACCTATCCCTGGGGCTTTGTCATCCCCAATAGCACATAAGCCTTCATATATCTCCTGATCAGATACCTCAGCACATAGAGCCACTTGTTGATCATGAGTCAGTGTAGGTCCTAACTTCATTATCTGTTTGTTTACTATTGATAGAGTAGAACAGGTTGTACTCATAAAGGATTTGTAAAAATTCACCACCTCCTCTTGGATATGGTCTTTCTCAGTAAGTTGTCTTCCATCTAGTGCAGTCAACAACTGTATTGTCTTTTTGTTCCTCCTTTTCTTCATCCCTGCAGAATAATATTTAGTCTTAGAGTCCCCTAGTCTCAGCCAAGTTGCTCTAGATTTCTGTTGTGGGATGCTTTCTTCAATCATAGACCATTTCTCTAGTTGTTCCAAAGTTGCCTTTTACTCTATTAATAAATCATCTATGTTCTGAGTCAGTAATTTAGTCCGAATGCTTTAAAGATTAACCCTGGCTTATTCAATTCTGGTAGTTACCCCCTTAAACTCAGCAGTATTTAACCTTCTAAGTCCTGGCTTGAGTGTTTTCAACTTAAGCCAAAGTTTCTAAGAGGCTCAGGATGATACTGTTGAGACCAAACCTGTTATACCAAAGGCAGAAACTGCTCATGATCAGCCCATACAATAAAAAATTTGAAGGATATTCTGGAATAGGAAACACCCTCTATCAAAGCAATGGTCATAGGTGCATAATTTGAGATATGTGGTAGACCATATTCAACTACCAGGTGTCCAAATTTGAGCATCCCTTCATCATTTCCAAATGCCCTATCTATTCGACTATAAATACTATCTAATCCAGCCTGCTCATTGGACCAAGTGTAGTATTCTCCCCTCCAATGTAGTTCTACCAAGTTAGTTGTTTGAACACAATCTGCAAAGTCCTTTACATCATGATTGGTAATTGGGACACCATTCAACCTGTCTTGTGTATCAAGGACAACATTATAATCTCCCCATATTATCCGAGGCTTAGCACAGGTCAGTGCTTTCAACTGATTCCAGAGTGGTTTTCTGAGTTCCGTTGTATTGTAACCATATACAACAGTCATAAAGCATTCCATGTTTGTCCTTTTAACCAGGCAATGAATAAACTGAGCTTCCTGAGTTATCATAGTAATGCCATATTCATTTGGATCCCATAATACCCAAATCCTCCCATTAGCAGCATGACTATAATTTGTGATGGATTTCCACCCTGGGACAAGTCTGCCAATAGTACAATCTGCTTTATTTTCCTTTACTCTAGTTTCCATAAGACAAACTAACTTATTGTTTGTCTTCTTGATAAGAAAGGTCAATTCTTTCTGTTTGAATCTCTTATTGACCCTTCTAATACTCCAAGCTAACCAAGACATTCAGAAGGGAAAGAATCTCCTGCTCTAGGAGGTAAGCTACCCTCAGACTCAGCCAGAACAACATGCAAACCATCAAAGCCATTTTTTTTCTAGGAATAGGATGTGTATAAGCCATCTCTCCAGGCACAAGTTGTGTGGAATATTTTCCTTTTGCAGTTTGCCAAGGCATAACATCCTTTGTGTTAACCTCTGTGCCTGGTATATGTTTACTATTCTCATGTGGATCCTGAACCTCATCAACCTCTGTGTGTTTCTTTGCTTGCCATATTTGCTTCCTTAGTATTCATCTTCTGGACCGGTGGATGGTCTTGCTTCTTCCTCTCACAATTATGTCCAATTTTAAGACAAGTCCCACATAATTGAGGTTCCCAATCAAACTCAACAGGCTGCATAAAGATATGACCATCAGGATCCATCACTGCTGCCTCAATTGGTAACTGCTTAGTAATGTTCACTTCAATTAACATGCGAGCAAAGAATATTCTAGATTGTTTGGCAGTGCATTCATCAGCATACAATGGTATTCCTATAGCACTAGCAATATGACTAAGGGAAGGTCCACTCCAACAATACGTTGGCAAGTTTGGAAATCGAACCCAAAGGGGGATTTCAGTTATAAATTCAACTTGAAAATCAAATTTTAGGGACCATTGCTTCAGAATCATAGGTTTATTATCTATAGTATAAGGTCCAGCATATAGAATTTCATGCAGATCCTCCATAGACTTAAACCTAACTACATAATATCCCTCTTCATGGTAAAACAAATCTGGCATAGCAACAACACTCTATATTTGTCCAGCATATAGAATTTCATTCAGATCCTCCATAGACTTAAACCTAACTACATAATATCCCTCTTCATGGTAAAACAAATCCGGCATAGCAACAACACTCTATATTTGTTTAACATATCTAGTCATATAGTTATAGCTACGGGTATCACCTATCACATAGATAATCACAACACATTTCCATTTGATTATTTCTGGCTCTATCTCAGCTGCATCTAATTTCACCACCATATTACTATCTACTACTTCCGGAGTAACAGAAGTAAGAGCTAATCCATTAGCAGCAGCTCTATTACCTGAGAAGAGTCCTATCCAGCTTCCCCCTTCTGTTCAGGCAATGTAACAGTAGTCGCAGGTGCATTTCCCATCACCTGTGCCGGTACAGCTGATTTTTGCTCTCATCTCGGAGGTCTGTGTACTCACTAGGAGACTTCCAGCTGAGTTCCTCATAGTAGATGAAGGTGATGAATCCTCAGTATGTAAGACAATTGGTGTGACTGGCGATTGCAATTGAGCTGGAAATTGCGATTCCTTGTGTGTTCTCGATCGACTTTCAAAAATATGAAAGTTTAGCATACTCAAAGCTGCAGGTTGCATAGTCTTCTGTGGTCTACCTCGTCTCTCTTCCCTGCCATTGATGTTCACGACGCATGTCAGCTTAGAGTGCGTCGGGAGGAAAGGAGAGAGTTATATGTACTTTCTCTATTAAACTAAAAAAATTATTTAACTAAATTTGTTAGTATATAGCCTTCAGATGGGTTGGTTTTTAATTTTTTATTCTTTATCAATTGAATTTATATATGGTGGGTATAAAATTTTTAATATTGAAATTATATCTATCATAACTTATAAAATATTATCATCAGTGATAGATTCAGAATTTTCATTGAGAAGGTTCGAAAAATAAAAATATAGTGCATGAGATTTAAACTTGAAATTTAATATCAATTTTGAACCTTTAAATCACTCT
>JACEIK010000513.1:19217-109934 GCA_018107945.1 Datura stramonium | reverse complement strand
TACGAGCACTCCCTCTGCTGAGTTGGTTCATGGGAAGGAGGAGCAGGAGGCTGATGCCGAATCAACTGACTTGCCTTATTCACGTTCCACATCTTTACCTGTGAGTTTTGTGTCCTGAGACATTTAAGGTCAATTTTCAGCATATTCATTTTAATTATAAAGGGTTTCTCACATATAAAAAGGCATAGAAGGTTTTTTGACTCCTTGTTTTTAATGAAGTTTATTGTCCACTTAAAGATGTCTTTTGTTATATAAGACAATGTATTGTTGTCAGCGTATGAGCGTGCATTAGTATTGCCAATTTTCAAGCATATTCCTTGTATAAAAAGTGTATAATAGTGTCTACTTACGCTCTATGTCTACTAGGAGAAAATATTTATGCCACTTAGCTCATAATTTTGAATTTTTATCTGGTTTAGCCCATTTTTGTGTATAAATACCTTTCATACACTATTATATACTCTTATTACCTTTCATACACTATTATATACTCTTATACAAGGTTTACATTATGTTAAATGCTTTCCCGACGTATAATATTGTGTGATGTTGTATATTGGGCCATGTGGCTTAATATTTCTTGTTTTGGCAGTATAATTTTGAAAATTTCCTGTTGTTTTTCCCATTGTATTGGTGGTTCACAGTTATGTTTTTCCTCTTTCTTCTGTTTTTGTTTTATCCTCAGACAGCTTTGAAGCTTGTATCTGCCATTAAAGGTAGCCGTGAGAAACAGGGCAAACCACCCAAAAAGCTGTCTGTGACATGGGCTCCGGATGTATACGACCCTATCCCAACAGCAGTTTCACATGTGCCGAACAAGGTACAACGCCACAGGAGCGACCACAGGAAGAATGGGAAGAATAAGCAGAAAAGTAATGGCAAATCTTCACGAGGGAGCAAGGGTAAAGACAAGAAACAAGGTCGTAAACATGGTGCGAGTACCAAGAGGAGTTGTTATCATCCACTAGAGGATAACCACACAATGACTTGTTCTAGCTTCCATTCTCTGGAGGATAACGTAACTGCTCATTCTAGTGGGCTGCAGGCTGGTGCCGTGGATTATGATATTGGAAGCACTCCAGATCCATTCTGTGGTAGTAGTTTTCTAAAGAAATCTGTCACAAAGTTGCATTTCCCAGTTGCAGAGGCTTCATGAACTTCCTTTTTAATCGTGGTGTGCTCTCTTGATCGTTCCATCTTGTTCTGTAAATAAATAAGTTTTGCGCTTACCTGAGTTGTTGAAGTTAAAAGATATTTTGTTGTTGGCATTTTTGTACTAGACCTTAAAAACTATTGCCCTGTTGGACGGACTGATGACTTTTTTTTGTTTTGCTGTGTTTCATGTTGGTTTTGAACCAGTTGTCTATAGTTGTTTCATTGCGTTTTCATAATATTGAGGGTTTGAACATGAAAATCTGTAAGCCCTAGCATGTACTATATGTTTTCATGTATGAAGAAATTACTGTCTCAACTGGTCCTTTAGTTTTGAAGCATTTGTATAAATGTTTATGTACATTATTTTTTTTTAGTTGAATGTCTATCGAAAATAGTTTCGCGGAGACACTGGGGGATAACAATAGGTATGACCCTTTTCATACGTCACTTTGTTGGACTACACTGAATATCTTTGTTTATGTACATCAGCTTTGAGCTATTGAACTGCCAATCACTAATAACAAGAATAGCGTAAAACTTGAGAAAATGATTTATTTCAAAAAAAAATGTACACTGCACACCAAAAGAAGGTGCATGCCATTTGAGCTTCTAGTCTATCAGATCTCTGAATAATGAAATAACTTCAAATAACAATTTTCAAAGTTCTGTCCGTCTAGCAAAATTCTGCTGGTCTCAGCAGTGTATCCATACATGGATTTTACAACTACAAAACCAACAACAATGGCTTAGCCAGAGCTGCTTTATTCAGAGAGACTTCAATCTTTGAACTACAGCTCCTTGTTTCATGTAGTGTACTCTGCGTTTATTTTGACATAATCATAACTCAAGTCGCAGCCCCATGCTAGTCCGCTTCCTGGACCATCACCTATACAAGGAAAACACATGACTTAATCTAGTACAAGATTTCTAGTTAACGCGCGCAGAAAAGCCACAAAACTACAGAGGATACAAACAAATCCATGAAGCATGAACAAAGCGGACATAATGCCTTAGCTTTGCAAATGTCACAGAAGTGTGTATACCATCCTGGCTTTTCAACAGTAAAGCTTGTGCATTTGGTAAGATATGCAGATGAAGGTAAGAGACCCTTATAGACTCTTTTTGGGTTTTCCTACATTGCACCTTGGAAGGTGGGGCAGGAGGATAAGAAATACACATTGTCCATGGTCAGAGAGTTTCATAGTTTTGCAGGTGTGGTGGGGAGGCACTATCAAACCAATGCTTGAGCTAGAAGCTGTATTTGGGCATATATAGAGCAGATAGATATTATCCCGTCCAGGTGAATTTATGAACCCTTTTCACTATCATGGAGATCAAGATTTAAAATACTCCTACATTGAGATAAACAGGGGAGTGATCAAAATGATAATTCAAGTGTAAAGATGCCTCGTCAATTCTGAAACAACAAAGAGAGTATTAAGATTTCAATTCTTGGACGGTGAAAATTTTGACGATGCCAGATTTTTGGACTGGACAAAGAGGAAAGTTGGTACTTTTTTCCAGGTTGGAGAGTAGGGGTTGGTACAAAAATATCAGTTTGACTTGAAGTTTGAAACAGCACTTTTCTTGCCAGTACGGCAGTACAGTTCTCAACACTTCAAGCAACAGCGATTATTAGAGCACGTAAGAGACGAGTCTCAGCTTGCGTCATCATAGATACAAAATCAAGTCAATGCACTCTTCGAAGGCTTAGTTTGCATAGAGACTCTCTTTTGGTAATTATATCTCTAGAGCTACGTGTGATGCCATGAGTTGGTTTACTTTCATCATGATACACCGATGCAGAGGAAGTACAATGTGAATATGCCTAACTTACCAGTAGATATTTGAATTTCAACAGTGCCGTGCACTTCACCAGCCTTTCGGAGATAATTGCTAGCTGCAACCCTGCAAAAAGACCCAAGATTTTATGATGTCCAAAGTGAGGGAAAAAAAATCTATGGAAGAGCATCACCGTGCTAAAGCATATAGAACAGTATAAATGAGGTGGTATGTACTATAGGTCTAGCATCAGTAATTGGCCTACTGAATACTGGAGCAAGAGCCACTAATTTGAGGTCAAGATACTATCCAAAACAATAGAGCTATCATATGCTGTATAATGGCTATGGCCACACCAGGAAAATTAAGCATACAAGAGCCATAGGAATTGGTTATGTCTTGGTCAGAAAATGAGAGTAGCACCAAACTTAACCAAAATGGGTTGGTTAGCGTGCTTGTAGACGGCTTTCCAAGAAGTGTTATAGTTCCCTCTTGAGATAAGAACTGACACGAGAAGGCAATTCCAGGGCCCATGCCTAATAAAGCAAATACAATGTGGGGTATCATTCTCCATACCTATCAAATGGAAGTGGTTGCCCTGCTTCCATAAGCACAATATCTCCAAGTGATATCCGAAGCTTGTCGGCGTTGAAAGGAATCCCTGCATAGCCAGCAGCACAAGCAATACGGCCCCAATTTGGATCCCTACCGTATACAGCAGCCTGATTATAGAAAGGAAAGAATCAGTAAAATGTACTTTCTAGATAGCTCCATCTGGATATGCAAACTAATTCACTTCATACCTTGACAAGTGAAGAAGAAGCCACTGAACGAGCAATCTTTGCTGCTTCAGCTTCGTTATCAGCACCATCAACCCTCACCTATGTCCAATTAGAGACGAGCAAAGCTTTAAAAATAACAAAGTGATTCTAGAAGCTACTTCTCTATATATGCTTATCAACAAACTGACGGATTAAGGAAGCCACGTATAAAAATATTTTGTCAAATGAAAACACATGATTGTCCCTTTTCTTTTTATAACCGAGAAATGCCCGAGGGCGAGCCACGTGCAGTTCGATACTCAGTGGATAATAGGCCCAGTGTCTTACCCTTCTCCACTTACATGATTGTCCTTTATCATGCCAAGTAATAAAAGAATTCAAATCTAGTGTCAAACCAAAGAAAGAATTAATATTCTCTCTATGCTATATTAAAACACTAGTACCTGACTACCTTCACCCTACCATAACCTGCATTGAACCATCGCTTGATCTCTTCCCTTACATAGCAAAGCTACCATCCTCATGTATTTGTATCAACATACGATAATGCCAATTTCTTCTATGACCTTCCACTTTTATGTATTTATATTACTTTTTTATAAACATGGTGTTGGAGGTTGGTTAAGCCTATGAGCATAAAGAAGGAAGTCTGCACCAGCCCACTAGCAAAACAAAAGGCAAGGAACTTCTATCACTAGTATAGTATCGGGAACATGCATGTGCGCCACTCGACTAATTTGATGAGGTACTTGCTACCTCCTACCAACACAGGTACTCGGGTAACTCTGTTCACTAAAGCTTGGACAAATGGGAAGAAATCACCTAGTGTTTTTGCCTTTGCTACGAATTGAACATGAGACTTCATGTTCTCAATACACTTCATTGACCATTTGACCACACCCTTGAGTGCCCTCGGCTAGGAATTGAACCTAAGACGACTTGTATGTATTTATTTCTATGACCAAGAAAAGATATCCTTTTCCATCTTTGACACCTTCAAATTATTCTTTTCAATTTATCCTTAAGAATCTCAATTGTGATAACCCATTCGATCGTTCTCTCTTTTTATGACGCTGTCCATATCGCACCTTGACTACCACCCGACAGCCTGCTACAACCCACAATCACATGTCCGCGGTAAACCTGCCCACCAAAGCAGAAGAAAATGAACACACACCAAGTGTTGTAGTCGAGATCCGAATCTGGGATCTCTAGGTTCTTACTCTTATACCTCAGCTACTCAGCCATCCGTTTAATCATTCTTTTCTAGTACTCACTATGATCGGATAGCATAAATGAAAATATCATATGGGAATTACTTTATTACAGTTGGTTACCAAGCTTATGCATGTTTAAGAAACAAGACTAGGAGCCAATGGAAGTTGGTCAAAGTTCATAAGGAACTTAATAAAGAAATACAGACCTCAATCAAACAGGTTGCTCCTTCGCCATCCCAAGCTATCGATTTTGCTAGACCCTGCATTACCTGTAGTGGAATCATGTCAATACTCCTGCAAGCTATAAGGATATACCTTTATTTGTTTGTTTATTTTCTGATGAGTTATAAGGAAGTTCTTTTATTATCATGTTCATAATACTTCACAGGTCATGAGAATCTTCATTTGTGACCATTGTGAACAGTAATATGCTAAGCTATATATATGCTCTTGCTTGAAAGTGTCTGGCAAACAATCCATTATGGCGAAACCCACAACAAAAGAGTGTGGACAGGCTGAACTATACAACCCAAAGATATAGTAATTAAAATCACAAACAATTAGAAATATATATTGAAATCATCATGCTGAAAGCCCATTGCCTCACAAATTTGACTCCTACTATCATATAAGAAACAAAAGAGGTAAATAAGAGAAACTGTTAATATTGGTACGCAGTACAATGCTGTGAGAAGATTGAAGTGCTAATTTCTCAGAAACTTGTCAAGGGGACAAGAACTGGACACTGCCTATGGTTGTTTTTAGGTCAAGGTAGACTATTCGGGTGAGAATAAAGCAAATAAAGGAAATAATAGCACATACAGCGTCAAGGCAACTTTGCAGGTGTTCTGCCTCGGAGCAGTTCAATGAAGAAATCTCATATGATTCTGAAAGTCCACTGGCCAGAGCAATGACAGCATCATTTGTACTGGTGTCTCCATCGACCTGTCAAAATATATGCTCTCCTGGGTTTAGATCATGCAATAGTCACCGAACACATTGAGATGACAATGTTACATGTATTAGGCTTATCTATATTATATTAAAAGTATGAAGACCCTTAGAAATGTTGATTGAACTTTTTGTCCTTCGTTAAAAGATTTCACAATAGACAAAATTGTCATTTGCTATTTTTCTTAAATTATTGTTAAAATTATTATATTAAATTGTTATTTCAAAAATTTTCATTAAGTTAAAAAATATTTCATACCGAAAAATTTCATAAGGATTTTCCACGCCTACCTTTTTTTACTAAAAATTTCCTTACTAAAATTTTCCTACCTACTATTTGAAAATAATTGCATACCAAAACTTACTTAAAAGAAAATTTCATACCAAAAATTTTCTTAAAGTATTTCCACGCTGATATTTTTTAACTATTTTTTTTAGTGAAAATTTTCAAAAGTTAAAAGATTTCCATTCCGTGCCTACTATTACCACAAATTTCATACTAAAGTTTCCATGCTTGCTATTTGAAAATCATATAGTTATTTCAAGCCTCGATTTATTTTTTTCATATTAGATTTTCTATTTAGATTTTCCCCTAAATTTCCATCTTCTTTCCTTAACTTTTTTTTTCCCTTTTTAATAGTAGTGTTCCACACCTATAAAAAGATTTATAATTGCATAATTTAATTCATCAACTCTTATACATCAACACCTTTAATTCAATCTCCAATTTTTATATGTTTTTATATTTTTATAGTTGTCTTAAAATCTATCCTTTTTGTCATTTTTGAATTTTTTTTCATGTTCATGTTTTGGTTTTGAAAAAAACAATAGTAATTGTTATGCCAGCTCAAGTTGTTTATATTCAAAATAATTTAACTTAGATTATCTCCTTTAGTTCAGTCTAAAATTGATATTATGTGATTTAAATTTTGTGTTATTTCTAACTAATATTCTTCATCTACTCATATAGTCACAAGTTTCAGCTATTTAGGTAGAGTACAAAATTAATTTTTTCTATAAACCTATAGATTATTATAATTATAATGCTTGTGCACAATTTATTTTAGATAATCTTGCAATGGAATATGAAAAGAATTTCGTGAATAAAATTGTGCCAATTAAGAACTTAAGAAAATCGATTCTCATTTGTATATTTTTATTCTTTTGTGGAAGGAAAATTTTTAAGTAGACATACATCGTATTTTTAATATATTTTTATTAACAAATTAAATGCATAATACACGTTTAAAAACATGAAGACCCTTAAAAATATTGGTTGAATTTTTTACCCTTTATTTTAAAAATGCACTTACGAATAAAAAAAGAAGAACCAAGTTCAAATAATAAATTTACACTTAGTTATAAAACATGAAATTCACTTTGCTAGAAATTAGAAGAAGCTGAGATTATTTTCTTAATCTATATTTTCACCCAAACAAGTAATAAAACTTTTTTCTTGAATGATGAATTTTATGATAAAACTAGCAGTGAATTATCAAAGGGAAAAAAAACTTAGCTACGAGCAATTTAGCGACAAAATTTATAACTAATTTTATTTTTTAAAATATTTGTATTCAAATAAGGTACACACTTCTGTCACGCGCAAAGTGCGTACAATTACACTAGTAAACAGAAATGTGGTACACAAAGCAAATTAACATGAATTCATATGAGATATGTGAACAGGCTGAGTCAAATCAATCAGGCAATTTATTACCATTATGGGGAAATGGATTTGACAAAATCACACAACATAAACTTAAACCATTCTAGAGATGCAACCATAAAAGTAACACAAGACCGCTCAACATAACAGAAAAAATAATACGTCTCAGATAGATCATGCGAAAGAACTTCTACCAGTACTGATGTAGCAAAAACACACGGCATCAATCTCTCTTCCTCAGACCCACGAACTAGGTGGAAACAACATGCATAAGTTTCACGAATCTAAAGCTTTACTTTAATCAGCTTACATATAGGTTGCCAAAGAAGAAAGAAAATAGAATAAGGAGAAATTTAACAATTTTGATCAATTTGACAATTAAGCTTCCAGTGAACTCAAATATTTGTTGCTTCATTTTGATAATCAAATACACCAGAAATGTTATATGCAACTCAGGGCAAATTTCTACCATTGAACTCCTGTCATCATGCATTGTCACAATAGTATGCGTCTGAAGTATTAAAAACAGTATAAATTTCTTACTTACAGTAATTTGATTAAAACTTCGATTTACAGCAACTTGTACCATCCTTCTCCAAACATCACTTGTGACCGAGGCATCAGTAGTTACCACCTGCGAAGTTGCTCAAATCCAGTAAGATACTCTCACTGCTTCGGTGGAAACAGAGGAATTCTGAAGATACTTACACCAAGCATTGTTGCCATGTTAGGATGAATCATCCCAGAACCCTTTGCCATGCCCCCAACTCTTATTCGAGTTCCTCTAACCTGAGCATAAGTACAGATATATATATCATTACAAACTCATTATAGTTTCTTTCCTTTCAGAAATGGGATCTTCAGGATACACAAACTACAGATGGTCTTGAGTCAGATTATACATTGATTTCACCTAGATGCTAAGTTACTGATTTTGATGGCCGTATTAAGCATAGCATATGTCAACAGCCATCCATTGTCTAAAATGTGACTGAACAATTTACTTTCATATCTACCAAAACATGTTCCTGTGCTTAAACTGACTAAAAGGAAAGTCGTCATTAGTTGCAAATCGAATATGCATAAAATCCACCAGTGACCTCTAAGTTCAGAGGCATTTACTTTCTATCCTTTTTCAAAAAATCTTACTCCAAGAAATGGTAAAAACTAACAAGCGAAGAGACCTCTATGCCTTTCCACTCTCCAAAAAAAGAAAATGTCTCTAGCTCTAACCTTATTTATTCTTGCAAAAGCTCTTACTAACCATTTATTGAATTTAACTGATCAAGGAACTTAGACCAATATCAAGAGAGTTTAAATGTTCAATGCAGTTCATTGCAAATAGAACGAAAAGGGGGGTCAGTATAACCACAACTGGATTACCGGAATCACATAACTAACTGTTATATGCACAAGCATATAGAGATTCATACACATCAGGCTACTCGTATCCTGCAGCTATAGACGATACGTCATGAAACTGCATCACCTTGTTGCTATCTTAATGCTTGACATTCAGAAAGGAATTGGAGTTCCAGCAGGCAGAACATCCTCTCATCCCGTGTAAAGGAAATTCGGTGTATCCTTCCTTTAGCCATATTCCCAGAAGTTAATTGATTTCTTTTACACCTACACTTGCTCTATTTCTCTTCAGGGTCTGGAAGAAACTCCCGAGTTACAAATTCTAACGCCTCAAACAATGGTTATCATACAGTTCACTCAATTTTACTTTGTCCAATTTTGAATTATTAATGTCAATTAATTTAATTTTGAAAATGGAACTTGAAATTTTTAAAAAACTACAGAATAATTATTTCAAAACCTTAATTATGACAGTTGGTAAACCTCAACCCGAAAACAAATAGCTCGACTCTAACTGTAATATAAATTGGGAGAGTAATGAATAAATAGCATCCAAGAATCTTAATCATAACAAACACACCAATGCCGGGAAAAATAAATCTTCATTACCTCTGTTTCAACTGCCACACTCTTACTAACAAGATCAGTGGTCGTTATTGCTACAGCTGCAGAATTTGCCCTACAAATGCACATATGCAATCAGCAATCCCTAACCCGAACAGCCCATCTAGAGTGGATTGAAGTTCATTAATGAGAAGGCATGAATACAAACACGAACAGGTAAAAATAAATAGATAAAGAACATGCAGTGAAAGAAAGAAATAAAATTACTATAGGATAAAATCTGTTGATGCCAATTGAACATATAAATTTATACATAAATTTAAAAAAAAAAAAAATTACCCCTCCACAGTTGGTGAAAGCTGCCTAACAAGGTGTGGGAGTGAGTTGAGAAGTGCCTCCTGCAATAATGCAAAACATAAAAATCGGGGTTACTGGTCAGGGGAAAAGCTTGCACAGTAAAATCATACAAAAATATGCCAAAGAAATGTAAATTCAAGGCATCCAACACTGTGCTACATGTAAGCATTTACCTTCTTTATTCTTTGACCTATTACACCAGTTGATTCGATCAAGACTTCGTCTTGATTCAGTTGAAGTAACTGTCACAATTGAAACGTGCTATCACTATCAGAAACCAAATATCTAAAATCTAAATCAAGATGGACAAACTGCAAACCTTAGCTAGTGCACTGGAGCACTCTATTACATCCTGATAACCTGCATCACCCTGAAAAGGAAATTCTGAAACTCTCAAGTCACATTATCAAATGATGCAAAAGGAAAGTGATATGATAGCATGACAACTTATGACTAGAGCCTATCACTTCTTCGTGAAGTTGGATGAGTCTGCATTGCTTTTATTGCCAATCAAATTGAAACTAGAGGAGGAGATACAACCTGCTTTAAGCTAAAGTTCAAAAATTGAATTTCTAATTAAAACTTTCCGGAGAAATTACCGTTGCTGCATTAGCTTGACCAGCATTTATCAATACCGCACGAGCCTGAAAAGTGGTAGTATTCTTATAAGAAGACAAGGTTTTAGAAGCAGTCAAGTTTGCTGCAAGCAATCTACGACATAAGGTTTCTAATATATACTTCCAATAAGCTTCTCGGATTGACAAAATAGTAAAAATCCATGAAAGTCTTATTTGAAAAATATTTTATTATCTCAAAAAGAAATATTTTTTATTCAATTATTTTATACATCATTAATTTGCCTTGAAGGTGATTAATGAGAGGATATTTTCAGCTATATATTTAACGCTATTTTGACTAATGTAATGGTGTCTTTATTCCTAATTCAAATGATCTTTATAACCATTCTTCATTAGTATTTACTCCTATTATTAATTGGTCATTATTCTCAATTCAAGACTTTGAATTTGTAACTCCTGAATAATATTGATTAGCCTTAAATGGCTTTTATGTGTGTTTGAAAGGTTACAATATCAATTATAACATCAGCCCATTTCTCCTCTTATAAATTCTTCTTTTGATTCACCTTGAGTAGATAGAAAAACAGAGAAAAAGAAAAAGTCCTCTTAGATTTTTCAAATTCTTTTACCTTCAAAGATAGTTGAAGATAGAGTCTTCTTCTCCTAGAGTCTTCTTCTCTTTTTCTTTGCTGGGTTTATGTTATTTAATCTTTGTTAGATTTTGGCTCCTAGTTAAATACTAGAAGAGCTTGTTGAATCCTGGGGATACACCCATAACAGGTGAAATATCCTTAACACGCCTCAAGCTATGTGAATTCTCTGCAAGTTTTGGTGGTCAACTATTTTCCGTAAGATTTACAACAAGTCTGGGGTTATTCCTAAATATAAATGGAGATTCATCCTTTTCTTCTAATAAAACAGAAAAATACATATAAATCGGCTTAAACGTGTGAAGGAACCAATAAGATAGCATGATTGCCTAATTTAGAACTTTTTTCGGCTCAATAGTAACCAATTGCAACGACGTTTCTGCTTGTTGTATCACATCATTGCTTAAGTTAATACAGGATAAACAAGCAGTATGCAGAGTATGGAACTACAATAGCACGTGAAAATTGAGAGTTGACAGTTCTAGAGATGACAAAGAGTTCCTTCACCACAAGTGAGAGGCAAAAGAATAAGTACAGAAACTCTTACATACCGTTTTAGATGCATTTAGTGCACTTTTACAGTATAGTACAGGTGCAGCTGCAACAACATTTGTAGTAAATGCCCCTGGATGAAAAACAAGAAAAAGGTGATTCCTGATTCATCGGTTTCTATTGGTTGATTGTTAGATGGTCAGTTTTAACACAACCACCAAACAAAGGTGTTCCTTTTTCATTTCAAGTCAGCTATATGTTCCTTTTCTCTTACAAGGAAGGAGTGGGTGGGGGAAGGAGGTAAGAATTTTAACAAACAACAATATAGTTTTCCACTCATGAACCAATAAAAAGCTCAACACTGATGACCTATGACTATATCAGGTAGCTGACCTGCAGATATGGCATCCACATCACAAGTGACAAGTGCGAGATCGGGCTTCTCTCCAACAGCACGCAATCCACCATACATCCCAGCTGCTTTGAAACCCTTTGCAGCAGTAACACCACCAGGAATCTACACATTTGAAGCAGTCTAAGTTGTCTACCGACAAAATTAAATCATATAGTCCTGAATAATTATCTGTCCTCATGAAAAAAGGAACTAATTTCAGGACAAGAGTAGTGAAGCAGTGAGGTTCCCAAAAAAGACTATTCATCCCTATTTGCATAAGTTTTGTCAAGAACCATATACTAGAAATATATAGACACACAAATATCAATATATAATGTAATAGATTCGAATGAGTTTAAGCTCAATATAGAACTCTGCTTGCTTTCTCCTGACGTCGGACATAATTACACTCGCACTACTCTAGAACATTGACCCCAATTATCTATTTCATCCCTTGCTGCAAATGTTGTAGCAATTGTAAAATGCCTATTAGAGTAGCTTGTTTCAATTCCCCCACTTTCTAGCACCAATGACTAATACACCTGATTCACAGAGATACACTGTACCTCAGGTGCAACTGTATAGGAAACTGGAGTCTCAATCTCATCAGATGAAACAGTGGCACCAAACAAAGAGATAGCAATACTTGATAAGATTTAAAATATGTTAGTATAGGTATAACTGTGATATTTAGATTTCTCTTACGCGCAAACTGGCCTTGACACCACCGATCATATGAAAAAAAAGGTGTGATATTTAGATAACGTCTAGCTGCGGATAACTCGTACTTTAGTATTGGAAATAAACATTGGCCCGAATATAGTTGAATCCAATAGTGATGACGACTAGTTTGCGTTGAGGTGTAGTTGATTGATTGAAACAAAATAGAGAGAGAGAGGAGAGAAGTCCCTCACCTGCTGCCATGGTCCTTCAGGAAGGAATATAGGAGCTGCTGGTATATAATTCGATGCCTCTTTTGACATTGATATAACTGTAAATGCTTTACAATCTCTCTGAAAACACTTTGATGAACCACGTACCTGCAGCTTAAAATTTCACACATTTTACCTAAAAATCACATTAAAAAAAAACCTTTAAGGAAGCTGCTGCATTTTGAAGAAATCACAGAAAATGCAAGTAATTGAGCACCATCAATTTATTGCACAAATCAAAGATACTACTAACAAATAAAGGGGACTTTTTTTGCACAATGACATCAAGATTCTTGATTTTTGGATTAGTAATAAGAGTTCCAACAGAAATTTTCTGGGTAATCAAACAGAGCATTAAAGGGCACGAAAAACGGCCTTTACACCATTGAGGTCAGAGAATCTGACAGAGATGAAGTGAGGAACAGAGAGAGACATTATGGGTTTTGGTGGGTCAGCTGAAGGAGCTTTGGAGGCTCTATATAGGGTTTTAGTGTAATCTTGAAATTGAAAATCTTTGTGGGTTAACTGAATAAAGAGGAAATCTGCAGAATTAACACAGAAAAAGCTAAAAAGGGTGTTCAATTTCAAGCTTTAATCAACATTGTACCCTGCTGGAGTCCACAGTTTCAGTAGCAGTAGTAGGTGAATATATATTAAGAATCATTTTCTTAAGATTTGGGACAACCTACGTTTTAATTTTTATTAATGGCATTACTCTGCTCGTGTTTTTAGTGAGTCATATTGTCTGTGCTTTTTATTTTTATTTTATTAAATCGCATTAAAATTTGATTAAATTTAAATTTATATTAAATAAGAATCATTAAACTCCACAGGCAGCACTCTCAACTCCAAAACTTATGACAAGGAAATTTAATCTCTCTTTTTCAATTTGATCAAATTATGTATTTAGGGATCTTCTAATAAGCTAGGTTTGAAAGTGAGTTTTATATATATATATATATATATATATATATATATATATATATATATATATTAAATAATGCATAATGCAATATCATGATATAGGCGGTTGGAGTAAGTTATTCATGTATAAAATTAATATAATATTTGGTTTAACGATTTAGAAACACGCATAACTAATTGGGGGGATTTTATGTTAAAAATAGAGGCGCGTGAAGCTGATGGTCTGCAGCCAAAATTAAATATTTTATATATATATTTTTAAAATTAATATAATAATATATTGGCGTCCATACTATAAGAATGCTAAATGAGGTATTTGATTAAAGTTTAGGTTTTTGCCTAGAGGGTAGGAATCGAATCTCGGTTATTGCATTTTTTAGTGGTGCGCTCTGTTTTTACAAATCCATGGAAGAGTAATACATGGATAACTAAGTGTATAACTAATATGGTTGATAAAAATGAAAAATGAAAAAATCAAGTGATTATATTAATTTAAAGGAAAAAGGGTCAAAAATAACCCTCTCTTTAGTTTATTATTTAATTTTGTCACTGGTTATGTAAGGGTCAATATATCGCTACAGATTGCAAAATATGCAAAATTGCCCCTTTATGAAAACTCTCAAATTAGATTAAAAATGCGATTTTAAATATAGCATGTCACTTATTTTAACTTTGATTCAATACCCACTAACTCTAAATCATTAAGGTTCACATTCTCACATAAAACAGTACAACAAAAACCCCACAAGTTCTTGATTTTTTTCTTAAAAGAATGATGGAATAAATGAATAAAAAACACAAATAAGATTTCCACCATAAATAGTGTTTTGTTGGAGCGTAAAGTTCCATATTTTGATCAAAAAGGCAAGTAAATTGAAGCAAATAAAGAAGGAAAAGAGAAAAATAACATACTTGTGATATTTATTAGTAAAGACAAATAACTTCCTTGAAATTGCTACGTAAGAGCTGTTATAAACCTGTATTCTTGTTCTTAATCTTGATGGACTTGACTGCATGTTTGTTTAAATAAAGCAGCTTTTACTATGTGGGTCAGAAAATTCTACCTAAATCAATCAACGCTTGTGAAAAGTATGATAAAAATGGGGAATATTCCACGAAGGAAGAGGATAAGAAGAAAGTAAGAAAAAGTAGAATGTGGAGAGGTGAAGAGGATGAAAAGGGCAATGGAATCTGTTTCTGTAACACTAAGCAACAGTGATGGTGAAAAAGAGAAGAAAGAAAGGTGTGTGTTTTGGGTAAGGATTTGAGTTAGTGGGTACGGGTCAGGTTAAATGAGGGCAAAGATTATATTTAGAAAATTGGGATTTGATTTAATTTGGGGTTTCCATCGTAGAGGAGGCGTTTTGCATCTTTAGTAGCAGTAAGAGTATATTTGAGCGCATATAATATAGCCCAGAAGCGAAATTAAGCCCAATAAATGAAAGTAGAGGAGCATTTCGACCCTTTTCCACTAATTTAAATTTAGGCCGAGTGTTGAATATAAGGAGGAAGTTTTAATATTGGTGTCAATAAGAACGTCAATTGGCCTTAATTAGCGGACAATTGAATAACAGACAATAAATTTATCAATCTTATAAGACACGTGAAATAAAAATTGTACTTAAAATCATTGCTCCGCCTTACATGACTTGTGAACAGAACAAGTTTAACAATCCAATGAAAATTATGCATAATTTAAAAATAAGTAGAACAAGAATTATATTTAAGATCATAGCACACCCAACATGATTTGTGAAAGTATAATTTTCATCATCTACTTTTGCACAATTTCTTTATAGGGGGTAAAAGTTAAATAACAACACAAAATGATCCTCTTTTTGCAAATCATCCACACCCAAATATGGGCTAGGATGGGTAAACTACGATATGGGCTGACATTAAAACTTGGTCCCGTTAGGGGCCCAAATTGTATGATAATGTTTGACTGTGAGCCATGCTCATTGAATCTGACCTAAATTCTGCCTTAGTCCAAAAATACCGGATGTCGTTTGGTAGCTAAAGTTCGGCGCCTTTGGAAATACGTGTATAAAATTGTTACATAAATTATCTTATAACTAATACTCTTGTACTTACTAACCATGCGAATGACTTTAATAATATTTTATAATTTTATAATTTTAATATTAATAAAATGTATAATGTACACAAAAATATTTTAAATCTTATAATCTCTTATTTTGTGTTTTGACCATTGATTTTATTTATGAAGATGGAGTATGAAAAACAAGTTTGGAGAACTCTTCAAATTTTATATCTAACCCCAGGATAGATTTAAAAATCTTATAATAAACACTATATTTTTTAAAAAATAAAATACAATAACATATCCAGTATAATTTCAAAAGTAAAAAGTAGAAAAAATTTAAAAAAACAAAAAAAACATGTAATTTAATTAAAATTAAAAAGTTAATAAATATATAAACTACTTTTGGAGAAGAATAAAAAATACCAACAAGAAATATCTTTCTACTTATTTTCTTCTATTTTTGGCTAGAATAGAAAATTTATATAATGCCCCAAACTTAAAAATACATAAAAACAGGAAGTAAATAATATTAATTTAAAAAAAAAAAAAAGATTCATATAGATTATCAACTGATCATGAAAACATAAAAGTAAATTTAACTTAACTCAGATGTTGATAATAATTTTCATTAAAAAAAACACTTTCTTAATCATCCTGACGTCGTTCCTATGGCAGGCGTTCTTCTCCGACGAAGACTCCGCCGGAAGCGGCGGCAATGAAACGCCACTGGAAGTACGGCCGAGGCAGATTTCAAACCTGGAGGCGGGAGCGGCGGAACAACCTTATTTTGCTCGCCGCCGCCGCCGCTGCCGTTATCGGAATCGGCTGCCAACGGATCAGCTAACGAAATGTTCCTCCGGCAAAAACAAAATTAAAAAACTCTGAGATGGCCTCCGTTTGTGGCGATTTGTCCTCTCTGAAGACATTTTAGTGTGAAGAATTAAGCAAAAGAAAAAATTAAAATGAGGTGAGAAGTTGGTGTAGTGTAGATATGTAGAAAAGTGGTTGTTGACTGTGTGTATTTATAGGCAGGCTGTGCTGAAGAAATGAAGAGCCATAATTATAAAGATCCTTTCTTCATTAATTACTTTCAAATATTTTCTTTTTAAAAAAAAAAATAGAATATCATTTTTCAACCAACTTCAACCAAATATTATCGATCAATAATATATATATATATATATATATATATATATATATATATATATATATATATATATATATATGTGTGTGTGTGTGTGTGTGTTAGTGGAGGGGACATAGTAAAAGAATTGAAAATTTATTAAGGGATATAAAAATATAAAGCATGATGTATGAAGAAAAAAGTCAACACATAGTACGTATATATAAAATTAAAATTTTTAACCCAACTAAATAATATAATTTTTAAGTGAAAAGATATTGTTATGACACCTCTTGGCATAAGGTGACGGTTTAAATTCACCCGGCGGCATGAATAGCTAATCTTGATGATTTGTGTAATCTAATATCATATTATCTTTTTAATTACTCGTGAATCACTTGTAGAATAGTTAAAGTGGAGATTCATTAGAAGAAATTTAGATGAAATTAAAAATCGTGTATTTAATTTTATAACTTTTGATATTTTAATCGAAACTTATCGTAAATTATTATTGGAAATTATAATATATAAAAAAAATCATGAGATTCAAATAATGCATATAGAAATTGCAATTTTATTAGACTAAATACAAAATCAATGTGTTACTATAACCATAGATCGTGTAACTATATTGCATTGGTTTAGTATAATTGACTTTGACTTTAATTACATAGTTAAACATGTTTAATAGGTAAAATAATTATTTTGTTAGCATGAAAAGTCAATGTAATTGAAGAGTAATTATATTATCAATTTATAACATATAAAAAATATAAAATTTTTTTTATTTTTTTTATTTTTTTTATTTTTTTTATTTTTTTTATTTTTTTTATTTTTTTTGTGTGTGTTGTGTTTTTTATTTTTAATATTTCTTATATACATATATATGTGACACGGTAATACTTATTTACAAGTTCATTTGGGAAAAAAATTATTTGATTTTGGAATTAATTTTCTAAGGTTTAAAAAATAAAGAAGATCAAATTATACAATAATACTTGTGCATTCAAATATTACACTGTATTTATATTATAACAGTTAAATAAAACATGATAATTATCTATAATATATAAATACAATATATAATATATTAAAAATTACACTGCATTTATATGTATATCACTATCTTAGTAATTACATGAAGAATTATATTGTGTGTCCAAAAATCTTTTTTCTTCAATGGTCAAACTTTCATTTTCACCATTGTGAATATAAAAAGGATTAAGAAGCATATTTTAATATCTACTTATTTATTTTATTTTATTTGGTAAGTAAAAGAATTTATTACTAAAAAATATTTACAGAATATTTTAATATTGATTAATGAGGAAAAAAGATTAATTTTATTCCTTAATTACTAAAAATAAAATAACTATAACCCTTGGTTTAATTTAGGTCACAAAAATATCACTTTACTCAAGCAGTCCATTTAACTAACGACTAGGGCATTTTATGGAAGGGCTAAGAATTAAATGGGTATATAATATTTTATTTTTAATAATTAAGAAAAATAAGCGCAGAAGCATATTTTTATCGAGCGAGTTTTTAGCTCAGAGATTTATATAAATATATTGAGAAATCTATTAAAATATGTGTACATAAAGATGTAAATCCAGTATTCGAAGCCGAATTTATTCCCGCAAGAGGTTCCTCCAAATCCTCTTTATCGAAAAGAGATTAGTACCTCCATTTTAAAAAAAATCGTGTTTTTAATTTGGACATACGACTTAATAAAACTACTAAATTCATAGATATTAAAATGTATTTTTACTAATTTTATCCTAAATAAATATCTTTAGAAAAACATGTATTTCTTTATTAATTTTAATCGTATAGGTATTTAAACAAGAATAAAATTTGAAGAACATCATTAGTGCCTTTTTGATTACGTGAAACACTACTTATTTTGAGGCAAAAATAAAAAGGTAAAAACACCACTTATTTTGAAATAAAGGGAGTATTACATACTCGAGATCAAACTTATTTTTTAGGTTGAACCCATCGGGGAGGCCATGCAAGTCGGCCTTGTCTTTTCGCCAAATACGCCTTCAAGGAAACATATTATTTAAACACTTGTAGCATGGTCTGACGGTTGCTAAGAGGCTCTTCACACACCTATTTTGAGGTGTAAATCATACAAATTGCTAAGTCAGCGGAAAATTTCAAGTGACACAGTCAAAACAATACTATAAATTTAAAGAAGATTTAATTGAGGTATACGAGTGAAAGATAGCGTCGATTTTAGGTGTCTCCAGATGAGTTTAATTTATGTTTTTATGTATATAAAGTAGATGTTGAAACCCATTGACTTTTTTATAGTTTGAATCCTCTTAGTAAAAATTCTAATTCTCCTATCACCAACAACATAAATAAGTTAGAAATTCCATAACAAATAAAAAGCGACCAAAACTCATGAACCTCAAAATTCAAGATCCGTCTCGGATATGTTCACTAATTAAAAAATAATTAGGGATTGTTGAATGTTGCAGGAGGCATAACATCAAATTCATTGCATCCATGAAAATGGGACAGTCACATTAATGGGGTAGTAAGTCAACTTCGTGAAAACAAGAATTGCATGATTTTGTTTAATGCTTGCTCAAATTAAAAGAAATTGTTCTTGGTTTTTGTAATTAAATGGTAAATTGACAGAGATTGGTCTGAATTTTAATTAAGATAAGACATTTTGTTAATTTAATGCAACATGCAGGATTCCTTCAAAGATTGCACTGAATCTCTCTGGCTTTATTTTTGTCTTTTACTAATTAGATTGGGTGTGTTCCTCCGATTCATTTTAGTTATCGTGCTTATTAAAAATAGCGATCTAAAATATTCTATTTGTCTCATATTATTAGTTCATTTTATTAAAGATGTTTTGTTAAATGGCCATAATTTTATATTTACATTTTAGTTGTCGGGATAAAATTTGTCTGATTTTAGAAAAAAATTAATTAGGAATATAATTTGACTAGTATATCCCTTATTAATTCTTAAATCTTTATCTATTTATATGCATCTTAATTCTAGAATAAGTAATGCTAAGACTAAAGTTGAAAAAAGATAATTAATTATTTCTTAATTTTTAAATTGACAAAAGCATTTTGGAGCAATTATTTTTAGTATACGCTGACAAGTAAAAGGAATCGAAAGAAGTATATGCCAAGGTACTTGTCAGTTTATAAATCAAGATAGAATTGGTTGTTTTTTTCTCATTTTATCCTTTAAGTTAATTCTTTTTGAAAGTATAAATATTGTAAAGTTTTTAAAAAAGTTTCTTCATCCTCAATGTTGATGTTAATAGGCAAAACACATAAATATAGTGTATTAAAATATGACATGTGCATCAGTATTACATATCCCACTAGCTTGGGCATCGAACCGGGTAGCTTGAATAGAGTATATATCGAGCCGAGCCTAAACATGGCAAAACAACATGGCAAAACTTCTATTCATAGATGAATTCCTATCTAAGGGCCTTCGTTGCCCTTGATTTCAGATTCCCTAGTTCAATCCGAGGGCAGAGTAAAACTGAATCTAAATAGAACAAATAGTTAAATGGTGCAAGGCAAAAATTTTAATGGGAGAAGACTTAACGCTCCTCCCATTCCTAACTATTATATAATATTGTATATGAGAAAAACATTATTCATAATATACTAACTTTGTAAAATAAATAAATAATAGTATATGAAAGGTGTTTATACACACTTTTACACAGTTATATAAAATTACATGAAAAAAATAAAAAAATTAAAAAAATTAAAAAAATTAAAAAAATTAAAAAAATTAAAAAAATTTTTTTATTATTTTTGAAATATTAGACAAGCATTAATTATAAAAAAAAAAAAACCCCAAAAACAAAAAACAAACAATATAAAAAATATACAATTTAAAAAAAAATATGTAACCTATAGTCTTTTTTTTCTTCTTCTTTCTCTTATTTAGGATTTGAGATTATCAAACATTTTCTATTTATTATATGAGTTAGAATTAGTTTTATTTCAGTTTACATAAACAATGAGTTTATGATGGTTGAGAACTTAAGAAGAGACATGTGTTGAAAAAACTTGAAAACAATGACAAATTATCACTGTTTCAAAATAAATTAGTTAGATTTGATATTGCTTTGACAAATTGATGATTATAATTTGTTATTTATGATATATGGAATTTATATTTTAAATTTAAGCTTATTTGAGGTGATTTGGAGGTTGAATTATGTGTTCGATTGTTGAAATCCGAATAACAAATTGCTAATTCCATATAAAAATTTGTCCACGCTGAACTTCATGCGGGAAATGCCATGCAAAGTATCTAAAGTTTATTCTTATTAAAGCCACAACTTTAATGAACTAAAATCCTAATAATAGAAACCTTTAAGTGGAAGCTTATAAAAAAAGATTTTAGGTAAATCTTAATTACGTCTACATATTATGTTATTATATATATGCGAAGTCTAATCAAGATTGCAATTTTTAAAAGCTCGATTAAATAGATTGCACTTTAATTATATGTCAGAAAACTAAATATAAGCCTCGCTGAAACTTCTAACTAATAGTAAGTACTTATACATTCAAAATAAGTGGTATTTTAGTCTTTTCATTTGTTTAAAAATAAGTGATATTCCACGCGTTGTGAAGGAACAAGAAGACATTGTTGATGTTTTCAATTTTACCTTTATTTAAATGAAGAGATTTATAATCTACTAAAGAGTTACATCCTTTAAAGAGTATTTATTAGGGGTAAGTTAGTAAAAATATAATTTACTTTCTAGGCTTGAGTAATTTCTTAAAAAGAGTGTGCGAAATTTGCTTAACATTTTGAAACGAGATGGAGTATCGTATTCTTGTTACCTATCGTAGTCGGCCTGTGAGTGTCAGGTGCGACAAGTAAGCTTGTCAAGTGGATCGATCGACCGGTGTCCGGCCTCCGTCCTGACCCAATTCGATAAAAGCTCGGTCAGTATGGCTTGAGGAGGAAATCGTGGCAATCGGGGAAAGGGCTAGGCCGATTGAGGTCCTGGGCTCGATAGATCAGTCACAATCCTAGGTATCGGCCCAATAATGTACCGGCTTGGCCCACTTATTTAATTTTTGGTTTAAAAATATATTCTTATAATGTTAGTATAGTAAATTCTAATTCAATATTTTAAATTGTACAAAAACTAGTTCAACATGAAAAGAAAAACTAAAATAGTGAATGCAACAACACTAAGATTTTATACCAAAATTATTTCATTGAATACTGATAATATCTTATAATTCGATGTTGATTTGGGCTAATTTATGTTAGGCGGCCCAAATTTCAGTTATTAATAGACATTTCATAACATTTGGCAAGAATGAATTTGGACTTCTATGGACCTCTCAAGTGGGCCTAATTTATGAAATTTGATAAATTCCTTGATTATTACCTGTGTAGCCCAATTAACTCTTTAGCGCTCGTTCTTTCATCGTTTCTCATGATTTTGCGAACGATGGATAATAGAAAACGAAGAAGAGGACTCCGCGAACCGTAAAAAAAAATCTATTGAAATAAATTCGATTTCTTAAAATTTAATGTAAATATATGTTGGTTAGTCCAAATATAAATAATTGCGAGTTAAATGATTCATCCTAAACCAAAAAGAACGAGGGCTAAGTGATACAGTGTTCATATTCGAGTTGCTCAAATTCAGTAGAAATATCATGAATAGTAGGATCTTGTCTTGGAATGCAGTAGGAAGCCGGGCTATTGAATTATTTCTAGCAAGGAAGAATAAGACTCTTTACCAGTTTCATAACCTCTCGATGGGAAATAATACTATCTTTTTGAGTTATACATTCGCGCCCAGAAAGCATATTTTCCTCCTTATTTGCATTATCTCATATTGTTATATATTTTTGAAATTTAGAGTCACTTTTTTCCTTTTCTTCGACCTAGTCATCTCTCGATTGTTAATTAACAAACTCGATTTGTTATCGTGATTGCAACTCAAATCATAGTGAGTATACATATTTTATAATATTTGAGTGGTGAAAATGAAGGTAACCATAATTATTAGACAAATTTGAAGAAGTGTGTTAGAATTTGCAAATTTGATTTTTGTGGAAATTTAAAGTAGATGTTATTTTAACTTTTTAAAATAAAAAATTAAAAAAACTCAAAATTCATAAAAAAAAAAAAACCCCAAAAACAAAAAACAAACAATATAAAAAATATAAAAAAACTAAAAAAATAAAAAAATTACAATAATTACAACAATCGATTCGGACTTCTATGGGCCTTGGCGCATGTATACAACATTCGAGACTTCTCCTTTTTGTACTTTTCTTTCAAAGAACTATCTGATATTACATATTTATTCTCGTATTATTTTTTATAGTGATATTTATAAATAATTATAGAATATAATGAGATTATGTAATTTTATAATTTATATATATTTATATAGCTTTTGTTGTATCTGAAAGATCTAGTTGCTATTATTCACTCTAATTTCATTCGTCAAAATTCGTCATCAATGTTTCAATTAGCCGCTAGAAAATCGACATTGCTTCAATGGAGATTGCTAATTTTTGAAGTTGTGCACATACAATTTGAATACATATATTGGATTCGGTGATTACATGTATCTTATTGATGTCTTCGTATACATACAACGTATATATACATTCCAACATTTATTTTGAAAACACATATGTACGCATACATATACATCTAACTTATTCTTTGAAAACAAACACATACAAATACAATTAACCACTTTCATTACGGTTATAGTCCAAATATTGTATTCGCGCGTTTCGATTAGGATTTGATTTTGTACGGGCGAGGATCATTTACGTTTTATACGTTTTGAAAGGAAAACGCTGCCGATTTTTAAAAAAATCTCGCTATATTTTGCTAAAAAAAAAGATGCTACTAGCAAGGGCTATAAAGTTTCTTTTCCTATCTACTCTCTACTTAGAATTATCTAATCTCTGAAATATTAGTTCAATTAATTTAGATTCACGCAATATAGGATTTACTTCAAGAAAAGGAAATAATTTTATCTTTTTTTTTTTTTTACTCTCAGAATCGAATTTGGCGGTTAAGTAAGAAGAGATGCAAACTTGTTTATCATAATCTTTAGCGATCTTTCACTTATACTTTTTTTATTGAGTACATGTCTATCGGAAAAAACACCTATCTTTTTAAAATAGAGGTAAGGTCTCTGTCTGGCTTTATCTTTTGAAACTTATTTATAAAATTCTTATTTGAATTTTTTTATTTTTTTTATTTTTTTTATTTTTTTTATTTTTTTTATTTTTTTTATTTTTTTTAGTTTTCATAATTTTAAAAAAAAAGTCATTTTCGAAGAGGGAGTGATTGACCTGTTTATTGTGGTCCTCCAAACATGTATTGCTGGAATTACCAATAGTTAGCCAAAAGGCATTCATGAATGGATCCACAAACATTACTACTTTTTTCTAAGACTCATATTTATATATAAAATATGTGTAATGTAATTTTATAAATGAAATTCGGAAAAAAATAATGTATTTATAGTCTTTTTTATCTTAAACAAATCGAGACACTATTTTTGATGGATTTTGATTCAGATTAAAACACATCAAAAATTAAATATGTGAATCGAATATACTAGTGAAGAATCCACATTGAAAATAATATGGAAGAGAAACTCATATTTATATATCATTTTTTGGTGTGTGTATGTGATATTTGGGAATGTTTTGATTTTTTCTTTCGTGTTCGTATTCATTTTGGAGTTTTAGTAATTTGGACTACGCGGGAAAGTTTCCTTTGCTTGAAGGTAAAAGCAACTTTTCCTGCTTAAGGCGATTTACGTATTCGAGCACGGCTCAGCTTACGGTTAAAGATAGAGAAGTACTTACCGCTCCACCACAATCCGAAGACCTCGGATTAAAGATGGAGAGTTAAAAACTTTTTAGTCGATCGGTTACTAGTAAATTTCAATTTTAGTGCTTCTCATATATATATATGATTATACACATTTAACCTTCAATTATTAAAATATGTACTTTTGATTATTTTTTTGTTAATATTCACAATTTTTTCGTAATTATTAATCGTTCCATGACTTAATTACTCATGTGTTATGTTAAGATTATATTAAATGCTATCTCACATTTGAAGTTAAATGTTCTTATTCAGATATTAAAAGGACTTAGAATTAAAATTTATTAATAATTAATGGACCAAAAGTGCTATTATTCCCTTGGAATATATGTATCTATTTGTTTCATGTTAAATTTGATTATTTATTTATTTATTTTTGGGTAAAGGTGTCTTATAATTTCATCCAAAAATTTCAATTGAATAGATAATAATCACTAGAAGTAATGAATAATTGAGAGGAAAAAAATCATATTAAAATATGTAAATAAATAATAAGCCACCATTTACTATTTTCTCGTGGCTTAAAAGCAAATTATATTAGCAATTATATTAGTCTACCCAGAAAATAAATTAGAACAAAAAAATTGTGAATAAATTTAAGTTCTTTGGTGAGAAGTGAAATAAGATATTTTAATAATATTAAATTTTATATATGAGATTTATTTTCTAACCAAATGTTACCTCAATTTCTAAAGAACACAAAAATAATGTCTTTTCTTGAGATGCACTGCTACTGTTTCACCCACTTTTTCTTTTCAGAATTTCTCCTCAGTGTTAATATTTTTATATTAATCAATTAATTTTATATTTAAAAAAACAAAAAAAACATGTAATTTAATTAAAATTAAAAAAACAATAATAATTTATTTATAAAAATTTAAATTTAATCTAATTAACAATAAAATAATCCCAACACGTCTCGCATCACGATTCACGCAGGTCACCCACTTATTTTGAGTTGCATTGCTACTATTTTAATATTTTTTAACATAATAATTTTAATATAATTTTGTAACTTATTAATAATTCAATAGAATAAACATTTTTAAATATAAAATTAAAAAAACAAAAAAAACATTTGAGATAGTCAGTTATATGAAATTGGAAATTAAATTATGATTGAAATAAATTAAACTTTTTAAAAAAAAAGAAAAGAAAAGAAAAGATATTTATTTTATTTTATTTATTTATTTATTTATTTATTTATAAAAAAGTAATCATCTAATTTAAGTACTTTAATATAGTAAAGGGAATATATCTCTTTTAGCTCAGCTTGCTCTTTCAAGCGAAGCCTTATTCAATTACTCAAAAACAAATAAATAAAAATAATAAATATAATTGACAATTTAATGTGAACCAAAATATGCAAATCATAAAGACATAAGAAAAATTCAAGTAATGCTAAATAGCGGAAACATTGAATTCAATTATACTTTTAAACTACTAATTTTGAAAATTTAGGTTGTTTTACTTTTGCGGTCTCGCGCGAGAGATGATTAGATAAGACATGTATTTGTAGGCTTTATTGAGGTATCATCCTAGATATGAAGATTGAACGTAAGGGTAGAAAATTAGTAACTGATCGAGCATGTAGTTTTTCTTTTAGTTTATGTAGTATTAATCTCGGAATTATTTTAATTTTTCAATTAAATATTATCCATTATTTCATTTTTTGCTTATGTTATTATATTATTTTCTTAAGTCTTTGTTTCTACTTTACATACTTGTTGTTTGATGTGTTCCTAACTTTGAGTTGGGGAGTCATCGAAATAACTGTCTGTCCAGAACTGAATGGAAGTAAGGTTGTGTCTGCGTCAGCTCTCTACGAAGTAAGGCGTATTGAATTATAGTAGGTTTGTTATTGTTTATCTTTGACTTATTAATTAAAAGCTCAAGGCGTCAATGTATATTTAATTTTATACGCAAATCTTGTTTAGATACTAATATTATAACATATGTTCCACTTAAGCACCCTAAATATATAAGTAAAAATAATTTTTATTAGACATTAGACTCATATTTTGAATTTTTTTTAGCGTAGGTATAAATGAGATTTGTGATAAGTTTAGAGTTTCCGCAATTTGGCAAAGTTAAAATAAATTTTTATAAGACACAAAAATGAGGTGAAACGACGTCGTGCCGGTCTGCAGCTAAAGCAAGCCGACGGCTATATACGCGGCGCCAAGTCAGTAGTAAAATTTTATTCCCACTCACACACTTATGAGTTATGACGGGTACGACAACCACACAATAAGAAATTCCCCTCATTGAAGCCACCTTATTAAGAAGACGACCTCCCCTCTGCCTTTTAGATTCACAGAAACACCGCGTTCTTCTTGTGAGCTTTGAGCCCTTCTTCAATCTCTTTGAATTTTCCCCATTTTTCAACTTTCCAAATACAATCAAAATGGTGAGTCAAATCTCAACCCCTTTTGCTTTTCTGGCATTCTTTACTTTAATTTCACTATTGATTTCTTCTTGTTTTGGATTTTCTTCTTGTGTATGTGTGTTTTAGTAGAAAGGTTATTTAGATTTTGATCTGTGATTGATCTGATGAGATAATCTATATGGGTGGCTAAAAAAAGAAGTGATCTTTATGGAAATTTCCTATTGATTTCATCTTGTTTTGTTTTCTTGTTGTGTGTGTGTTCTAGTAGAAAGATTTTGTGAACAGGTTTAGTTTTTTTCTGTGTGAATAGATAATCTATATGGGTATTGACTAAAGAGTGTCATCTTTATGGAAATTTCGCTGTTAGTTTCTTCTTGTTTTGCTTTGTTTTTCTTGGTGTGTGTGTGCCAGAAAAGATTTTGTAAATGGGTTTAGTTTTTTTTAATCTGTGGTTGATCTGATTAGATACTCTATATGGGTGTTTGCTAAAAAAGTGATCTTTATGGAAATTACTCTGTTGATTTCTTCTTGTTTTGCTTTGTTTTTCTTGGTGTGTGTGTGTGTGTGTTTTGGTAGAAAGATTTTGTGATGGGTTTAGTTTTTTAATCTGTGATTGATCTGATGAGATAATCTATATGGGTATTGGCTAAAAAAGTGATCTTTATTGAATTTTCGAGATTACTTCAGTTTGAAATCTTGTGAACTTATGGGTTGATCTCAGTATTTGATTAGTGCAGCCAGTTGTTATAATTGAAACTTTTGGTTTAATTTTATCCGGGTTCATCTCAGATTAAGTGTTTAATTAGTTGGTATTCCGTCGATAATGTGTTTGATGATTTGCTTGATCTACTGAGTACTAAAATTGAGAGAAATTTATGATTTTCTATCTAAGGGGGTTTATGGAGTTGTACTGTTTTGATCTAATGCATGTATAGGATCTTTCGCATTTGGATTTTCTTTTTCTATTACTTGGCTGCCTTGTGTATTGGAGGAATATGAATAAGAATGGACCGGATTAACTCAATTGGACCAATCAAAGTATCATTTTTTAAAAATTTCTAGCTGAGGCTAATTGACAATTGCTTATGGTAGAGTAGTCATGCCGGTCTTTGACAAATATACATTGTTCTAAACCATTGAGAAGTGTCAGCGCAATTAAATCTTATATTGTCTACGCTCCAAATGTTCAGTACGGGCGCTTGGGGGTTTTTGAGTCTCACATCGGCTTACGGAGGGTTAATTGGTCTCTTCATATGGTCTTGGACAGTCTTCACCTTTTGAACTAGCTTTTGGTGTAGTTAGGCTCATGGGTCTATTTCTTTATTAAAAAAAAAGTGCTAGTCACGATGCAGTCTTCTGTGTTCCCATCCAGTTTGCGTCTATTTGATACTAAAATGGTGGGGTGGCAGAGAACAAATGTAAATAGCTCTTATATGAGCTGTTTACCTAGTTGTGCTCATCTGCTGGCAAGATTCATAAATTTGACTCTCCACCGTCCCCCTTCCAATCATTACCCTGAGTAAAGAGTTACTCTTGTTTGCGTTTAGGACAGTCTAGTAAGCTATGTTTTGACAAGGATAAATTCTGGTGCTGCAGACTGATGCGGCGGCATTAGTTTACCGTGAATGAGACCTAGTACATGTTTAGTGTTATTGCTTGTGTCTCTTGATTGATAAATAGAGTACAATGGAGATCTATTGTGATGGTCTCTTTTGATGTAATTTGATGAGAAGTATTGAACTGTTTTGCTTCAACATCTTGTGATTGATTAAATGTTGAACAAGTTATAACACAATCAGAGGATTTTGGTTTATTGTATAGGCTAATGCAGCATCTGGGATGGCTGTGCATGATGACTGCAAGTTAAGGTTCTTGGAGCTGAAAGCAAAGAGAACTCACCGCTTCATTGTTTTTAAGATAGAGGAGAAACAAAAGCAAGTTGTGGTTGAAAAAGGTTGGTGAGCCAACCCAAAGTTCTGAGGATTTCGCTGCGAATCTTCCTGATAATGAATGTCGATATGCTGTCTACGATTTTGATTTCGTCACTGCAGAGAGGTAGAAAAAGCAAGGATCTTTTTCATTGCATGGTATTCTTAATGTTCATAAGCATTTAAAACTAAATTGTTATATATTGCTTTTGTCAACGTGTTTTTTCCTTTTTTTCTCTCTTCAAGGTCCTGACTTAGCAAGAGTGAGAAGCAAGATGATCTATGCCAGTTCAAGGACAGATTCAAGAGAGCTTGATGGAATTCAGGTTGAGTTGCAAGCAACTGATCCAACTGAAATGGGACTTGATGTTATTAAAACCGGGCCAACTAGATATCGACGGATAGGTATCAGATGGGGCCTTATAAGTGAGAACTCTAATGCATATCATCTTTAGCAAAGAAAATATCTATAGTGTGACAGATACTTGGTATATTTGTTACCAAGTGCTACAGTATATGTACTTTTCTAATGAACAAGTTTTTATGGTGTTTGGTATAATGGTGTAATTTGTTACTCCAGAGTTTATTCTTCAAGTTTCCCACTAGTTTGATTCTATAAAAACAATATGTATCCATTTCTTGAGATAGGGTACATTTTAGATTGCTTTTCAAAATCTTCTTTTGACACTTTACCCTGTGATTCTTGTTTTGGAAATGGATACAAGCAAACTGATTGCTGTTTCTAATTAAGCAGTTTGTATAGTTTAGATTTAATTGTAACAAAAGTTGTCAAGAGAAGCTGTGAGAATTTAGTGTGTTTCTTTTCTTCAAAGGTGATCTTATTTCTCAACATAATGATACAAGGGAGTGAAAGAGTTTATTTTGTGCAGGTTGCTAGTATTTCCTTAGTTTCCAATTGTTCCTCTTACTTTTTCTTTCTTTTTGAGTAAAGTTTTAAAAATAATATTTCTTTATGACAACTCTACGAATTAAAGAATATTTTAGTATATTTATGCATTTTTTTAATTTAAGATCACATGTTAAATTAAGTGTGGAAATATTATTTTCAGGTTGCTAAATTTGTTATCATAAACTGGTAGGTGGTATGTAGTTCCATTCAATTAGATATTATGCTTAAATTTAATAGAGAGGGAAAAACCATCGTGGTAAATTGTGCAATCCACTATTTTTACAGAAAATATTTTATTTCACAATTTTTATATCTTATTATAATATATTAAGTATTACATTATGGTGTCGTTGAGGATAAATTATATCAAATTATCTTGACGTAATTATCGCCAAAAAACTGTTAGTCATTCAATGAGGCGATGCTTGATTATATCTTTTGTCGTGATATTATTGATGATCGAACTTCAACAATATTAGTATAAAAAGGGATATTTTAACATAAGTAATTTAATTTTATGAACTCTATTTTGTATACTTTTTTCCGTTATTGTAATGATGCTAGTCACATAATGCAATTCTGGTCATTGAATAAATTAAATTTTGACGAATAACTAAAATGCAAATATTAAAACAACAGTTGCATTAAGTATTTTAATTCCATATAGGAGCTATTATATGTTATTACGCTTCATTAATTTTTAAAATATATTACAAAGACTTATTAGTATAAACCGAACAACACTAGTAACTAGCTATTTCTTAAGATAATTCTTTCATATTGTGTAGATAATTTCTTCTCGTCATGTGCTGCTTATTAGCAAGAAATTCTCTCTGCTCCTCTTAGCAATGATCTGTCATTGCCAGCTCTTTGGTGAATATGCTCTTGGGCCTTGAGAGAGTATCTCTCTTTCTATTCAAAGATCGAGAAATGCTAGTTAAGTCGGTGACATTGGTTAAGATCCGTACTTCTAAACGATCGTTAAGGTCATTCACTTGATTCCCTCGGTGGCTTTGCTACCGATGGATCAAGATATGCTGCCTGTCTATCATGCCAAAGACGCTATTGGTGGATATGCCATAACATGTATTTCTTAATCAATTGGTCAGAAAATTAAACAAATTTTGTTAATCGTTGTTAGTTGTTCATCGGTGCCATCAAAAATTATATCATTATGTTCATACTAAGTAAATATTGTAATCGTCTTGTGGTGCTACGTGAAAATATAAATAACCTATCGGATTAACGATTATATCGTAAAGATGTGTTGAGAAGCTGCATTTTGGAATTTTATCACAGAGAAAGTGGGTAGCTACTAGTAGTTGGGTAATTACGCTAGTTGGTGGCTCGTGTAAAAATGTGGTTATTTTTATAAAAATAAGAAATTTAGGCCAAAAATTGAAAATCAAAATTTTTTTATTGGTAGAAAGTGAGTTGAAAAAATAGGTTAGTGTTATAAAATAAAAACCCACACAAAAGTAAATAAGAAGAAAGAGGGGAAAACTATTTGTTAATTTTCTTTCATATATATCATATTACAAGAGGAGGCGTTATGCCTATATATAGTCTATAAAATAGGGCACCAAATTGGTTGTTAGGTACAAAGTTTGATTGTGGGACTTTTATTTTTGGGCACAAAGTTGATTATTTCTTGGGCCCAAAAGATGTGCGTGGACTGTCCCCATTTACATGTAAATAACTTTGATATCCATGTTAAAAAAATATCCTAATGAAAGAAAAGTATACATAGTTGTTCGTAATATGCGTTGCTTGTTGTCTCACTAAAAACCTTTTAGGAAAATGTAATGGGACAAAATCTTGATTAAAAAAGAGTACAAAACATATTGGTTAGATCTTCGCGATTCAAATTTGGTAATATCGTCTTCTCAAGAGTTGAAGTTGGTAAGGATTGGGCAAATAAATGCGTTTGGATTATCACTTAGCAGTTTGTTGTACATCAAATATCATAGGGTAACTACGGAGATCATATGTGAAGAATAATTTTAAATGAGATGTCTTTATTAAATATAAGCTTTTAGTTGGACTATGCATGCAACATTCATTATCTTCCGCAAGGACTATGGATCTTATCAAAGCCGGAGGTTAATCAATAAATCCCGCATTTTTTATCTTCCTCTAAAAAATTCTTTTTCATGGGCATCTTCTATTCAAAAGGATCTTGCAATTCCCAGCAATATAGAATAATTATTACCCAGCCACGGACGATGAGCACGGCTTCCCATATACTTTGATATCACATTTGAGTAGCATCTTGCTTTGATAAAATGTATCATTGATCTCAATCATACACATTCTCAACTTACTTCATGAATAGTTATTATTTGAGCATGATTTGAGATCGAGTTTTATGCGGGTTGATAAATCATGAATAGAAGCTATGTGGAGTCGGATAAATAGTCTGCATTCTTGACCAATAGTGCGAAGTCGTATTTTTACTAAAGTTCGAAAAATAAAATAGTAGAGTTTGGGATTTGAACTTGGAACCTTAAGTGAATTTCGAACTCCTAAACAACTAATGTCCCAACCCATGCTTGTTTTCAAAGGATTAAAATTCTATATATGTACATAAAAGTTTAAAATTATTTTATATATATAATGTAATATTTTCAGGAGGTTCGAATTGAATACCCTCGGTCCCCTCTAGATCCCAGATGATCCAATAAGATCCATACTACCTTTGTTAGTATAAATAAGCCCATACCAATAGTCCTCTTTAGGTATCTATATATGTTAACGTCGTTTCAATATTCGTGTAGGGGAAAACTATATACGCTAGCTAATTAACAGAGAAAATGTTAAGTGGTCTTGTACATTAGCAAAATACATAAGTGCATCAATAACAACGAGAGATGATATTTCGGGATCAAGAAATATATTTTTTTCTTGGGAATTGAGTGGAGGAAAATGTTCTCCACTTTGAGTGATCGAACAATCATTGGAGTAATTTATGGATGTGCTTTGTCCGTATAAAGCCGTTTCGAATCTTCTCAGTATAGGCAAATTGATGGATGAAGACCTTATTTGCTAAATTTTCGAACCTAGAGATCAAGATAAAAAAAAATCCAAGATCGTTCATCTCAAATTTTTCTTTAGATATTTAATTGTTTTTTGAACCTCTTTTGGAGTTCAAATGAGATATATGTCATGAACATTAACAACAAATATAATAAAATCGATGATATTTTCTTATAAAAATATAAGGACAAAATGAAATCATTTATGTAACCTTCGTTTATCAAGTACTTAGCATATCACATATGCTAATTGTTTTACGTATAATGATCTTCATAATCGATTGATATATTTTTAGACTTTGACTATATGCTTCGGGCATTTCAAATTCTTACGAGATTTTCATATAAATTTCACTATCAAGTGAGTCATAGATAAGTTGTAACGCGTCGATTGGAGTATGCCTGTGATTTTCATGTACAGCTAAATTGATGAGATATCGAAATGTTATTGCATCTATAATAGGTGAATATTTTTCTTCATAGTCGACATTGGGTCTTTGAGAGAATCCTTGCGCAACAAGGCGTGCTTTGTATCTTACAATTTCATTTCTTTTTCAAACAAGGCTGTTTATAGCCTGCGATTTTACACCATCGGGCGTTTGTTGCTTGTCCAAAAACCCTTGCATTTGCTCAGTGCGCAATTATACCAACCATATCTTCGTCAACATTCTTTGACGAGATAAGGTTTAAGATCTTCACTATCTTGCATAAAGTTAAGTACAACCTTATTGTGAAAAGACATTATCCATCATGATTTTTGATCGATTCAAATTTATCACATCACCAGTATAACTTATTAATAGTTCTTTATTCACTTGATTATCGGATTCACTGATTTCTTCAGGAGTATCAAAATTAATCGAGATCTTGAATCTCTTTATGAGATTCTTTTATTGTGTCATTTGATATTTTCGTGCTTCTTTTTTAGAATTTTTATCTTGAGCAAAGGTTTCTTCCACGCTTTAGTCGTGTATGAGATTGAAAGTTATGACACCGGTAAGGAGTCTTGTTGGGATATCAGTCGGACCAGGCACATTCTCTGTGGGTAACTTGTTATCCTTTTAAATTAGAATGTGTTTGACATTTGATTTGCTATTTTGATAAGTGGAAGATCTTCTGGACTTTTTGCATATGGGGGTACGTGGATCAAAATGAGATAGTGGAAATAAATTTTTCACGCAATTTCTCTTTTAAGTTATAGTCATGACACTGGTAGATGGTCTTGTTGGGACATTCATTTGGATAGACATATTTTTTGCGGTATATGTGACTTAGTTATTCCTTTCAATTTAATAAATAACTCAACAATTTAATTTCTTACATTTTTACATGTAAGTGGATGATTTTACGGACACTCTTGCTTACATATAGGGGCACGTGAATCAAAATGAGATAGTGATTAAACTTTTCAAGCAATTTCTTTTTTGAGCTCTGGTTGTCTCTCTTCCTAATTGCGAAAAATTTATTTCATCAAATAGACAATGTATAAATGAGTAGTGAATAAATCTCCAGTTAACTATTCAAGGTAGCGAATATGAAAGGTGAATCAAACCCAATATATAAACTAACCTTCTTTGAGACCAATTTTAGTGCTATATGGTTGTGCTACTAGCACATATACAACACATTCAAAAATTCCCTACATATAAACTGATATTTCATTCATGACCAAAAACTAATTATGACAGAGAGTTTTTACTATAATGGCCAGTGCCGAGATGAGCAAAGTAATGTTGCATGTGAGATAGCATGACCCCAAATGATAGTGGGTAACTTTATTTTCATAAGTAGTGGTCTTGCTATCATTCTGCATCTGTTTTAATAAATGACTTGGCTGAATGTTTGAGTTGCACATGGGCGATAGGATGATGACTTTTACCTAACGGATAAGCAAATAATCATCAAAAGCTTGAGATGTTGAATTCTCCGGCATTATCGAGTTGAATAGCTTTAGCTGATAATCTAAAAATTACACTCTTAATCTTATTATTTATGTCAATAACTTCACAACGAGATTTGTGAGATGATAAAGGCACACGTGAGACTATCTTGAAGATGCATCTATTAGGATCATAAAATATCTAAACAACCCTCTAGATAGGTGAATAGGTCCACATACATCTCCATGTATATGTTCTAAAAAATTAGGGGATTAAATGCCAACATTCATTGGTGATGACCTAGTAAGCAACGTGTCTTGATGACATGCAACAAATGAAAAATCATCACTTGTAAGAATCTTTAGGTTTTTAATGGATATCCATTTGAATTTTAATGATTCATCTCATCATTATTGATAAATAATGGCCTATTGATCATGCCAACAAAAGCACTAAATCATTAAACTTTTTGATTTATGATAGAATATGCTCTAATTGTACTGATTTCTGCGAGAATATAGAAGAAAAGAGTTGACAATTTCTCAGAAAACATATTTTGGCACGAGATATTCTTGATATCTACGAAGATATTCAATATTTATTTCATTTCTTGTCTCAACATGATATCCATTTCGGCGGATATCTTTAAAACTTAACAAGTTTCTTGGGTATTTAGAAGAGAACAATGCATCTTATAACAGTTTCGTCCCACTTTGGCGAAATATAGTAGATCTTCGAGCCTTGATCAATTTTGAATTACCAAATTGTACTAACATTTGTTTTTCTCTAAGCAAGTAAAATATTTTCATCTTTGAATATGACACGCGTTGTTCCTCTCCAATCACACAAATATACTCATGATTGATCATTGATTCAAATAAAATTTAAGGGATAACCTTATATTCTTCAAGATGAAAAATATAGACAAAGTAAACATTATAGTATTATTACTAAACAAAACATTACATAAAATTTATTTATTTACGGGATTATAAAAACACAATTATATTAGTTAATACATACGATCATGCTAGTTCATACAATCAATAGGAATGAAAAATATTTAGACCATTAGGACATATCATGAATCGGGTAATTTTTTTTTTTGGATGTTGAAAAGAAATCTATTATATCTAGATACATGAGCTCAATATTATCTTTAGAGATAAAATTTGTCTCTACATTATTATCCATTTTTCAAAAATGTTTGATAGAGCTCAATCGGGTGCCTTGACGTATGGCGGTACATGACTTGTACCCTTATTCCCATATCAATAGCATTTATTTTACGAAATTTTCTTTTGCACCACTCCTTGATTTCATCCTTTACTTCTTCCAATGATAGTGGTGAAGGTTATTATTTGGTCATAAAGATCACCACTATGATTAGTATTTCTTCATCGATCACAGTGCATGTGCCCGATTTCGACAACACACGCTTAGGTGGTGCAGCAAAATTATCTCATTCACTTGAGAGAATGAGGAAATAGAACTAATGCAATCGACTCTTGTAATTTTTTATTAAAAAGGTCATTATGGTGCACAACAAAAACAGTGTGAAATTAATTAGCCGTATTTTAACCTCATTTCTCGGTATAAGGCTGGCTGAGAGCATACTCGAGGCGAAAAAAGTAGAATATTTTCTCGGTATATCATTATCATTATCGTTTGCTCAATTTTGTCGTAAAATAATTTTAAACACGGAGGAATTATACTTAGTGATAGATTTAAAGTCTTGTAACCTCAAATGATCCAGTCATAATGTATATGTGGAAGAAGCAAATCATCTTAGGATAGTCATATACATTTTTAAATTATTTCACACCTTAAGAGAATCTCTAACAGTGAGATGTTTTATTTTTAAACTCTCATCAGATGATAAAGAGAAGAAAGTTTTCTTCTGATTCACTTCTTACTCTTCCAGTAAGGAAAGACTTGTGAAATCGCCTAGGTTGGGTTGGTCAGGCCAGAGACTCTCCCACTCTAGTCGTTGCTTTTCTTTCTTTTACTTCGACTTTAGAAGATAGGGGCGGCTTTCTTGTGGTAGTAATTGTGAACATCTCTCCTCTTCTCTGCGTACACAGTTTGCTTATACACCTTAGGCACATCTCTCTTTCTTAGTTTGTTTGAATTAATGATAATAATGAAAGTCGATCTTTTAGTAAACGTATATAAGCGACTCTTTAGTGTACATTTTGGAAACTTTTGATTCAGTTCTTTTGCTTGTTAAGTGCATTTGGAGTTCTTTGTCAAATCTTGCTGATTTGAATCCATATTCTTTGTATAGGAGAAATATCATTATGCTTGGCATGTTTTTGATTGGATGTGCAGTTTTGTCTTTTTGGTGTACGTGGGCCGTGGCATCGAAGATGAATTTCGTCACAGCCAGCGCAATAAACAACCTTTGTCCCATATATCTAGAGACGAAATTTAGGATTTAGAAAGATTTATCGTGAAATTAAGGAAAAAAGTATGTCTTCGATACTTTTAGGTATTTTCTCAAGGCAGTGATGACACGTGCGATAACGTATTATAAAATAAAGTTCAACAAAAAGTAAATAATACAAACAGAAATTTAGAAAGTTCAAAAATTTAACAATTAAAAAAATATAAAATTTGAAATTTGAAATTATGAGATGAAATCGACATTTGGACATGCGATTTAAATGCTATAATTTTAAATGTGAATCTCAAGTGCCGAAAAGCTTGATGTAGGATTTCAAATCGTGAGATGAAAATTTTCAAATCTTAATTTAAGCTCACAAGTTTATATTTGTAAAAAAATCCCACTATTTTATATATACCAACTATATTTGCAACCATTTATTTAATAAATATAAACAGCCTTTGTCGACTATTATATTGGACATAAATAGGTTGTCAATCTTTCAATAAAGTATTATGTGGGAGAATTATATTGAAGTAATACACTACAATACATGTTAAATTTTACTTTTATTAGCCCAAGCGATTCTTAAGTTGTATTTCTTTTTAGATTGATTTTGTGATAGGTAATTATATTTTATTATGAATTTTTACTTATTTGGTAAGATTGTATAAGATTTGGGCAATTTGAATAACTTTTACAAGCTTATGAGGTTAGCATGTTCACGAGGAAAAAATATAACTTAAAAATCCCAAGTGCGTGGCCAAACAAAACAGCTTCCCAATGCGTATGATTTCGTCTGTGATTCATCTTTGCGTGGCCCGAAGCAGTGACTTTAATTTCTTTCATATACGTCGTATTCTGAGAGGAGGGAGGCATATATAGCCGTAAGGCTTGGGCGTTAAGTTTGCTTAAATCTAGGCACAAAAGTTTATTTGTGGAATTCTTGATGCTTGGAAACGTAAAGTTGTCGTTTAATGTACCTGAAAGGATGTGCATGGACATTCATTTCATAGGTTAGAATATTTTTAATTTAAAATTAGCTCCCGAGTTAATTTTAGAAAAAATGGATAATTTTATATTCAATGCAATTTTTTCTTTAAAGAAAAATTATTCCAAAAAGTAAATACAAAGTAAATTTCATGGACAAATAGATCTTAAGTTAGGAGTTTTCATATCAAGTTCCAAAATTTCTAACACGATTCTTATCAAGTAGTATGAGAATCAGTCATATTATTATTAAGTGACATTGGAGTATTATTATGTTGTTATTAAGAGTTTTTTTGTCAAAATTATTTCTTATTTAAGGGAGTAAGTCTATTTTAATCCTTCAAATATAATCTTGACTATCTTTAGTCCCTTAAATTTGTTAAAGTAGAGCACCTATGGTCTAATTAACAAAATAAACTTAAAAATTGATATGGACTATTAAAAAATATAGCAAATCGATTGAAAACATTGACCTACTTTCGAATCATCACGAAAAACCCACCCAGGCTCTCAGTGGTTTAATCCCAATTCTTTTGAGAAATAAAATCGGTGACTCGGTCTTTTTTTGCGCCAAAAATAAAAAAAAAATCAAAAATTGATTGAGCTCGATCGGTTTATTTAACAAATATCCTTGAAGTTTGAACGAAGAAATTCGATCAAGAGCCCGTCTTGAGTCGATCATACTAAAAATATTTTCAGGGCAGTAGAATTTTTCCTCGACTTACAGCGTAAAAAATAGAAGAAGAAAATCGATCAAGCTCGATTAATTTTTATAAAATCGATTGAGCTTGATTCTTTTTGCGCGCCAAAAATGAAAAAAATCAAGAATCAATTGAGGTCGATCGATTAATTTAACAAATATAACTGAAATTTGGATCAAAAATTCGATGTGGCCTTGTTCGATTATCTTAAATATTTTCGAAACGGTAAATTTGGATTGGTTAGTCCACTTTTTAATCGATCTGAAATTCAGTTAATTTTTGCCATATTTTTAGTAGTCATGATTAATTTTAAAACCAATTCTGTTAGTTGAATCAAAAGTTCTACTTTAATATGTTTAAGGGACTAAAGATATTCAAAATTAGATTTAAAAGGACAACCACATCTACCCCATTGTAGATAATGGACAATTTTGATTAACAACTCTTGTTGAGAAAGAGTTACTTTTATCCCCTTAGCACATTTGGACATTGGTGTACGTATGCTACCTGTTTGTTGAATTGCTTCAATGGCTTTCTCTTTCTCTTCCTCTTCCTTCCTCAAGTGCCACCCATGGACTCAGTCTCAAAATTCAACGAACCCCCTTTCATTTCCTCCTCCTAAACCCATTTCTCTCCCATTTTCAGCTCGCCATGAGCGTGTTGCTTCGGATTTCAGCCTCCTCCAGTTCATCTTCTGTCTCAACTGTTTACCTTCAAAGCAAAACAACTCTTGCCAGAGTTCACTCCAAAGCAACTTCTCGACACCCTTCGTCGAGAAAATAGGCAAAACTTCAGCTTTTCACCTCTTTGAATGGGCTTCTAAGCAACCCCATTTTACACCCACTTTGTCTATATGAGAGATTCTTAGGAAGCTTGGAAATGTGGGATCTTTTGATTCCATGAGGGGAGTATTGGATGATATGAAGAAATTGCAGGTTGAATTAGTTGAAGGTACTTTCTTTATCTTTATTGAAAGTTATGCAAAGTTTGAGTTATATGATGAAGCTATTAGGGTTCTTGATATGATGTGGAAAGTGTTTGGTATGAAGCCTGGAACTTTTAGTTACAATTTGTTGTTGAATGTTCTTGTTGATGGGAATAAGTTAAAACTTGTTGAAAATGTGCATAGTAGAATGTTGGATGAAGGTGTAAAGGCGGATGTATCGACTTTTAATATATTGATAAAAGCTTTATGTAAGACACATCAAATTAGGCCTGCTATTCTGATGATGGAGGAAATGCCTATGTACGGCTTGGTACGGATGAGACTTTTCACGGCGATAATGCAAGAGTTATATTGAGGAAGGAATTTAGATGGTGCATTGAGAATTAGGGATCAAATGGTGTCAGCTAAATGTCCTGCAAGTAATATTACTGTTAACCTTTTGATTCATGGGTACTGTAAAGAAGGCAGGATTGACGAAGCTCTAAACTTTGTGCAAGACATGTGTAGTCGAGGGTTTTCTCCGGACCAATTTACCTTTAACACTTTGATAAGCGGTTTATGTAAAGCAGGGCATGCAGTCCAAGGCTTGGATATTCTGGATTTAATGTTGCAAGACGGGTTTGATCCTGATGTATATACCTATAATATTTTGATTTCTGGACTTTGTGAAGTGGGCGAAGTCCAAGAGGCTATTGAACTTCTCAATCAGATGCTTGTAAGGGACTGTACACCTAATACAGTCACTTATAACACCATCATTAGTGCTTTGTGCAAGGAGAACCAAGTCCAAGAAGCTACCGAGTTTGCTCGTGTTCTTACAAGCAAAGGATTCTTACCTGATGTTTGCACTTTCAATTCTCTCATACAGGTCTCTGCTTCACCGGCAATTTCAACGCGTTGCAATGGAATTGTTTGAAGAAATGAAGAACAAGGTTGCCAGCCAGATGAGTTCACCCCAATATCCTAATTGACTGTCTCTGTGCCAAAAGGAAAATGGTGAAGCTATGAACCTATAAAGATATGGAGTCAAGTGGCTGTGCAAGAAGTAATGATAACATACAACACTTTGATAGATGGCTTCTGCAAAGACAAGAAAATTGAAGAAGCAGAAGAGATCTTCGACCAGATGGAACTACAGGGGGTTTCTACCAAACCTGGTCACCTATAACACTCTCATTGATGGTCTTTGTAAGAGCAAGAGGGTAGAAGATGCTGCTCAGCTTATGGACCAGATGATACTGGAAGGATTAAAGCCTGACAAATTCACATATAACTCCATTCTCGCTCATTTCTGCAGAGCAGGTGATATAAAAAAGGCAGCAGACATTGTGCAAACCATGACATCAAATGGCTGTGAACCAGACATCGTTACCTATGGAACCTAATACAGGGACTATGTAAAGCAGGGTAGGGTTGAGGTTGCAAGCAGGCTCCTCAGGAGTATTCAAATAGAGAATGATTTTGACCCCTCAGGCTATAATCCTGTAATTCAAGCACTATTCAGACGGAGGAGAAACAATGGCTTCGTGAGACTCTTCAGAGAAATGCAGGAAATGGCTAATCCTCCTGATGCTTTATCTTATAAGATTGTTTTCCGTGGTCTTTCTTCTGGTGGGGGACCCATTCAAGAAGCTGTTGATTTTTCTGTTGAGATGATGGAAAAAGGACACATACCTGAATTCTCCTCATTCTACAATCTGGCTGAAGGTCTGTATTCTTTGTCTATGGAAGAGACGCTAGTTAAGCTTGTTGGCATGATCACGAAGAAAGCAAACTTCTCAGACAGTGAGGTTACTATGATTAAAGGTTTCCTGAAAATCCGGAAATTCCAAGATGCATTGGCTACTCTTGGCGTATCTAAATAGCAAACCCAAAAAGGACATACTGGGGATAAAGAAATGATCCAAAGTAGAGGTCCCAGAAACTAAGACATCAAACTGTATCAGTTGCTTGCTATGATAGTAATCAGTGGCTAAATTTATCCACAGTTTGAAGAATCAATGGTTTCCTATTTTGGCCAATCTCCGAAATAATCTCTTTAATGTGGACACCTCCCAACTTCATGCAGTTCTCTAGTAGACTTAAGTAATGTATTCATATATCTTCCTGTTGAGATTCCAATTCGAGCAAGTATTTGCTAACGTTGTTGCTGATCTCTGCTCTCAGTTACATGGAACACTGAATTCTAACCATATCAAAGCCATCTTACTGGAGTTAACGCCAGAAGTGGTGGTTTCTCTTGATCAAGCATGATATAGACCACGTACATGGTATCGCTTCTTTTAAACTTTCTGAAGCTGTTTCTCAATGAAATTGATGTTGTAAATCCACATTTGACCTGCGAGAACTCGTGTTTTCATTTACATTTATCTGTGCACCATTTTCTTTTTCAGCTGTAGCTCACTCAACGAGACTCGTGTTATTCTCTTTCCTTATAAGACATGAAAGTTTCAATGCAAAAAAGAAACTCATGTAGCATGTTTGAGGTCTCTTCGTGACAATTCGATGGAAATCTGGCAATTGTAGCAGAGTGAGTTTGTGTTTGGCTAGCTTAAAGTTTTGATCTTCTTGCAACCATAGCTAGACATTCACTGTTTTAGCTGTTTAGAAACCTAGAATATCCTATTGTGGTTCATGCACGTGTTTCGATATATCATATTTAAAACGGAAAAGGGTAAAAAATAATGTTAAATTATGCGAAGCTAAATGTCCTCCCTTAATAGATTGCCCCTATTTTTTATTATGGAGATGAAAAATTAAAAACAATAATGAAGAAAATAAATTTGAAAAATACAAATTGAATCTGTTTCTCCAACTACGTAGAATCAAATTATGTGACTTTTTCTCTAATTTGAGCTTTTATATTTCCTTCCCCTTTTTCTTTCTTTTTATCTCACGTACATGGTCATAAAACATTATTATTAATATAATTAATAAAAGAAATGAAAAAGTTGAGGTCTGAATTAGAGAATTAAAGAAGTAAATTTCGGCTTTTGTAACAACACAAAATAAATGGGAGAAAAAAATCACAAGATAAAGAATTGAGAAGTATAACGATACAAAAAGAAGTAAAAAAAAAAAGAATCATTTAGTCATATATATATATATATATAAAGGCTCTTTTTATTTATGTTTAACTTTCATTTGATTCGTTTTAATTTGAATGATATGACATATCATAATAATATGTTTTTAAATTTATATTTTATCCCCTTCCAAACAGGTCATATCGAAAAAATTAACATTGCCATCTTTTTTCTTAAACGACAAAGAGCTAATTTGTTCAAATATTATTTAAGAAGCTACTATATTAATAATGGTATATTTCTTACCTTACTAATTTATTTGTACGGGCCGGGTATATTTCTCATGTTAATAAGAATAAATTTATAAAAATAGCGTAAATAATATTTAAAAGGTGTATTTGTGTAGGATAAGGAATTTAAAAAGAAAATTATGAATTTCAAGTGACAAATGATTATGTTTAAGAGTTTGATCAATCATAGTTCTTTCTTTAGTTTATTATAATACTTATTTTAATAAACAAAAATGTCACGAAATAGCGTTTGATTAAAAATATACTTGATTCTTTTGTTTTTACATAAGCACTTAAATCACTACTTAAAATTACTATTTCCCTATTGAAATTTCCAACCGAAAAATATTAAGTGGTTATTCCCAACGATATCGATAGGAAAAATAATAATAGTGTTTTTACACAAAAAAAATTATGAAGTTTCCAAGCACCGCCGGTGAGAATCTTGTTTTCCGCCCATGCATTTTAAATGAATTGATTCGGTGGGAAATGAGTGGAATATATATATATATATATATATATATATATATATATATATATATATATATATATATATATATATATATATATATATATATATATTAATAATTTATGTATATTTCAAATAATGAAGAATTTAATACATAAAATTTGATTAATTTTAAAATTCTAAATATTAAAAAATAATTAAATAACTATTTTATCAAATGTGAGCTCTACTTTTTAAAAGGGTAAGGTGAATGATATTTTTCTACGAGGTTTCATACTTTAAATATTAGTTATAACTTAATTTTAAACTTTTCATTTTACCCTTTATAAGATGATTTCGGTTTAATTTTTATCTTTTTCTCTTAATCTATATGTCTAGTCAAACACTTCCACGTAAATTAAAATGGAAAATAATTGTAGGTTTAACTAAAGAAGTGAATAAGAGCACTCGATTGATTGAAACAACTTAAAATATGTTATATTTCTATATATTTTTATTATGCAATTTTTTAAAAGAAGAAGGAGGAGGAGGAATACACATATTAATACATAATAAGATTACACTCTTTAATTTATTTTTATATTTAAATATTGTGATGGATAATTAGTTAGTATAATAAATAATGAATTAATATATAAGTTAGTATGAATTGTAATTGATTTTAAAGTCTTAAATGCTACGACTTTTAATATAATTCAAATAAGAATAGATTTAAGAAGCAAAATTTTAGTAAATTTTAAAAAATCTTTTAAATATTAGAGGAGTTTTAATTTTTACAAATTAATAAAGATCTATAATAATAATTAAATAACAACTAATTACTTGGAAATAGTAAATGGCAGGTTATTGTCCACAAAAATTCTTTTCGAGATTCCATTGCAAAAATTATCTAAAACAAATTGTGCACAAGTATTATAATTATAATAATTTATAATTTCATAAAAAAAATATTCTATGAGGCAGGGGATTACTTTACACGAATAGATGAAACTTGTGAATGTATGAGTAGATGAAAAATGTCGATTACGAATAATACAAATTTAAATCACATAATATCCAATATAGACTCAATTGAGAATAACGTAGTATCTCATATTAGATTATTAAAGGAGACAATGTAAGTTAAATTATTTTGAATATAAATAACTCGAGCTAACATAACAATTGCTATTATCTTTGTCAAATTCACAACATTAAAAGAAAATCATAATATGAAAAAAAGAAGTTAGATTAACACCAAAACATACAAGATTGGAGATTGAGTAAAAGGTGTTCGGGTAAAGAGTTGATGAATTAAATTATGCGATAATAAATTAACTTTTTTATAGAATGGAAGGATTATAAATTAAAAAAATAATTAAAAATATAAAAATATTAAGACATTTTTATTAAATAGAGAGAAAAAATTACCAAATATAAAAAAAATAAAAAAAATAAAAAAAATAAAAAAAATAAAAAAAATAAAAAAAATAAAAAAAATAAAAAAAATAAAAAAAATAAAAAAAATAAAAAAAATAAAAAAAATAAAAAAAATAAAAAAAATAAAAAAAATAAAAAAAATAAAAAAAATAAAAAAAATAAAAAAAATAAAAAAAATAAAAAAAATAAAAAAATTTATGATTTAAAAATTAAAAAATTTTGGGGTTTTTTTTTTTTTATGAATTTTGAGTTTTTTTAATTTTTTATTTTTTTAATGTTTTAAAATAAAAATGATTATCAAAAATAAAAAAAACTCAATGAATTTTTTTAGATAATTCAAATAGAATTATGCTACAAATAAAAAAGCTAATAGCTATAAAATAAAAAAAAGAAAGAATTTCCCAAAATACAGGGTCAAAATAACATTTCCCAAAACCTTCAGGGGGTAAAAGTAGCGTTTCCAATAAAAATAAAGGACCAGTCCCAGTGAACCCTCGAATACATCATATTTGCTTCACTTAGCTCTTTCTCATATCAGTTTTTTAGGGCAAACAATAGAGAGAGAAGGAGATTGCGGCACCCACAAAGCATCGAAAATCCACTGGTAATTATCACAAGAATCCATCTTTTTGTTAAACTTTTGCAACTTTTTAGTATATTTTTAAATCCGATATGAGTAGATTTGGATACAAATATGTGAATGCTCGTTTGGATTTATAGATGCGTTTGCGTAGTTGAATCTTCCGATTCATAATTTGTTATTTTTTTTTGGTTCTTTGTCGTGGATGAATGAAAAATGTTTTTTTTCTCAGTTTTTATGATTTGGTGTTTTTATTTTCTGATTTGTTCCTTTCTGCTATATGGGCGAATTAGAGCGGAGTGGATACAGATTATTAATGTGTTTGAGCTCACTAGTTTGGGATAGAGCTTAGTTGATTTAATTGATTGATGGTTCTTTTAGATTTGTGCCCTGGAGAAAAAGATGAGAAAGAAACCTTTCCAGTGTTTTGTTCTAGTGGTTAGGCACACTCATGGGTTCAAACCTTGCGACAGGAAAAAAACTTGCTTTTTAAGTGGAGAAAGGTGTAGAGTTTCCCCCTTATTAAAAAAGGATGATAAAGAAATCATTTTTTTTCTTAGGGGGGAAGGGAGGACAGAGAAGCTTAAGTTTTAACCTTTTCGAACTACTGATTGGATTTTCTTGTAGGCTGTCCTAGAGGTGCTACTACGAGTATATGGATTTAACGTTTATGGTCTTGCCTGTTAATGGACTTCTATGCTATCTGTCTCACCGAACTCTTCCTTTGCAGGTGAAAGATCCTTGAAATGGCGACTTTTGCCAAACCAGAGAATGCTTTGAAGCGTGCTGAAGGTTAGTAGAGTTACTTTTTGCATCTGATTTAGGAGGGGGTTATATGGTCACAGGGGGAAGGTAGTCTAGATTATTCTTACTATTATGGGAGAGTGGAATTTTGTAAATTCCAGGTATATAGCAAAATTTAGAATCTTGGCATGTTCATGAGTTTAATGTTTTGCTGCAGAGTTGATTACTGTTGGACAAAAGCAAGAAGCCTTGCAAGCACTTCATGATCTTATTACTTCACGGAGGTATAGAGCATGGCAAAAAACTCTTGAAAGGATAATGTTCAAGTATGTAGAGCTATGCGTTGACATGAGAAGGGGGAGGTTTGCCAAGGATGGCCTAATTCAATACCGTATAGTTTGTCAACAAGTGAACATCAACTCCTTAGAGGAGGTAATAAAGCACTTCATGCATTTAGCTACTGAGCGAGCTGAGCTGGCTCGCAATCAGGCACAGGCTCTGGAGGAAGCCCTGGATGTGGAAGACTTGGAAGCTGATAAAAGGCCTGAAGATCTTATGTTGAGTTATGTTAGTGGGGAGAAAGGAAAAGATAGATCTGATCGCGAGCTTGTCACTCCATGGTTTAAGTTCTTGTGGGAGACATATAGAACTGTTCTGGAGATCTTGCGTAACAACTCAAGACTGGAGGCTCTGTATGCAGTAAGTTTCCATTGCCCTTTATTTTTTGTTAGGTAGTTGAATAATTAGACTGCTTATGTTCTGAGGTGAGGAATTTCAGTATCATGATTTTTCAGGATTTGTTTAGACTGTGATTGAGTAAGCAGGTTGTTTGTTCTTTTTTCTTCTATTAGCTTGCCTGGAAAGTGATTGTGCTTCTGAGTTCAGACTAGTACATCAGAAATCAGTCCCTTTTTACTTATTCAGAAACTTTGCGGGTGTCTTTCTCAGTTTGCTGGGTATCTGTCTATGTACTTTGTTTCATACAGATATCAGTTTTGTCAGAACAAGTTTGTTCTTTTAATATTTATATATCACCCAGTTTCAATTTTTTTTGTGCATTAGACCCTGATTTGTCCTGTATGCTGTTTAAGCTTTCTGCTTGGCTGATAGGAAATTCTGTACTCTTTCCATCTTTAGTTGGCACATATTTTTTTGCTGAAAAAATGAGGTTAATTAAACTTCAAACCTAATTTGCTCAGATGACAGCACACCGAGCTTTTCAGTTCTGTAAGCAGTACAAACGTACAACAGAATTTCGTCGTCTTTGTGAAATCATCCGGAATCATTTGGCAAATCTCAACAAGTATAGAGATCAGAGGGACCGGCCTGATCTGTCTATTCCAGAAAGCCAGCAATTGTATCTAGACACTAGATTTGAGCAGCTGAAAGTTGCTACTGAACTGGGTCTTTGGCAGGTTATTACTTTTTCTGATAGATTGTTAGCATATCTTTATGTCCTAAGAGGGTGAGCTTCATATGATTTAATTTCCTTTGACACAGGAAGCTTTTCGTTCCATTGAAGACATATATGGTTTGATGTGCATGGTTAAGAAAACCCCCAAGCCGTCATTGATGGTTGTTTACTATGGGAAGCTCACTGAGATATTTTGGATGTCATCAAATCATCTTTATCATGCTTATGCATGGCTCAAGCTTTTCTCTCTTCAGAAGAGTTTTAATAAAAATTTAAGCCAGAAGGATTTGCAGTTAATAGCATCGTCTGTTGTCCTAGCTGCACTTTCAGTGCCTCCGTATGATCAGTCATATGGTGCATCTCATCTTGAGCTTGAAAATGAGAAGGAGAGGAGTTTGAGGGTGGCCAATCTGATTGGTTTTGAAGTTGAGCCCAAAGCTGAAAACAGAGTAGCGGTAATTTCATTTTTTGATTATGTTATTTAGTTCTTTACTTGTAATGTGTTGCATTGGCTAATCAGCTTCAGTTCCCTTGCTGTTTCTCCTTTTCAGCTTTCTCGATCATCACTTCTCTCAGAGTTGGTGAGTAATTTTATGTTTTTTTTTGAATTTGGCGTATAGTCCTTCAATTTTTTCCATTTATAGTTTAAATTCCTTTGTCTCTTTTCATTTCAACGAACCAATTAAATTTTTTGAGGCACCAATGAGTGCATCATACTGTTTTTATAATTGTTTCAGTCTTCTTGAAATTTTAATTGTGTGCCTTTTCCTTTTGTTTTTTCTTAACTGTTTCTCCTTCTGTAGGTGTCCAAAGGTGTGATGTCCTGTGTCACCCAAGAAGTGAAAGATCTTTATCACCTGTTAGAAAATGAGTTTCTTCCTTTGGATCTGGCACTGAAGGTGCAGCCCACATTGAACAAAATATCAAAGCTTGGCGGTAAGCTGTCTTCAGTTTCCTCAGTTCCTGAAGTACAACTGTCTCAGTATGTTCCCGCCTTAGAAAAACTTGCTACCCTGAGGTTGCTCCAGCAGGTATGCACACTGTGTTGTATTTTTTGATAAAGAGCAGACATGCATATTATTTAGGTTAAAGTCCATCTTTAAATTCTGTTTTCATTTTAACTGAGAAAGCTGAATTTTGTTCCTTTTCTTGTTGCAGGTCTCTCAGGTGTATCAGACAATCCAGATTGATAACATATCTAAGATGATCCCATTCTTTGACTTCACTGTTATTGAGAAGATATCAGTTGATGCTGTCAGACGGAATTTTCTAGCCATCAAAGTTGATCACATGAAGGGTGCTGTCTTCTTTGGCAAACAGGTATAATTATGTTGCTTGGAATTAAAATTCTTGTCTACAGTTTTTGTTTGTTTGTTGGTAGGGCACAACTAGATGTTCCTTTTGTGTCGTCTTCAGTTGGTCAATGAGAGATTGTCAGGCCTATCAGTTTTCTCTGCGGACCACATTGTTCTTCTCCTCATGTAAAACCATGAGCATGGCTCCCGTATGCCATCTAGCACTGTGTGTCTTATGTTGTCTAATATCAATGGTTTGCACGGTAAAATTATGGGATATCCAAGGGTTCGTTGCTGGCATAATAAGTTTGTAGTTTGTCACTAGAACGAATCTGGCTGAATGAGCTTGTGAACTCAGAAGAGCCGTGTTTAGTTTCTGAGATGTAAGAGTCTTAGTGGATTGCTATTTTTGGCAGACACCGTGTTGTGGGATTTTTGGGCCATTGGGATGGTTTCAAAGTCTTACTCTTACGGATTTGTAGTTCAGCCTTGTACCCCTGTGGTATAATATGTTGATGAACTGATGCAGGAGAATTTGCTAATGTTTCTCTTAGACACTTTGAAGTCGCAGGGTTTTGACGCCCCCACCCACCCCACCTAATTAAGCCATGTGGTCAGGCCTATCATACCTCATTTGCGTATACTTTTGTTTTCAGACTATTGAGGCTGAAGGACTCCGGGATCATCTGTCTCTTTTTGCTGAATCCCTTAGCAAGGCTAGGACGATGATCTATCCCCCAGCAAAGAAGGCTGCCAAACTCGGGGATGCCCTGTCTAATTTAGCGGAGATAGTGGAGAAGGAGCACAAGAGACTTCTTGCACGGAAGTCCATTATTGAGAAACGCAAAGAGGAGCAAGAGCGTTTACTCTTAGAAATGGTATGAACTTCTTGGTTGTGTTGTGAATTGCTTGTTATTGTTGTTATCGTGTATGAACTTTTATGACTATTTCTTTTAAGGAACGAGTGGAAGAGTCAAAGAGGCGAGAGCTTCAAAAGATGACTGAGGATGCTGAGCAAAAGCGCATTGCTGCTGAGTATGAGCAAAGAAGGAACCAGCGAATTTTGAAGGAAATAGAGGACCGAGAACTTGAAGAGGCTCAAGCTATGCTGCAAGAAGCTGAAAAGCGCAGCAAGAGGAAGAAGAAGCCAGTCCTAGAGGGAGTAAGTATTAATTTGTAGTCCTATTCTGAAACCTTCAATTGGAAAATCTTACCTGGATTTAATTTGTTGTCAGGAAAAGATGACTAAACAGGTGATCATGGAATTGGCGCTGAATGAGCAACTGAGGGAGAGGCAAGAAAGGGAGAAAAAGTTGCAGAAGTATGCCAAAACTATGGATCATCTGGAAAGAGCTAAAAGAGAAGAAGCCGCACCTCTTATTGAAGCTGCATATAAACAGCGTTTAGCTGAAGAGGCTGCTCTTCATGAACGCGAGCAGCAGGTTTGCATTAAAGATACATTATGCCTTTTGACCAACCACAATAGCAAGTTCTTCCACATTTCTCTTAAGAATTGGAATTGATACATTATTTTTTTTTCCTTCCAACTTTTGATCTAAATATTGCTGATGAATTTGCATTTTATCACACGTTTTCAGCAAGAGATTGAGCTGAGCAGGCAACGACATGCTGGAGACTTGGAAGAGAAAAAGAGACTGGGACGCATGTTGGAGAACAAGGTCAGTTTATCCGTCTTGTATGAGTTTATTGAACTGAACTTATTATTGTGAAATTGGGTTAGTGCTATTGATAATTATGCAACTTTGCTCGGTCTAAATGGAATTGGTGTAGGACCAAGTTAGAAGCTTCTGAAATTGGTGCCGGATACTTTAAGTTTTTAGCTATGAAAGCTAGTGGAAATAGAAATAGTCGTTTTTTCTTCTATTCTGACTCCTGTCTAATTTCTTGTATAATGGCCTTGTATTAAAAGAAAAAGAAGGGAAGTTCAAAATCCTTTGCAGCAGTTCACCCTATGATGAATACATTGGCATGTCATAATAGCTAGCAATAACACAATTTTATCCGGGATATCCTTAATTTTTTGGGAAAGGTAGGCTTAGTGTAAGAAATACATATGGATGTTACTTTCCCACTACTTGAAATCTGAGCAGCCATCAGCTTGCTGAAGATTAGTCTTGGTCTCTGACAAAATAGGTGGTTGACATAGTCTGTGTTGGTTCATGCTAATGCATAGACAGCTGATATATTCCTAATCACGCAGAGAATTTTGCAAGAAAGAGTTGTTAGTAGCCGGGAAGCTGAATTCAATAGATTGAAACGGGAGAGACAGGAAAGGATCAGCCAGATAATTCAATCAAGGAAGCAGGAGAGAGAAGTTAGGAGGAAAATGATATTCTTTCTGCGGTCGGAGGAGGAGCGTCAAAAGAGGTTGCAGGAAGAGGAGGAAGCCCGCAAACGTGAAGGTACTTTGCTGGTTAATTTCCCATCAACATCATATGCATTTAAATCCTTCAGGGTTTAATGGGGAGGGTGGGCATTTATCGAGGTGTATCCAGCCAAAGAGTTCATGATTCTGTTGGTCTGACATCTAGAACTCTCTTATGCTTGCAGCACAGTAGTCAAATTGTTTGTTCATGAAACAATTGAATTTCTCTGAGTTATATTTCCGCACTTGTGGTATAAGTAGCTACTCGAAATTTTTTAATTTGGCATCCTATGGCAATTTTCTGAAAATATTGCAGAGGCAGAGAGACGGAAGAAAGAGGAAGCTGAGCGGCAAGCCAAGCTAGATGAGATTGCTGAAAAGCAGAGGCGGCGAATGCTAGAACTTGAAGAGAAAGAAAGACGGGAAAGAGAAGAGATCTTGCGTAAGCCCACTGCCATGCTGTCAAAGCCTGCGGAGCCTCCAGCCTTGGGGCGTCCGGCTGAACTTGGAGGAAGTGCTCCCATTCCTGCGGCAGCAGCTGCTGCACCTTCTTCTGGGAAATATGTTCCTAGGCACATGCGAGGGAAAGTGGATGCTGCAGGCCAGGCTCCACCTCCTGAAACTGACAGGTGGGGCAGCAGTGGAAGCAAGCCAGATGATCGACCATCATGGCGCGATGAAAGAAAGCCCACATCATTTGGTAGTGGCTCGAGGACCAGTTGGTCATCTTCTAGGCGGTGAATGGGGATTAGTAACTTAAAGAGTCGTGCAGTGGCTTATATACAAGTCTTGCATCCTCGTCATTTTGGTTCAAGAAATTCAATTTGTTGCATTTTACCTTAAATGTGTATCAGAGATTGATTATGTGGTATGTTATTTTGAGCTCAAGAGTAGCATTTCTTGGCTAGGACATTTTCCGACGGTATTGGAGAGGTTTGAAGTTTTCAGACGGGCGATTTTATCTCGAATAACTCTTTGCCGTAGCAAATAACTGCAGTTGCTGTTGTGTTCAACTTTCTTTTTCCTAAAGTATAAGACGTTGCCTACATTATTTCCTCTTGGTTGTCATGTTTTCTCCATCCTCTTATATATGTTTACACTTTGGCAATACATCTTTGCAGTAGTGAACTTAGTACATTCCTAGGTCAATTTTTTTGGTCACTTTTGGACCAAATGCTTCTTTTTTATTAGGTTGTATTGTATTGTTTGGTAAGAAGTATAACATGTTACAATTGGCAAATTTCCTGTGCAATATAAAATTTCTTTATAAGAATATCACCTCTGTGGCTCATTGAGAGTATAAGTTTGGGCTATAAATTAGGTTTGTTCATAAGATGAGAGTTTGAGATATTTTAATATGATAAAGATAGTGAACCCGTTCAATTGTCAATAAGTTATGTCTCGTAGGCCAAAGTATTATAACTAGAACTTATCTAAGAACTCATGGCGGGCTGGTACCCATTTTTTTAGATTTGTGCCGCGCATGAGTATTGGTTACTTATTATTATGCACAACTAGAGATGGCAAAATCAGCCCATGAGATCATAACTTGTCCAACTCGTTCAAGTTTGGGTTGATAATTGATTCGCTCATTTGTTAACTCACTCCAGCTCATTTCAATTTACTAAAATTTTGGCCTAATATCTAGCCCAAACTGATTAATGAGAAATCTTGTCGGTGTATTTTCAAAAAGATATTTTATTTTATTTAATATGTTATATTTAGTCATAATAAAGAAAAATATCAATTTAATTAGAGTTGAACGGGTTGGGTTATGATCCGCAATTTAGCACATTTCAGCCCAATCTATTTCAACCCAAATAACTTTTGAGCGGAGCAATAACTTATTCATTTACTAACTCAGCCCATTCTTGACCCGCCCAAATTCAACCCAACCTGATCCATTTGCCACTCATACGTCCAAACCAAACGCCCATATTTATGGTCTTGTTTCCAAGTTCTTTTGCAAGAGGAAATAATTTGGGCAAAACTATTTTTAACCAAAACAAATTTAAATCCTACTAAGAACACAAGATATATTTATTTTTTAACATCATCATTTTACTTGCGTTGTACAATTTTCACAATGTGAAGCAAAAAAGTACACTTGTTCCAATAATAACATACTTTTTCTGTTACAATTTATGTGATACAAATTGTACAGACTTGTTAGAATATGTTTGGAGTCACGTTAGAATTGAATTTGAATATAGTTTATCCCGTTTATCTGACCAAATAATTACTTGATCCTAACATTTATTTGATTGTAATGGAAGAAATGTAATACATTATAAATCTTCAAGCTAGCGTTTGACTATAAATTTAACTGAAACTTGAATATTCTTTTTTCCTTAAATTTATGTTGAAAAATAATTTTTAGAACTTAAAGTTCTGTTTGACATACATTTGAAACGTAGCTGTCGTTTTTTACATATGCGTTAGCTACATTTTAAAGGGTCATTTGGTCGAGAAACAAGTTATTTCGGGATTAGTTATTTCATTCTCAATATGAAATAGAAGTAATATTATAATTCCGAAATAAGTTATTTCAAAATTTTAATCCGATTAGATATAAAATAAATCCATTCAAAATTTAATTTTAAAATTATTTATTTTTTATTTCTCGTACCAAATAAGTCCGGATTGTTTGAGACCATAAGCTAAGAAATTAGTAAACGAAGTGGGACACAATACTTGGAAAAAGGGAATGAGGTGGTCTGGTTGATTTTTCACCAAACACTAAAAGTAGCCTCTGATTCGTTGGATTTGGGAAATTGTTAAAAAAAAGAATTGGATAATTATATCGAGGTGTTTTGGAGTCTCTGCGTTCAACCTGTTGAATATTACGCAAAGAAGGTGGACAAATTTATTTAGTAAAAAAATTAGATTAAGGGAGAAAATTGTTGTGATTTTTTTTTGTTTATTGAATTTTTTTTTTTGTTAAAAAGAAAACATAAATTTTAATTTTTGATATGCTTATTCGACTTATAGCTTGTTTGATCAGGTTATTTAAAAAATACTTATTTTGAAAAAAGAGACGTGTTTGACCAAAATTTTGGGAGAAAATAAGTGCTTCTGGAGAGTAGGAGAAACTGTTTTTTTTCAAAAGCTAAAAAAGTGATTTCTTTTCCAAAAACACTTCTTCGAAAAATATAATTAATATAAAATTTGGTCAAAGACTAATTGCTTTTCAAAAGTACTTTTTAAATTTATTGGCCAAACACAAATTGTTTCTCACAAAAAATACTTTTTTAAAAAGCACTTTTAGAAAAAATAATTCTAAAAATAAACTGATTTCAAAAGCTTGACCAAACAGGTTATTAGTCTCTTTATCTTCAAGTAAGAGTAAGATTTACATACACAATCCTTTTTCAGACACCACTTATGAGATTACATTGAATATGTTATTATGTTGATTTTGGACTCTGTAAATTGACCGGAAAATGAAGAAGAAGAGGTCTGAAATGAAGAAGAAGAAGAAGATGGGGTTTAGATATTTGGAGGAGTATAAACGGGTAGTGAGATTGATTGGGAATGTGATTTTATTTGGTATTAATGGGTCGGGTTAAAAGTTTGTGGGTTTTAATGGAGGAAAGGATCATGGGTCGGTAGATTAGGTTGGATGGATAGTTTAATAAGTGGATTTTTTAATTACCATGTGCCATTAAAATTTTACCACGTGTCCAATCTGGTTTTCAAAAATTAGATATTGGGTTTGTTAAAAAAAATGAAATAGATGACCCTTTTGAATAATGGTAGTGGCTTAAATGAGCCCAACTTTTAACGGCTGACATGAATGAGTCTATTTCTAAAGTTTGATGGTATATATGAGCTTTTTACCTTTATTTTTTAGTGTCTAATTTGCTGTTTTGCAATTATTTGAATTCTATTCAGCTTTCCAAAGTCCTCCTGTATTATAAAAAAAAAATTGTCTTACTGAGTGCTTGCCAAACTAGCACAAGATTGAAAACAACAAAGAAAGGATTTCATTTAGGTCAAGTAAGTGACAGCAGCTGCATCTATACAGCTTTCAATTGAATGTGCCTTTTCACTCTTTGTATCTTGGATTTAGTTTTGTTTAGTCATCTTTTCATTGATTACTTTGAGTTGTTGACTACAATGGTTTTAAGTCTGTAATTGAAACTGAGCAAAAGAAAAAAAAAGAATATTTGTTTGGCTTACTTGATCAGCTGAGAGCAAGCAGAAAACTCATCTGAATCATCTGGTAATCTATAGTAACTTCAATAGTTTTAGGTTACTACATAAATATTAGTACTGACAGTAGTGGTAGAGGCGGATTCAAGATTTAAACTTAAAGGGGGTTTTCAACTTTTAAGATTCTCTGTATTGAACTTATTGTACTGTTAAAATTATGGGTTCAAATCTAAAATTTGTCTAGATTTAGTAGATTATTCTCTTCGTGTCGAAATTCATGGATTCGGATGAATCCATAATCAAAAGGCTACATCCACCTCTGAGTACTGGTGCATTTTCCTTTTAATCAGTATGCTATGATTTATCAAATTCTTTTATTAAATTTAAAATCTCCATTGTTATGTAAAAAACACCCAATGATGTGACCTAGTGGTCAATAGTCAATGAATTTGGAGGAAAATCATGAGCTCATGTTCAAATCCAAGTAGGTAAAAACCCCTAAATGATTTCTTTCCCATCTGTCGAAGCCTCACTATGCAAAGTTACCTGGTACCTGTGCTGGTGGGACATAGCAGGTACCTGGTGGAATGTGCCCGAGCTGACCACCGTCATTTGAAAAAAGATGTCTAATACATAACACAATATCGATTTTGGCTATATTATGGGTGACCGAGATCAGCAGAGCTTAAATCTTGTTAGTTAAGTGTTTGATCTCAGTCAAACTTTATATATTGGGTGGTTCTTCTTCTTCTTGTGATTCTACTAAATACTAGTCACATTGTCATAGTTTCTTGGAAAACTGAGTTTATGGGCTGAATTTTTCATTTTTTGCTGTATAGGACAAGAGGGATGGCCTATGGTATTGTTGATAATCTCTTGAAATGTCTGGATTGTCTAGACAGTCATGAAGACTCAGCTCCTTCAATGAAGGATCAAATCCGGATCCTTAAAATGGATTTAAGGCTTCTCAGGACTTTCCTTGTGTGTTCAGCTTGTCGATCCATTGAGGATAGCGACTCCAAAAAAGTGTTGATTCATGTGGAAGCTCTGGTGCAAAATGCAGAATCAGATTTTCAATCTCTCTATATTAAGAGTGTAGATGGAAACATGCCTACCCACACTGCTCTACTGGTTTCTAATGCCTTGGAAAAGGTTAATATTTTGAAAGCAGAAATTGAACAAGTCTATGCAACTATTTTGATCTCAAAATTTTCTGATTCACTTTTTTGTGACAAATTTGTGGTGGAATTCACTGATTGCCTCCTGGAGAATCTAAATGATTTGAGGGAAAAAATCGCAGCTGATTTGCCTATGAATGGGGAAATTATAACTCTTGAAACAAAGCTAATATTCCTGAAGAATTTCTTAATGTTTGTAGTGAAGCTGTCTGTTGAAAATGAGAAATTTCAAGATCTCTTGACTCATGCATTGGACGTGATCAGCGATGCAGCATATCTATCTTATAGGTGTTTTATTGGCAAAGCAAGTGAAACAGCTGAATGCAGAGCTGTTAACGATGTCATTTCCAGTTTGGTTTGCAGAATCATTCCTATCAACTGTAATGTCATTCATTATTATATTTCCTGTCAGAAGAATACTTTAGCAGTGGAAGAACTTGATGCTGGTTTTCTTGATTTTCTCCTGGACACTCTTGCAGAGCTAGTAAACTATAAGATCACCCTGGAGGATTTTTCAAACTATGATATCAATGGCCTTGTTGAGGATTTGATGTTTCTGAAAAATTATCTCTCAGGTCTACCAGAGCAGTATCCTGAGTTGGTAGAGTTGATCCTGATACATATTGCATCAATCGCCCGTAATATTGCTCCCTCAATATTCTTCCTTTACACAGATGGTGTGAAAGAAGAAGTTGTTAGACATAGTACGGGTCGCCTTGGCTTTTTGCAGGAAGAAATCAAGCTTATCAAGGCAGAGGTGCATCTCATGGGTCTCCCAGGACCTAGGTGGATGACTACTTTGAAGGATCGAATTCAAATTCTTTATGAGGAAGTGGTGTTTCTGCAAGCTCTCCTTAATGCACCAGATGAGTGCCGTTCTCTTGGAAGCGAACTAAATGTTTTGTTCACACAAGGGCAGGCTACGGTGTTGATGGTCGGATCACTTATTATGTCACTCAGTGAAAAGGAATCGAATGAAGACATGCTGAACAAAATGGAGTTAGCCACTTCTGTTTTTCAAGAAAGAACTAGAATCATGAAGTCAGTGGCCAGAGATGTTTTTGGAAGAGGTCCATCCAGATTCCCCAAGACTAATGACCTAGGCTTTCTCAATTGCTTCTTAGGAAATCTGAAAGAATTCCTCCACCATAATGCTGATCGGGTTCCTTTCCCCAAACATCATATTGCAAGAGTGCATCACGCATTAGAGTATCTGAAAAAGAACCTCTGGGATGTTATCAAGCATAACAATGAGTATCCAGAGCTAAAGCATCTAAAGGCACGTGTTATGCAAGCGGCCTATGAGGCGGAATATGCTATTGACTCATTTTTAGTTGGGGATCGCAACATTTGGTGTAGTGTTGTTGAGATGTCTGACGTTATAGAACAACTTAAGGTGATCCAGGCAGAGTTCAGTGACATAGCTACATCAGTAAAATTGGGAACAGTTTGTGATGTTCCAGGGGTTTCCAGCTGTGTACTATCCCGAACTAATGCTCCAATGTTCGACGATGATGTAGTGGTGGGTTTCAATGATGTGGTAGAAAATATCATTGATTGGCTTACCAGAGGGATGACAGAACGTGATGTAATTTCAATTGTTGGCATGCCCGGACTTGGCAAGACTACTCTTGCAAAAAAAGTGTTCAATGATGAAAAGGTTTTGAATTACTTTGACAAACGTGCATGGTGTTATGTTTCTGAAGTATATAAAAAGAAAGAGTTGCTCTTGGAGATTTTATCCCAAGTTCTTGAGGATGTTGATGAAGCTACTAAAATGAAGGATGATGCGGATTTAGCTGAACTGTTGTATAGAAAGTTAAAGAGGAAGAGGTATCTAATTGTTGTAGACGATCTTTGGGATATCAAGGCTTGGGATGACTTGCAAAGGTCATTTCCAGATGATGATAATGGTAGTAGAATAATGGTCACAACTCGACTGCAAGATTTGGCTTCACAAGTTGAATCTGATACGAAGCCTGACAATCATCCCACTCCTCTTCGGTTTTTCACTGTTGAAGAAAGTTGGGAGTTATTACAAAAGAAGGTTTTTGCAACAGATTGCTGCCCCAGAAATCTAAAAGAACCTGGAATGCGAATTGCTGAAAGTTGTCAAGGACTTCCTCTTGCTGTTACACTGGTAGCTGGGGTTCTGGCTTGGACAGAAAAGAAAGAGGCTTGGTGGAAGGAAGTCGCGGAGAGCATAAGTTCATATATTGTTGATGACCCCAATCAGTGCACAGTCATTTTGGAGTTGAGTTATAAGCATTTACCTGATCACTTAAAACCGTGCTTTCTTTATTTTGGTGAATTTCTAAAGCATCCTCACATTCCTATTCAGAAATTAATATGGCTGTGGATTGCGGAAGGGTTTGTTCCACAAACAGATGGCAAGAGTTTTGAGGATGTGGCAGAGGACTACTTAACAGACTTGATAGGAAGAAGCCTGGTAATGGCTACCAAAAAGAGATCTGATGGCTCCATTAAAGTCTGCCATGTTCATGACCTGTTGCGTGAATATTGCAAGAGAAAAGCTGAAGAGGAGAACTTTTTTGAGCTTATATATAAGAAGGACAAACGCACTTTCCGTGATGATTTAGATGATATTTTGGAGTTTACATACTCTCTATCTCCTGAAGAGCCGCGTACCATACATACTCAACGTCGGTTATGCATCTATTCTCAAAGGGAGAGTTTTGTCAAGTCTTGGTCATCAGGACCACAGGTTCGCTCTTTGTTGTTCTTTGGCATTAATGACATATCCTCGACAAAACAATATGATATCTCTCCTATATGTCTCGGTTTTAGATTAGTTAGGGTGTTGGATTTGGGGTGCATTAATGTTGGAAATTCTTTTCCTCAAGAGATTGAGCTAATGATCCAGTTAAGGTATCTAGCTCTTCAGGGAACCATGAGGTCTGTCCCACCAACAATATTTAAACTCTTGTACCTTGAAACTTTTCTTCTGAAAGCCTTGAGAGGTGAAGTTTGTTTGCCATACACTATCTGGACACTTTCAAGACTGAGACATCTTCATGTCGATGCACGTGCTGTTTTTTGCTTGGATGGCTATGATGGATGGAACTTGATTCGACTAGAAAACCTGCAAACCATTTCCACCCCGGCCCTCATCTATGACAAAGATCGTGCCATGGATCCTAATGAAGTAATGAGAAGGTTACCCAATCTTCGAAAATTGAGATGCATATCAGTGGACTCGGAGGACTGCTACCACTTTCCATCACTGGAGTTTTTGAGTCGACTTGAATCACTCAAGATATTACATTATGGTCAGTCGCTCTCTTCTTGTAAGTTCAACTTGCCTTCAAACCTCAAAAGACTGACTTTGTCAAAGTTTCGGCTACCATGGAGTGAAATTTCAAGAATTGGTAGATTACCTCACCTTGAGGTCCTCAAGCTATTATGCAAAGCCTTTGAGGGCGCGCAATGGGACATGAAAGATGGAGAGTTCTTGAAACTAAAATTCTTGAAGTTAGATTCTTTGAACATTGAACAATGGAATTTCTCCTCTGACTGCTTACCTTCCCTTGAGTATCTCGTACTGCGAAGTTGTAAGAAATTGGAGGAATTCCCTTCATGCTTAGGCGATATTCCAACGCTACAAAGTGTTGAGCTACATTGGTGCAGCAGCTCTTCTGTGAACTCGATCATCTCGATTCAGGAAGAGGTACTTGAGTATACTGGAGATGAGGGGTTCAAGATCCATGTATACCCTCCAGAATTGGATTTCAAATCATCTCCTAAGGGCCATACTGACTAAGGTTTGGACTTTGGAACTTTCTTTTCTTTTTGTCAATTGATCTGTTCCTTTATATAATATAGAGTTTAAGTTTTATATATCGTCACTGTAAATACTATAAGGCCATCCACAAGATATTCATAGGTAAGTCTCCTTAAAACGTGAGATTTGAAATCTTGAAAATAAGATATGTTACCTGCTATAATAAATAAATTAAAAATGACTTGATGGTGTAAAAATTGTTTACACCGACGTTGTATATTACGTAAACTCGATTAGTTTATTGATGATTCCTTTCCTGATTCTCTTCCACCCCACGAGTCTGCTAGTATACAAATATCATAAATGAATATCGTTATAGGGTCTGCTATTTGTTTTGTTAATTAGGTTCGCAAAACAGTGATTTCACATTGTGCTGTTTAACTTTAAATAATTGAATTGCTTTTTTGAAGGGAGGCAGAGGTAGGCCAAAAAAGTATTGCGAAGAGGTGATTAGACAAGACGTAACACATATGTAGCTCACCGAGGACATGACATATGAAGGTCGAGGATTAGGGTAGAAGATTAGTAGGTAGTCGAGCGTTGTCTAGATTCCCTTATTAGTATTTTTATTATTACTTTCCTACAATCTTATTCATCAATTTTATTAATTAGTATATCTTGTTTCCTTTGCTTTGATTATCGTAGTATATGTTGTTGTTATTGTTCCTTTCTTCATTATTCTCTACTTGACTTCTTTCTACTGCATTTCTTTTTCATACTGTTTTTGATATGCTTTACTTGAGCTGAGGGTCTATCGGAAGCAACCTCTATATCCTCACAAGGTAGGAGTAAGACTATGTACACACCACCGTCCCTAGATCCCACTTGTGAAATTACACCGAATATGTTGATGTTGTTGTTGATAAAAAAGGGACTTTAAATTGTGAATTTGGGGCCTTACCTCTGTGTTCTAATACTTCATGGGGAAATACATACCCTGGATTCTACCTTTGTTTCACAGGCTAAAAAGAAGTAACATTAAGTATGAAATGTTTGATTTGGATATCCAGTTTATTTAAATAGAATAAATTGGTTTTTAGTTGTTGATGCAGGCTAGTTGTTCTACTTTAATTTGTATTTACTCTTTTGCATGATCTGCTGAATGTTTTGTTAATGCCAAACTTTTGTATCATTGACTACTAACTATAAGCTTCCCTCTGTCTTCTTTCTTTTAATTAGCTTGTGTTCATTTTTAGGGCAGCCTGATGTACAAAATATCTTGTGTTATGCAAAATCCGGTGAAGGGCGCACCAAAAGAGGTATGATATGTAGACATGTCATGTGTTAGATTGAGTAGACAAGCACCATGCAGATAGCACTATGAGTAGACAAATGTGCGGTATTTACTTTGGAACCTCACTAATTGGATTCGCGTTGAGAAATCTCATCTCAGAGAGATAAAGTGTTTTATTCTATACTCAAAGCTCAAATCCGAGACATTTGAGTAAGGATGGATGAGTACTTATACTCCATCACAATTTTTGGGGGTCTGTATCAAACACTGTTGTGCTGGAGTACTATTTGTGCAATTCAATTTTAGAGAGACACTTCTTGTTGCCTATTGTATCGTGTTGTTAGTTTAAATATCATATTTATTTTGGTTTTTTAACTTAAATTTTATTCTATCATTGTTAACTTCAACGTTATGTAATGACGAAGAGTCTCATTTTATGTAACGATCGATTTGATGTAATCGCGTCGTATCTTATTTTTTCTTCTTATTTTATCTTTGCTTATTATCTAATAAGTTATTTTATTTTTATCATACTTTTTTATAATAATTCTACCACGTACCCTATTATTCTTATAAGTTTATTTTTTAAATTACCAATATATGATATTAATAGCTTCGTTAAATAAAGAGCACTTTCATAGTTTGATGGTAAAAGGTCCCAAGGTAAAATAGACCATCTCCATAGAATAGCTACAAGTATAATTTAAACATCAAATAACAATAACATACTCGATATGAGATAACTCAGTATAATCCTATAAGTAAAGTTTAAAATAATAGAATGTACGTAAATTTACTCCTATCTTTACAGGGTAAAAAGACTATTTCTGATAGACAATTAAAACATTGAAACACATTACTAAAAATTTATCATGCAACCAATGCTACACGAACTCAATAAATACATGATAGACATCTTTAAATATATTCTCATCAGTAAATTATTATTAATTATATGCATTTTAACCTTAATTTAAGACTTAACTTATAAAATATTATTTGATATAAATATCAAGTGCTGGAATGCGTGATTTAAAAAGATTCTTCTTTATCAATGATGATCAGTCATGATAGCAATCTCGAATCTTTGAATATACAAAGAGAGATGCTCTTTCTTCCAACTCGAAAATCATAGCAAACCATCTCATATAGCTACTATTGATGGATCAAATCACTCTAAAAAAGCGAAAAGTTCAATATTTTTATTATCTTTTTTCTTCTCTTGATCCACGACCACTAATGTAATACTATCTCTATTTCATGTTGTTTGCATTTTGATTTTTTTTTTAGGCGAATTCAAAATTTAAATTTTGTGGACTCGACCTTTAAAATTTTAAAATATAAACCTATTATATTTTTATGTGTTCAGACCTAATATTTATTATGCTTTTAATAAATTTCACATATAAATTTATACTTTGCATCAAAAGTATTAGATTCAGATGAATCTGTGGCTAAATAGCTACATTCGCTTCCGCTCGACACAAAATTTAATAAAGAAAAGACTTTTCTGTGGTTATCAAACTTTTAAAATTTGAAATCCTAAATATGTCATAATATTTGTGTGACTATAAAACTTTTAAACTTATGATATTAAACATGAGATAATATTTGGATAGCTACAAAAAAATCTTATTAAAAAAAATATAGAAACATGCAGGGGCGAAGTAAGAGTATGCCTTACGATTTGATCAAACTCAATAACTTTAGTTTAAACTTTATATTTGTCTTAAAAAATCACTAAATATCTGTAAATTATTCATTTAGATCTTAATAAAAATAACTAAAATCTCGAACTCATATACTTTAAATTCCTCAAAATCTCAAAGTGTGTCATCATTTTTCCAACGAACTAATTTAAAAAATAGTACTCCCTCTATTTCAAAATAAGTGGTGTTTTTAGGTTGGGCACACCCCTTAATAAACTATTCACTTTTAGAAAGCAAACTGCATTTTTACTAACTTATCTTTAATAAATACCTTTAAAAAGATTAAGTTCTTTAGTATTTTATAAATCTCTATTCATTTAAATAAAAATAAAATTAAAAAAATATTATTAATAACTTTTTAATAATGTAAAACACCACTTATTTAAAAATAAAATAAAAAGACTAAAACACCAACTACAGTGCAAGTGAAACAAAAGCAGTAGATCAGTAGATTTTGTTTTGTTTTTGGGAAAAAAAACCAAACATGTCAAGTTGTCAATTGTCATCTTAATTCTTAAGTACTGTTGTAACTACAACATAAAGGACTGTTCAAATATGAGCCCAAAAACTGTGAAATCATAAATTTTGAAGTCCAAGAATCTTCAAATCAAAGAGAACTTGGGGTTAATCTGGAATCATGGTTCATGTGCTGCTTTTTTATTCCTAAAAGTTGTTATACTTTAATAAAAATCAAAACTTTTTGTTTGTTTCCCCGGAGAAAAAAAGAATCTTGATTGGTCCCAAATTGAAAAAAAATGAATTAAAAATTTTCAACAAATATTTATCATTTATTGATGCCAATCAATAATCTTCTTCTTTGTCTTTCTCTCACGCACCATGGCTGCTGAAGGCTTCTTATTGTCATATTCGTCAGTTCTCTTGAGGAGCTTAAGCTCTTTCTATATGTTCTTTTCTTCATAGTCCTTTGCCGGCAAATGCCGTAACTCACTTTCTCTCTCTTTTGACGAAAAAAAACTGTATATATACACTTGTGTGCATAAATTTGTTGGTGGGTTGTGGGTATTTGTTGTAACTGGTTGATCTTGACATTTTTTTTTTTCTCAATGGCTACGGATGAGGAAACACCCCTTGTTGTTGAAAATTCCAAAAATCAGAACCCAATTGTGAATCATGAAAGGGATGTTTATATTCTGAGCTGTGCTTTCTTATTGATTTTCTTGGCTTATGGGGCAGCTCAGAATCTTGAAAGCACTATTAACACGGTATGCTTTTCGATTCCTCTTCCTTATGAAGTTTCTGGGATTATTTATAGTGTGGAATTGTGATTTTGGATAGAATTTGTTTGGTTCTTGATGATTTAGAAGTTGCAATGAGAGTGAGTTTGAGGTTTTTTTTGTGTGTTTCAGGAAGGAAATTTAGGGACCACTTCACTGGGGATATTGTATTTGTCATTTATGTTCTGCTCAATATTTGCTTCATTGGTGGTTCGGAAACTTGGGTCGAAGAATGCTTTGATCCTTGGAAGTACTGGCTATTGGTTGTTTGTAGCAGCCAATTTGATGCCCAATTGGTATGTTCTGGTTATGTTTGTTGCATTTTTCTTTTCCAAAATTTAGTCTTTGACCAATAGGGGGAGATTAGGCTATTGAGCTAGCACTGGTTGTGTGATGCAAATCCAATTTAACTCCTTTTATATAGTGAGTTGTGATTGTGGTTGTTTCATAATTGAATTTGTGTTTAACAATGTTTGCACGTTTATGGATCCTTAATATGAGTGGAAAGATGAATCTTGTCCTCCACTGGACTAATTATTGAGGTCTATCAGATATAATATTTCTCCTTATGAGGTTGTGGCATTAATCATGAAGAAGTTTATTGAAGTGGTTACAGAGCTAGAGACCATGGGTTGACTCTGGATGAACTTCGACAACTTGTAGTTGGCTTTTGGTAATTGCTAGTAGCAATGGTCTAGGCATCTAGCCGTGTCGTGTTTGGGCTTACAATGGTCAGAGAAAGCCATGCAATAAACTCTTCGAATGGGATTCAAAAGTTAAAGAGACATTAACAGCAAGCTGACTTGCCAACAAGTATTATACGCTAGCTATCAGCGAGAAGCCAGCCAAGCCTATGTTATGGTCATCCTTTTGATGTTAATAGAATTATATCAATCTTTATGTACATTCCTCTCAAGGAAGGACTATCGCTTATTCAAATCAAAAGTTTCCTCTCCTAGGTTATGCCGGAAATGCAAACTGCAAGATTATGGAAACATAAATGCAGACTCTGGAAGAAGATGAAGCTGTGTTGTTCATAGGTTAACTGAGTGTGATAACTGAAGCCCCCAAATCAGTAGCAAAGTCTGCTTGCAGTGATGCCCCAACTAGTCAGCTATCGTGGATGCTTTTTTATACAAAACAATCCATAAACAACAGATTACAGACGTCTCTATTTGATACTAGTGCATTATAGTGTAGTTTTTTTTTTTAGGAACTTACATTTATATTAATCACCCAAACGAGAATCACAAAGCAAGCTAACATCCACAGTCAGCTTTTGTCCAAGAGAATAACTACCTGTCTACAAACTATGCCTATCAACCTTATAGTAATACTTATCTACCTAGCTATCAGTATAAATTACATCATAAAGGACTGAACTAGGTTTCTTAACCAGCAGTGGCTCACATATTACAAATATAAGCAACATTTCTAGCAACCGTTTCAGCAGTTCTTAGTCTTCTGTTCAAATATCCTCTGATTTCTCTCCATCCAGATTGCATGAACTGTTTCAGCATATACCAGCTTGAATATTTGAGCTTGTTGAGTCTTCCCTTTTGCACTCTTTATCACCCATTGCAAGTAGTTATCTCATGCACTTCCAATAGTGCACTGTTTGCCCATCCAAGTTAGGATGTTACTCCATAGCATCTTAGTGAAACAGCAGTGGATAAGCAGATGGTCTCTGCTTTCCTCAGCAGTCAGGCAGAATATACAATAAGGGTCCATACCCAATCCCCATCCCAGTAGTCTTTCTTTGGTGAGTAGTTTAGCCCGAAGTTGTATCCACATTGTAAAGACAGCTTTTGGAGTAGCAGCATTGGCTAACGTCACACGTTTCCATGTTACTCTTTCTCTACTGCTTATCAGCTTAAGATATAACTGTTTAATCAACCCTTTTGGTTTATCACAGTAAGTTGAGTCTGTTCCCATATCTTCCTTGCTCCTAAAATCTTCCTAGTCATCCAACATGCCTGCTTTGGTATAGCCATAGTCTAAACTTCCAGTCCCTTGATGTAAAAAGCATTAATCCATCTAATCCACATTTTATCCTCTTTAAGAGTAAGATCCCAATGAGTCTTTGCTATAGCTGCCTTGTCCCAGAGTTGTAGGTTGAGGATGTTGAGTCCCCCAATAGATTTTGGGGTACAGATTCTTTCCCAGGCAACCAGAGCTCTTTTGATAATAGCATTAGTTCCTGACCACACATAGCTTCTGCAAAATGCTTCAATGTCTTCACAACTTTGGTTGGCAATAGGAATATCTGAGATCAATAAGATTGGATGCCAAATAGTACTGTCTGTAACAATTGTAGTCTCCCTGCATAAGAAAGTATTTAGCAGTCCAAGAAGATATTCTTTTAACAATTTTATCAATCAGTGGAAGCCATTGAATCAGTGATAGCTTCTTAATAGATAATGGGATGCCAAGGTATTTAAATGGTAGCTCCCCAGTAACAAAACCAGTTTGCTGGATGATCATATCCCTCTCCCTTTGCTGCACACCTCCAAAATATACACAACTCTTATCCAAATTGGCTTTCAATCCAGAAACAAGTGATAATTGGTTGAAACAGTCATTAAGAGCATTAACAGAATTAGCATCACCTCTAGCAAACATCAACAAGTCATCAGCAAAGCTAAGATGTGTGATCTCCATTTTTACACATTTTGGATGAAATTTAAACCTCCTATTATGAGGTCAATCCCTTAAGGCATCTACTTAAATTTTCTGTAGCAATGGCAAAGAAGAAAGGAGACATGGGATCTCCTTGCCTCAAGTCTCTAGCAGCATCAAATCGTTTCGTATATTCTCCATTCACCCCAATTGAGTAATGGACAGTCATTATAGTGTAGCTAAAGCTTGAATTTTCTCCTTCGCTGGACTGATATTAGAGGCTTATTCAAATATAATTTTTCTGTTGTGGCTGCAAAAGATGTGCTGTAAAGGAGTTTATTGAGTTGGATATGATGCTTGATAGATGTGTGTGGCCCTGGAAGACTATGATGACTTGTATATGGCTCTGGGTAACTCTGTTGTTCCTCCTTACCTTTCACTTGGAAAAATAATCAGAACCAAGTTAGGAGCTGTTTCGTTGTTCCGTAACAACTGATGTCAATGTAATTTAAATGGGTAGTATCTGTATTGCATCTTTGAGATTTCTTGAACAATTTTATCATGATTTTAGAACTCTGACTGCTTTATGACTAAAGTTTCTCCATTGATTCTAAGATTTCATTTCCTAGGGGAAATTTTCTATGACTTTTTTGCCCTCAAGTTTAGTTTGAACCAGGCATAGAGCCTTCTTTTCTTTCCTTATGTACCAGACAAAAGATATGTTTGGTGCATGTGGTCCAAAGTGAAAATGTTTAACATGATTAGATGCAACCATTGACGCATTCGAGACATAGCAGCAGGTATTAAGTCATGTTCTGGAAATGAATGTTTCAGAATAATAGACATAGCAACCTCCAATTACTGTTGCCGTTCTTGATCTCTCATAAGTTTACTTTGGGAGCTTGGTATTTTGGAAAACACTAATTATGTTCTGAGGGAAGTGAAGGCGCTCGGCCGATGGTATGCTTACATAAAAGTGACTATTAGAAAATAAAACAGTATCAGCGGTGGAAGTGAAGGTATGTGGGACTTGAGATACATTAGTATGGTTCCACTTCAACTATAGAGTTTATTTTACTTAACATTCTTCGCCTTTCATTTATATTCTTATATTTTACCATGAGACACGTTATCTCTTGATTTTCTAAGATATAACTAAGGTATACTTTATGCGAAGATATATATGAGCTACAGATATCTTCTTTTGGACTCGTAAAGTGCCTAATGGGAAGGAAATTAGTCAATGTTCTTTAACATACCTCATAAATGATCAGAACATTTTTAAAAGTTCTCTCATCTTGATTCTACAATACGAGTTTAAGTCTTGCCTAATTCCCGTGAGATTTTAAAAATATAAGTACTTAAAATTGATTCTGAAACTTGTATATCAGCTATTGACACGTCATCAAACATCGATATAAATTTGGTCCATTTTATACATTTTCCATTTTCCTTTTTCTTCTACCTATCTTTTGCGGATTATGCTTTCATTCTTAATGCTAACACCTTGTAAGGTTTTGGGTATTCTTTTTTCTTGAGACATGTTGTTTGTATAAGATGTTCGTGAATTTCAGTTTTCAGCAGTTGATTAAGCTAACTTGTAGGTATACAATGGTCCCTGCTTCTTTATACCTGGGTTTTGCTGCCTCTATAATATGGGTTGGGCAGGTATGACTTTCTTTTAGGAGTTGAATTTTGTTTTCGGCTTCAGCAATAACCTTAATCTTGCCAATTTGTGGTTAGGGGACATATCTTACTTCCACAGCACGCAGTCATGCAAATGATCATAGCTTAAATGAAGCAGTTACAATTGGTAAATTCAATGGTATATTCTGGGGAGTGTATGCAAGTCATCAGGTATTTTTTATGAGCTTTGCAAGTAAAGCTTCTTGATATATATTTCGACTCACATGATATCTCCGTGCACATAACTTTTTATAATCTGCAGTTTGTCGGAAATCTTATCACGCTTGCTTTGATGAGAGACGGAGAGGTAAGCTTCTATTCAGATTAAATGCTCAACTGCTAAAGATTCTTTTTGTCTTTCACTAAGATTTGTTAGTTTTGTGTTGCTACAGGGAGGAAGCACTAGCAGCACAACTGTACTTTTCTTGGTTTTTGTTTGTACCATAACCCTTGGTGCCGTTCTGATGTGCTTTTTAAGTAAGAGAACTGGTAAAGAGGAGGCAAGACAACAAGACTCCTCCACTAGTTTTGTTTCTTCTGCAGCAACTTTGTTGAAGTCTATCATTACCCTTTTACAAGACATAAGAATGCTCTTGATCATCCCGCTTATTGCATATTCAGGCTTACAACAAGCATTTGTATGGTAAAGGATACTTCTAAAAGTTCATTATAGTAGAGTTTGCAGCTTCTTGTGCTGTTCCATTATTTTAAATTACAACGTGTTGATATGACTTTGCTACTGACTGAATTGCTTGAATTAGTTGAAGGTGTGGAGTCTTCTTTTGATTTGAGACGAATTCATTCTACTGTTTCAGGGCTGAATTCACAAAGTATATCGTTAAGCCTACAATGGGTGAGAGTGGTGTTGGTGGTGCAATGGCCGTATATGGGGTTTTTGATGCAATTGTAAGTATGCAAATGCAGTAACAGACTAATTCAATCTTTAGTCACCGTTTGACTCGATATGTTGTTTGACTATGTTCTTGGAGCAATCTGATTTTACTCTTTATGGTACTGGATTGCGTGCTGTTGACATGTTTGCCACCGTTGTGGTATGTTCTTCAGTCTTCTACGAGGAAATTAGAGCAGTAAATTTGTCCTTTTCACATTCTCTTTAGTTGTGTTTCTAGTCTATTGATGAGCCTTTACTTATAAATTTATTTATTTCGTTAGTTTTCTTTTTCTTCTTTTTGTTGCATTTTTATTTATACTAAAGGCAGTCATAGTAATGAATGTACTGTGGTCAGAGGACGTAATGATAATCTTGAGGGGTAGAAGAGTATTGGCAGTGCGAATTGAGAACTAACTAAAGTAACACATCATCCATAAAATTGTCATTGCAAATGATCTACTCTAGGTGTATTTTAGGTGCATTTAAGTCAGTAAGATACAAAGATCTTGTGTCTGGGAAATATATAAATTCTGTATAGTGCTTAATAGGTGGCAAATTATGTTGTAATCAAAGTGCATATTTATCATCTATCATGTTTGATAGAGTTATAACTAGAATACAATTCTTGAGTTACTCTGTTATGAGAATAAAAAACTGATGTGAATGACGTTGAGCTTTCACTTAAGTGCAATTACTTGTTACAATTATTCCCTATACAGTATTAATTATCACAGTGTGACTGAAGAAACAATGTAAATCGATTATTCATGTGAACCCAGCGAATACAGAAAGAAGACTCAAATAGTGTTTGCTCATTTTCGAAAATATTGATAGAGTTATAACTAGAATACAATTCTCGAGTTACTCTGTTATGAGAATAAAAAACTGATGGGAATGACGTTGAGCTTCCACTTAAGTGCAATTATTGTAACAATTATTTCCTATACAGTATTAGTTATCACAGTGTGACTGAAGAAACTATGTCAATCGATTATTCATGTGAGCCCAGTGAATATAGAAAGAAGACTCAAAGAGTGTTTGCTCATTTTCGAAAACATTGAAAAACCTTCAAATATTATTATAGCAGTTCAATGACAACTCAGTTGGAGGTTTAGTAAGTAACACTAATATTGGCTATGATCGAACAACATATCCATTTCTGTTCCTTTCCTTGTAAAAACATCCTACATAACTATAAACATCTTCTCTCATAAGCTAATGAAGAAATCATATTAGTTTAAACTGTATGGTCAGGATATAATAACAAGACTAATATAAAGGAACGATACATGTTTTTTATAAAATCGACCTTTGCTAATCGAGACAAGGTGTAGATATTCTAGATTGTGGCAGCTCTAGATTCATATGTTTCCAGTAACTCAATTACAGGAAGTTCTACATAATCTTGATACCTGCTTGAATTTTTCGTATTGTGTCTGTAACAAAATTCATTCATGTTAAGGTATACTCTGCTTGTATAGGGAGACTTTCCCATTCTTGATAAAATTATTTACCTTATCCAAAAAAAAAAATCATGTTCATGTGGGCGAGAAATTTAAAACTTTAGACAAAAAAAGAACCTGATACAGTGGATTGAATACTGCCTCGAAATTGTGCAATGTTCCTTGGTTTTGGTTCCTCATTAATTTTATCTAGCTTTCACAAAACTACACAGTTTTTAGATATTCTATCATAGCTATATTTTGGAATGCTTTCAAATAGGTTTATGCAGAACTCAGACATTCCTTATTACAGTAAGCTTTTTCAAATTTACTTCAAAATTTGTAACTCTGCATGCACATTCTCTGTAGAACTGTGGGTGTGTCAGATTTGATAGTAGTGTCCAGGTAGAATTTACACTTATCTGATATAATGCTGTGATAATTTTTCTATTGTATGATTGGTGGACATTGTCTCAGTGTTCTCTAGTGGCTGGGCATTTTACCTTTGGTCTCTCATCTATCTCGATAATTGTCTCGGGTGGAGCTTTAGTTCAGGGTGCTGTATTGGTATGGATTCTACTGACTCACAGGTTTGCTTCGTGTCACATTCCATTTTTACTTTTTGGAAGAAGTTGACATTAGCACTTCGAATCTTATTGTTTTTCCTCTATTGTAGTGTGACTGGTGGAGTTCTCGGCATACTATATCCACTTCTTGTTGCAGCCTTGTGGGGCATAGGTGATGGAGTCTTGAATACCCAGCTAAGTGCGTTGCTCGGGATACTCTTCAAGGATGATCTGGTACTAAGTTGCCAACTTTTCTCATCATTTTGACATCTCTGGGAATAGTTCCAGNCCCTTCCTTTTTTCTTCTCTCTCAAGTTCCTGACTATGATACTTTGGGTGGTTGATATAATTTGAAGTCTTTGCCTTCATATTACAATACTGTATGTTTGCCTCTAAACATTTGTTTAAGTTTTCCTGCCTGATTTAAAGCTGCAATCTTGTTTTCTTTTTAACCGTGGTGTTCGGGCCCAGCTTGTGTGGGCCTCGACTAATTCCACGATGTATTTGCTACCTCCCACCAGCACAAATACCGGGTAATTCTATTCTCCAAGTTTGGATAGATGGGAAGAAATCACCTAGTGTTTTTTTGCCTTAGCTGATTTAAAGATAGCTGATATAAGTTGTTGTGCAAAGTAACTTACACCAGACTGCCCAGGGGTCAGGTGAAGCCTCTCGTCAAGAGGATTTAAACCTCATAATCATCGCCAATGAGTTCATGCATAACATTGAATGTCAAAAAGTTACTACTCGACATAAAAATTTTAGGGAGGGAAGGAAGCTTGGACATTATCTCTATGGGGATTCAAAATCTTGTTCACTGATATAGGTATTGATTTTGGCAGACCAGGAGAAGACCTGATAGGTCTTTCTACTTTTCTTTCATTTTTACTTGTACAGAACCTAGTACAGAGAATTGGCTTAGACAGTGTGGCAAGGCATGCTCTGACTAGGTCAAGTGAAGTAGGTTAGAAAGATCGCGACCCTGACCCCTTATTAATTGTCCATGTTCTGGAGGCTCTACTGCTGAAGCATATTGTACTTTGTTGTAGATAAAATTAAGTAAATAATAGTGTTGTTTTTCCTGACAGATTAAGCTTTTATATGAGATAGTCATACTATTCAACATAATATCAAAGTGGGGAGAAGTATTGGGTTCGAGTCTCACTGTCAGTTGTTATAAAAAGAATTTCCATATGCTTGGCCATGAAAAAAGAATCAGGTTCGCACGTGAGGGGTGTATTTAAGGCATAATTAGGTAATTACACTTTTAGAGAGAGCACACTGCATGTTGAAGACATAATTAAGTAAATCTAAGCGTGATCTCTCTAACAACCTAAATTTTTAGATGAGATGATCAAACGCTTCAACATGCTCAATAGAGTTAAAAAGCATGGTCTTACATTTTGGCGTTTAGCAACGATATGCTTGAATGTAGTTTAATGGCAATCTCCTCAAATAGATGACAGAGATACATACTCTCAGTGGTCAATAAAGAAGGTGAATTCTTAAATGTTAAATGCACACGTCGATAACATGTTCACCATAATTTCTCATTTAAGGTTACCCAAACAAAGTGGTAAACATCACTGTTGTTCAAGATTCATGTTAATGAATGTGCTGAATTCTATTTAGAGGCGAGTAAGCGACTTATTCCTTTCTGTTACTTGATATTATGCCAGCCTTTCGTTGGATGATCGTTTTTACATTATAACATCTAATCATTTGGTGCTGAACAGGAAGGAGCATTTGCGCAACTTAAGCTTTGGCAGAGCTTTGCAATTGCCATAGTCTTTTTCCTCGGTCCCTACATTACACTGCAGACGATGCTAGTGATTATGTTCGTTGCCCTTTGCTTATCCGCTCTTGGGTTTCTTTTCTTAACTCTCAAGGTAGAAAAAGCATTCTCATATCAAGCTGCCTAAGGCGATGCCAACGGGACATTTAGTGCTGTATCGGCTATGCTATCGTCTAGTTCTGCAGTGCTCATAATGCATCTTGTATTTATATTTGAACCTGCCTGGTGCAGTGTTTTCTGTTCAACTGAGTTCTCCAGAAATAGAGAACTCCATTTCACAAATATCTATCTTGTGTCTGTCTGCCATGTTCTTTTCATGTTATTCTTGAAGTCACTTGTTTCAGTTGCTTAGAGTAGGAGAATGAAATGTCGGATTGAATCGCTGAAGCAGGGCTAAGACGGATAGATATGAATGACGAAATGAGGTTTACAGTGGAGGTAGAAATGACACCAGGTATTAAAAAGTAGTATTTGATCACTTTTTTAATGGGTGAACCGATAACTCGATAATAATTTATTAAATTACAATTTCAGCCTTCAATATATAAAAGCATCCTAGTAAGAAGATGAATTAGGTGTTGATGAAAAGTGAAGGGAATGTTATTTAAATCTAAATTAAATTTGATTGTTTTAACTGGGCTAGTTCTATATGTTCTTTCTCTTTTCATCCACTTTTTTCTAGCTAAACATACTTATGATTTATTAGATTTTTCGTGTAAGATCTTAATGGTTAATCCGATAACCAAACCGATAACGAGCAATAACCGATTAACCAATAACTGATTAATCGATGATTAACTGTTATTTTAATAGTCTTTAACAGTTAGCATGTCTACAAATAAATAACTTTCAAAATCAAACCGAACTGATCTATATGTAGCCCTAGCACAAAAATCATATGCGAGCCAAACTAGTTTGGGGTTCGAGGTGTAGTGTTGCTCTTCTGTCCGTCAAAATGTAATGCTATACTTTTTGTTCTTCAGAATCGGCTGGGTATAGTAGAAAAGAGTTTGACGATCTAGTTACATATCACATAAGATGGGTACTCTTGATATTGTCTTGGGACTTATCAATATATATAGTAGCGTATCAGATTCCATCTACATAAAATATATGGATTGATCAGTTCTTATTTGAAAGACTGCAATTTAGTTTTATGACGTTATAAAACTAGAGTTTAGGTACCAACCACTAAAATTATGCTTTCAAGTCGAGCCAGCGTCAATTATAGGTACCAAACATTGAAAAAGTCAAATCATACCATTAGCTTAGGGTTTTGGTCTAGCAATAACAAAGCAATTGTGTGATATGTGAGTTAGATATATATATTGCGAATTTAAATTCTACTGCAAATAAGAACTTAATATTTAGATGACGGAATATACAAGAGCGGGCCTATTGTCCATTGAATATTGAATTTTATCCATCGAGTTTTGAATTATGTATCACAAATTTCTCGATTATTTTTTTTTTTTTAAAAAAAAGAGGTAACCATCAATTTTCATCCAACTTTTTATCACATTGAGTTAATGGCCAGTGCCATTGTTATCATAGTCATTATGATTATCATTACCATTTTGTTTGTCATTATCATAATCATTATTACTAATCACTGTCATTATATCATTATCGTTATTTTCTTTATATTTAATTTCATTATTATTCTTATTGTTTCTGTGCTGTATAATGAAGAGAAAGAAAAAAAAAAGATAAGAAATACAAACACCTAAATTTATAGTCAAAGTGCAATATAAATGTCATGTTGGGCACTAAAAAACTATGAAATAATTATCATATTTTTCTCACCAAACCCATACCAAAAAATAATAATAATATAGTGCTATGTCCACCGAAATAACAGTTCTTTATAGTTGCAACCCTCTACATGGGAGGAGTTAGTCAACCAATTATTCATCCATTATTACTAACAAATTTAATTTAAATATTGAAAATAAATTTTACACTTTTATTTCTAGTATATTTTAATCTGATGTAATAGGTGATTTATTTTATTTTTTGATCTTTTTTTTTTATATATTTGTGATATCCGAAACAGCTTACGCGTATCTCTATCAATTCCATAAAATACCTATTTTATTATCTCTCAACAGTACATGTTGACCGGAAAAAATTACCAACTATTTTTGCTTATTGGGATTTGATTTTGTAGAGTTTATGTTTCTCAACCTACTTTTAATTTTGAATCTTTCTATATGAGATTCAAACTCATTTTTTCTGATCTCCGGAAAAAAAAATTATTCTCTTCATAAAAAATAGGAGATTGAACCAATGAAGATTGAACACTAGTACCACTTTTTATGGATGATTATGTATAATTATGTTTTAAATGATCTGATTGTTCAACAATAATAATTTTATATCATCAATGTATATAATTTAAATTGTAACCTCAACTATACTACTTGAAACTAGAGATGTCAAAATTAGCCCATAAAATCATAATTCGTGTAAGTCGCTCAAGTTTGGCTGATTATTAACTTGCTCCCATTTATTAGTTCAACCTATTAAAATTTGAGTTGATAGCTAGTCTAAATTGATCACTGAGAAATTAATCTTATTAAAATATTTTTAAAAGTTATTTTTTTAATTTGATATGTCATGTATAGCCATAATAAAAAAAAACTATTAAATTCTAAACTATTACAAAAAGTAAATAAATAAAATAACTAAAACTTTATAAGAATAATAAATAAAACAACTAAAACTTTATAAGAATTAGATGAATTGAATTGTAACTCGCATTTCAATCTATTTATTAATTCAGACTATTAATTTAACCCGTTTATATTTAACTCAACCCATTCATTTGAGAGCTGATGTGATTGTTGAAACCATGTTGTGCTTTACATTTTGATATAGTAGTTAAGGTTAGGTCCATCTTTCCCATAACCAACAACCACCAACATCCTTATTATAAACAATATATACCTATGTTTGACCAATTAATAAACATGTACCCTTATAATTATATTCAATTCATTCATTCATTCTTTGTCCTCTTACATTTTCTTTCTTTCAAAAAAACAACAACAACAACATGAGCTTCACTTTCTTGAACTCAATTGTTGAAAGGCTCTCTTTGAGGCTACCATTGTTATTGTATGCAGCAACATGGACAACCCTTTTGACAATAATAGTAGCTGTGGCTTCATTTTCGCCGGAATTTGCCTTTGTTTCCGCGATAACGCCTTCTTCTTCTTCCTCCTTCTCTCATCATGCTTGTCATGATCATGGAAAAAGATCATCACTAGTGAGGATTCCATTGGATCTTCCATTAGAGGTTTTTTGTTTCCCTAGTGAGGTGTTTAAAAGGTCCAAAATGGATTTGATTGTTCCTCCTATTTTTGCTGCTACTATTGTGGCTGTTTCTGCTTATGTTGTTAAAGCTTTGGCTTTGTGGGAGGTTGATGATCAACAAAATCAATTTTGACTCTCTATTTGTTTGGGGTTTTAATTTGGAATAATATTATACTGTTTCTATGTTAGGATCAAACGCTTACCATCATGTCAAAAACCATAGCTGATAGCAAAGGCGCAAATTTATTTCTTTACTAAATCCACCAAGCAAGCGCCATATTCGATCATGACTCCGACACGGGCTCCCTAGCCCCTCGTGAGTCTTGCCATAGGCAGGATGTTGGCCTCACCCAACACTCTAGTTTTTAGTTTTCTTTGGATTAAAGTTAAATTTTTTTTTTTGGGTCTATTTTGATGTCCCATTCCAAAGTTGGGAGGTACATGTTTTAGGTCTTTTCTTTCTTTGTAAGGTAAGAAGTAAGGGCGGGTATAATTTAGGCCAATTCAAAATTCAAATCGAAATTTGAATTGTTTGGATATTTGGGTTGAATTTTTGGATTTTAGATTTCATTTTTAAAATTTATAAATTTTGGATTGGATATCGGATTTAGTATTATGGATTTGGCTTTCTGAAAATTCAAAAATTTTATACCTTATATTTAACTCTACTCAATTACTAATATCATTTGTGTCCAATATTATTAAGTCCTATTTTCAAGATTTAATAGATTAATACCTACGGCCCATCACAATATTAAATCAATATGAAAATTTCTATTAATCAAATATAAAAATATAAAATATTACATGAGTAAGTAAAACTTAATATACGACATGGGCGGTAGAGTCACTTCAATTCTTGTTAATTGTAGAGAGTTATACATTTCAAGGAGCAAACTATTAGGTGGGTTAAGGTTATTCATTGTTATTGTCTGCCTAAAAAGCTCAAAAGTCAAAATCGAAAATCTGAAAAATCCAAACCGTATAATCCGAAATCAAAATTAAAAAATCTAATTTAAATTGTACTTTTTTTAATCTAAATATCAAATATCCAAATCAAAATTCTTATATCTAATCTGATGGGCCAAATAACTGCCCCTACTAGAAAGTCCCTCCAGTTTGTCTGGGTTGACAATAAAAAGAAATTTCAATTTTGTAAGAAGGATTGAGTGGTGCACAACTCTATTAACCATTTAAGGATAGGACCCAACGATCAATGAAGTAGATTGAGAATTACGAGGTTTTAGATTCAAATTAAAATGAAGGCGAACACACTAGATAGTTGCTTTCATATATTCAAATCTTGATGGAAAGAGTTATTTGATATTTGTGCATAACAAAAATGTGTGATTATAAACGAAATATAATAATTTAATTTGAACTAGAATGTAATCACATACTTAAACAACTTACATGTCGAGCGTCCGAAAAATAACTCCGACCGTAGTAAATCATAATTTATAGTTCAAGAGGATAATAAGAACTCCACATAAAATACCAGGTAATTTGTTCTATTTCCTAAAATTTTGATGCACAAAGTTACTTGATTGTTGCATCGGTGAAAAATAAAAGGTATGTAGTGGAGTAATTGAGGTGTGCATAAGCTGATTCAGATATCACTATTATAATAAAAGAAAAAAGTCAAAATTTCACAAATAACGCTATCCGCACGTAGATTTACGAAAATATTGGGAGTTTATTTAATTGCGAAATGTAACAACATTTGATTTCAAAATATAGCAAAATATACGGTATTTGTGCGCATAATAATAGCGAAAAATAAGTATAATTTAACTTAAATGAATTATTATAATTTGATGTATGCTTTGAGGTCCCTAGACGCATTGCGACACAAAAGAAAGAAAAAAAACAAAAAAAAAACAATAAAAAAAGAGGAATACATTGTATCCCTACAAAATAATAACAACAGAATTCAATGTATCTAGCGCGCATAAATGCGCTTATACAATATCTCTATAGCAAAATAGATTATAGTTGCACGCATAGTAATAATGAAATACATATATTTATATGCTCAATAAATATATCCGCCTGTATATAATTTTCTACCTATTGTATCTGCACAGATAATAAGTGTATTCGAGCGTACCTGCTGTAAATCCCCAAACTATCCCTATATGCTGTAATTAAGCCAAGTTTAGAGGGTTTTTTGTATATAACACAAAGGGCACATATTTTCACTTCCATTTGGTTTCAACTCCCATAAAAGGGTATATACCTTGCCTTTCTCTCCCTATTGCCTAATTGATAACAATAATTGGCAGAGAGCTTTGACGCCGACATAACAATGGCGGACGAAGACTATGATATGGACGGAGGGTAAGTGCCGCCGCTCTTTATTGCTTTCATCTTGCTGAAATTTGATGTTTATTTGGTTTTTTCAGTGAACACAAATTGATTTTCCTATTGATTATGAGCTTATTTAGGGTTTAAGGTTAGGTTTATGGATAAATATTTTAGGGGTTTTGTCTGATTTTACTGTTTCGTTGTTTAGTTTGTTGTAGAGGCTTAGGGTTTTACGAATTTGTGTTTTAACCTTTTAGGTTTTCTTGAGTTTTTTACTGTCTGCTTCGTTTCTAAAGCTTCTCGTTCCTTTTGAAGTTGTATTCTTTGAATTTAACATAACCCATTCTCTTGGGTAAGTAGTTGTTACTAATGAATATAATCTTTTTGGCCCTCTATTAGATTGTGATTTTCCCTTAAGCGTGGGAGGAGGACCTTCAGGCTTATTTTTTCTTCTCTGATTCCAGATTTCAGTAAACAAGTAAAAGTGTCCCTTTTCTGAAAGTTTAAGCTTTTATAGAGGTGTTTCACAGAATTGAACTTTTAAAACGAGGGAATTAACACAATTCGGTTGGTAACAGGGCTAGCAAAAGTCTCAGTTTGAGCCTCATTGTCACAAATTAACAAAATTGGTATGATGATGATATCAGCTGAACTTAAACAAGAAACATGGTCAGTGAGGATACATATAGCTGACTCCTGCTTGTTTTGGGATTGAGGCGGAGTTGTTATGGTACTTCCTCAGTGCATGTGGCAAAAGAAAAAAATTTACACCTACATGTGAGGAGCATATTGAGGATCCAACATAAACAAGTCAAAATGTCACGTCTCTATAACTTTAACATTTTAGATTATGCGATTCACACTATTCAATGACAAGGATCTATATAGTTGCAAGATTCTATTCTTAAAATGGCCTTATAGGATAAAGTGGAAAGAGATTCCCTTTTAGCATTAGGTAGACTGTGGTCGCTCTATATAATGGCTCTAACATGAATTCAACTAATGCTGTATTGCTGTTTTTCTTAAAATGACCATGTAGGATAAGGTGGAAAGATACCATTTTAGCATTAGGTAGACTGGGGTTGCTCTATAATGGCTCTAACATGAGTTCAACTAATGCTAGATTGCTGTTTCTAATGGATAACATGGATCGAAATTAAGAGGTTATTGTGGCACTTAGCTGATTAGTTCATTCAAGGTTGCATGGCTGGTAATATACTATTGCCCATCAAAATTTGAAAAAAAAAAACATAAATTGTTTAACAAGCTGCCTTTAGGTGGAGTTTCAAAAATTGCAGTAAACCTTCTCTATGCATATTGCTTTATGGAGTGCATGCTTGTACAAACTTCGGAGATTTATACTTTTCTTGTGTCAAGTTTTCCCTAGATCACTATATGCATTGAGTAGGGTATTGACCTTTTGCATGTTCAGCAAAGAGAGCTAATTTTTTTGTTGTTAAACCATTTGTTACTGGTTTATTTGTATATCGTTTTTTGATTTGGTGTTTGTTAAGATAAAGTTGTATATGGGGGAGTACTTTGGCTTCTTCAATAGTCAACAGTTCTTTGGGCCTCAATACCGATTGCATTATAAGGTCTCAATTGAACAGATCGAGCAAGCTCGAATTGACGTAACATGAAACCTATTAGGCCAAAAGCTCCATTATGTTTGCTTTTAGTAAAAATCATTGGGTATTGTACCTATTAAGCATTTTATTTAACTACAATTGTGCAGGTATGTGGACGAGCCAATGGATCCTGAGCCTGATGTAAGATGATTTCTCTTATTTGTAAGCCTCATTATAGGTATGTTAATGTTGCAAAAGTATTTGATGGAGTTTTTTCCATTATTGGGTTAACTGACAGGAAGGAGCAGAGATTGAAGAAGATAATGGCAACAATGATGACATACCAGACCCCCTGTTAGGTGAAGGTGAGGAAAAAACAGAGCAAGAGCCTGTGGAACGTCCTCGGAAGACATCAAAGTTTATGACAAAATACGAACGTGCAAGAATCCTGGGTACTCGTGCTCTCCAGATCAGGTCATTTTGCGTTTTCCTCAATATTGTTTTTGCCAAGTTTGTTTTTTTATAGTTTGACAACTTGTGAAGAGATGCAAATTTTTCTTACTTGATTTGTTATTTTGTCCTCGGCAGCATGAATGCTCCTGTGATGGTTGAGTTGGAGGGAGAAACTGACCCACTTGAGGTAAGCCTCTTTTTTAAAACTTAATGCAGACTGCAAAATGTCTATTTGGTGAAGTTTCTAGATTGCCTGATGTCTTTTTGTCAAAAATCCATTAATGCTAAAAGATTGCAATGAAAGAGCTCCGAGAGAGAAAGATACCATTCACAATTCGCCGTTACTTGCCTGATGGAAGGTAAGACTTCTTTCGTCTTTAAGCATCTGTTATTATTTCCTTCCTCTTTCTTGGCCTCATCCTATGTCTCGTCCTTCCTCACTTGAATGAAAACTTCTTTTCTTGATGACTATCAGTTATGAAGATTGGGGAGTCGATGAATTGATTGTTGAGGATTCATGGAAGAGACAAGTCGGAGGAACTTGACGGCTGAAGTGCCTCCTTTGCTTGCAGGCTTATGAGGAGTGTCATCTGTTGTTTCTGGTTGTCATATTCTACTGAATTGTCGCAGACTTAATATTTTACCAAGGCTATGAACTTATTTTGGAAAAGTGCTTATTCGTATGGGCTGTTATATAGTGCAAGTTCTAATAGGTATCATTTGTGTGTAAGTGTCAACTACTTGATGGAGCTAGGGCTCTGAACTTGGCATGCCTTGCTGAGTTTTTGTATGTGATGGAGGATAATTGCCAGTTGGGTCCTGAGACTCTAGAAGTTTGTTAAAAGAAATGGCTTGCTCATTTTGCATATCATTACTCTTTTAAATGATTATCCAATTTTTTCTGTTAAACTTCTAAAGATTACCTAAGCACCTTCTGAACTGTTCCTCTGCTTGACTAGTTTGTCATTTATAGGTTTAATCTGCTTCCTGAATGTATTAACAGGACAAATTTAAGGGGTATGCGTGTGTGGTACTGGTACTGGTACGTTTAAAAAAATTAATAGAACCTTTCTTGGTGGATGTTAGGCTGAAGATATTTGGGACCAAGGGTGGCTTCCGTGGTGGACAAAACGGGGAAAGTGAGACTGGAATGGTTTAGGTACGTGCAGAGGAAATGAACAGATGTACAGTGAGGAGATGTGAGAGGTTGGTTTTGTTGGGTCCAAGGAGAGGTAGAAGTAGGCCGAAAAGGAGATGTGAGAGGTTGGTTTTGTTGGGTCTAAGGAGAGGTAGAAGTAGGCCGAAGAGTATTGTAGAGGGGTGATTAGACAGAACGTGACATCTGCAGTTTGGTGAGGATTAGGTTGAGGGTATGAAACTAGGAAGATATGGAGGTGAGGATTAGGTTAAAATGTAGTCGGAGTGTTGTCTAGTTTGTCCTTCTCAATATTGTTATTATTACTCTACTATCACGTTATTTACTTTTCTAGTCTGCTATAAAATGTTTTACTCAAGTCGAGCACCTATTGAAAATAGTCTCTCTACTTTTAAAAAATAGAGGTAAAATTTATGTACACATCATCTTTTTTAAACTCACTTTTGAGATTGCACTGAGCATATTATCATTTTATTTTAATGAGTGAAAAATATTAATAATCTTAATTTTAGCTAACTAAACATACGAGGGAAAAAAGGAGTGAGAACAGTTAACCCCAAGTACTCTATTTCTGTTGTTAAGTATTCGAATCAATGCCTAATTTATCCTCTTTCAGCTAGGCAAACAAAACTTTACCACAGCTTTTTTCGTATACGTTCACTTGCATCAAGACCTGAATATGTTTACTCTTCCTTTTATCTCATCCATTGGTTCTCATGATCCAAAAGTTCCACTCAGACGAATCATCTACTTAAAAGACCCTCCCCATAGTCTGCCCTTTCTGAAAACACAAATTACTTAAAAACAGTAAATTTAACTACATTTTGAGAGATTTCATTTAAGACTTTGATATTTACGCGATAAACAATCACTTAAAGAGTTAATGTGACAGGTAAACACACAAATAGAAATTTGCCTACTACAGTGACTGATAACCAATTCATAGGGCTTAAAGACATAAAGACAAGGCCACAGATTGGAAACAGAACAAGAAAAGCTCAACTCAAACAAATTTCTACAACAGTTTCACTAAATGTGAATGAAAACAACATCTCTTTTCCAGGCTTAGTTTCTCAGGAACTGCATTCAACTTATCAAGTCTTCAAAGCTGCATCGATCATGTTGTTGCTGAAATCCCAAAGGTTATGAGCTAAATCTTCGTCTTGTGCTAGCTTGCTTGGCTCTTGCTCATTGCAGTCGTTGAAGAACTTTCCAGTGACCCCGTTCAGACTTGGATGCAGAGCAACATAACAAGTTGTAGCTGCCCCCTGTAAAATAGAATCATTTTCAATACCAAATTAGTATTTTCCCCTTCATAATCTAATGACAGTCAACATAATTATCAATATGATATCTTAATTTTGTTAGAACAAATTTCATTCTAAGTGGCATCAAAGGTTCTTGAAGACTGTCTTGAGGCAATAATTCCTATTCCCTGAAGTATATAACGCTCTCTGCATATTTGTAATATAGTTCTACAGGGAAATTTAGAGGCAACTAAGTTAGGAGAGGAAAAAGAAGCAGAGCCCCTCAGGGCTTTGGTCTAATGAAAAGAGTGCAACACGTGATGCGTGAGTTAAGCACATGTCACGGATTCAAATTCCGTTGCGAATTTAAGCCCTTTTTAGTGGAGAATGGGAAAGAGGTAGGATCATTATCTATCAAGTTTCGAACCGTTCACCACTAATCCTCAGGCTTGGTCATCAAAAGTAGATGTGGGAATACAGCTAATATGTGCAATCTAACTGATGATATTGAAGGGGAGCCTCGGGCAACAATAAAGTTGTCTCCAATAAGTCACTGGTTCGAGCCATGAAAGCAGCCACTGTTGCTTGCATTAAGATGGGACCCCTTGGGGTATGGTCTTCTCTGAACCCTGCGTCAACGAATATTGTTCTAACTGATGATGTGTTAGAGTGATAAAAATTTAAACACAATAATGCAATTAAGTTATTGTGACAAGGCACTGTCAACAAGGTTAAAGTATTGAAATTTGAACTTATGTTAATTGGTCATAGCCTGAAAGGATAGTGACTCGGCTAAGTAGTGGATAAAATAAAAGGTCTATTTTAATGAAAAAGGGTCAAAACGTAATGGAAATGATTTAAATTTGCGCTACTTCCAGCTATAAGAGGGGCTATCCATGGCCTCACATTGTCTTTGTCCTTGGCCTTCTCATCAAAGGCCGCTGTGTCCACCAGAGCATAGTTTTTTCCCAAGTAGACACGTTATTTTTTGGGTTAAAAATGTACCTTCTTGCACCTATTGGACCCCCCAATTGTCCTTGACTTTAACTCTCAAGTAAAAAATGTCCCTCCTTTTTAACGAAATTATGAAATGACACATGTGAGGCTTTAATTAAATAAGTAGGCACTGATTTATTTATCAATGTAGCCCCAACCATAAATAACCTGACCCATCCGGGACTCCGGGTTAACCTAAACAACCAGAAACTAATTGAGTTTAGCAATGGCGGTGTCGACTTCAGCAGGCTACAAACCGTCGAGTTTAGAAACCAATCGACTTCAAATGAAAACAAGTCAAGAGTTATATAACTGCTCAATAAGAGTTTAGAAGCAGTTTGTGTTCGGTCAATAAATTTAAAAAGTGCTTTTGAGCAGCAATTAATGTTAGGCCAAACTTTTTGAAAGTGCTTCTAATTGTATTTTTCTCAAAAGTGTTTTTCAAAAGAATACTTATAAGTTACTTTTTCAGCTTCTGATACTCAGCGGAAGCACTTATTTTCTCTCAAAAGCTTGGCCAAACACTTCACTTTTTTTAAAATAAGCACTTTTGGCCTTTCAAAAACTTGGCTAAACAGGCTATTAATCTATGTTATGCTTATTGATTTGATATCTTACATAAAACCCTTTCCAAGAATTTATTCACTTACCTGAGGGACATTTTTCCACATGAAAGAAGAGAAAGTCTTAATGATACCTGTGAAAGAAAATCCAAGTAAAGCTCAAGAAAATTGAGTATCCTCAAGTCAAGCTAATCTTTTTTTTTGTTGTTGAGAGAGTAATATAAAATACTTACTCATTAAAAGGGCAGTGTGTTTCATAAGGTTTGTCATTATTAAACCTGGATGCACTGAATTTACAGTTATATTTGCTCCCTCTTCCTGCATTTTGAGGGGGGGAAATTACACTTTTTAAAGTATTCTGAGGATATATCTAATTGCCTATTTAGGTAAAATTTTCATTATGTAAACTACTTAAGGTTCGTTTGGTAGCTGGTTTGAAGGTGGTGTTAAATTCTGCACAAGTAATACCACATTTAGTAGTTAGTTAGAAGTAAGTTATTCATGTATAAAATTAATACGGTGTTTGGTTAAATTTAGAAATCCACATAACTAATACATGTATAAGCTACGGGGGAATCTATGTATTATCTTATGCAGGATAGAAAGTGGTAATTTATACACAAATAACTAAATCCTACATAAAATAATACATAGATTTCCTCATAACTAATTCATGTATTATTAATACCCGCATTGACTCTAACTAGCTACCAAACGACCCCTTAATACATTATTTTTTATGGAAGACCAGTATAAATAAATTGAAGTGTCGCGTCAACCGTATAAACATGTAAGATTAGAAGATTTGCACAATTTGACATGGGATTAAAATCAACAAATATTTTGAATTCCGTGTCTCTCTCCATGACCCTATCGTCAAAAGAACTTTCATGTGCTTGCAATAGAGGTGGAGCCAGAATATAAAGTTTATGGCCTCAGGATTCTAATAATTCGTACATATTCAATAGATCTTTAAGACAAACACAAGGTTTGAACTTTGAACCAAAGCTACTAGGTTACCGATACACTAGCTCCACCCCTGGTGCTTAGTCTGTGAAGGAGCATACTATGAACTTTCATCTCTTGATGGTTTAAACTTGGAAATGAGACAGTTCACACAGATTCAACAACTTGAGGTAGTGAACCAAAACAGACTAACAGAGTGATCTAGTTTTGACATAAAAGCAGCAATATCTCTTGCTACTGACTCCTTCAAGTAAGCCAAAAAATTAGTGAATTACCTGCAATCGGCGAGAAAGCTCATTGGCATGTAATATGTTGGCCAATTTGGATTGAAAATATGCTCGTTTGTCATGATAACTAGTTCGAAGAAACAATAGATGGATGAAAATTAAAACAAGTAGTCACGATTTAGTAATGTATTGTACTATGGTGTATATACATTGCAGTGGATCAAAGGTTGACAGATTGTAGTATACCTGTTCTTGTCATTGATTTTGTCGAATTGTATTCCTTCTTTATAAGTGAAAAGGTGAGCTAATGATGACAAGTTCACAATCCTACCCTGAATACCAGTAGATTTTGCTGTTTCCTTCATTTTGTCTAGAAGAAGATTAGTCAAGTAGAAGTGACCTGAAAAACCAAAGAAAAATGTTTTCAGAACTAAATCAGCTGCAAAAACGTGCATTTCGAGTTGAACAGCGAATAGATACCAATATGATTTGTCGCGAATTGCATCTCTATGCCATCTTCTGAAAGCTGAAATGGACAGTACATGACACCTGCATTGTTTCTGTTTTGCAAATTCTCATAAGGCAAACATATGGTATTGGGTAAAACGTAATTGAAAAGGCACACTGAAGAAACGTCGAGAGCAATTACATTAGGATGTTGAGTGGAAGGTTAAGTTCTTTGAAGTTATCAGCAAATGCCTTGACAGATCTAATTGAGCTCAGGTCAAGTCTCTCAACATCGACGCGAGCACCTTTGTTGTCCTTGAGAATACGTTGTTTTGCCTCGTTCGCGGCCTCCATGTTTCTTTCTGCAATAATAACATGGACATTCCTCATTGCTAAAACTCCTGCAGTCTCCAAACCAATGCCACTTGCACCTCCTGTAGTCATAAAAAAGTTGAATACTTACCAAATATCTAGTACTCAAAAATATCCAAATAACCCCGATACAATAAGGGAACCTTCGAGCAACAGTAAAGTTGTTTGCAACAGGTTAGACTGTCTACATCATATCGCTTTTGGTGCGATCCTTCTCGGGATCCCTAGTGAACAAAGTAATTCACTCTATCAAAGTTTATATGAATGAGAATAAATATGAAACCTGTAACAATGGCAGTAAGATTGGAGCCATCAATGCCATGAGTAACTTGCTCAGCAGTAGTAGCTGATCCAAATCCACTTGGACCTGGTCTTCCTGTTATCGACCTCAACATCTATATTCACACACAGTTAAAACACAAGCAAAAAAGAAGAGACTTGAATAGGCAAAAAGACAAACATTCAACCTAATCCTTTAGAGGAAAAAAAAACCATGATTTTTTTAAATTGCTTTATTTGAGCCGAGGGTTTTTCAAAAATAATGTATATCTCCACAAGATACGAGTAAAACAGCGCAGTCATCAAACTTTCCATATCCCATTTATAGGAAATACGCTGCTTATGTAATTGTTGTCTCTATCAAATACACTTCCCTTTCCCTCTTTTGTCTTCTACCAGACCCTAAAATTGAAAAAAATGGACTGATACTCTTTAAGCATCTGTTATTATTTCTTTCAGTCTTTCGTGGCCTCATCCTTTGTCTCGTCATTCCTCACTGAAATGAAAATTTCTTTTCTTGGTGTTTATCAGTTATGAAGATTGAGAAGTTGATGAATTAATTGTCATACTCTACTGAATTGTGGCCAACTTAATGTTTTACCAATCATTACTCTTTTAAATGTTTACCCAATTTTTTCTGTTACAGACTTCTCAAGATTACCTAAACACCTTCTAAGCAGTTCTTCTGTTTGACTAACTTGTCATTTATAGGTTTACTCTGCTTCCTGAATGTATTAACAGGACAAACTTAAGGGGTATGCGTTTGTGGCACATTTGGAAAAAGAAATAATAATACCTTTCTTGGTGGAGGCTAGGCTGAAGAGAGTGACTTCTATAGTGCGTAAAAAGAGGAAAGTGAGGTTGAGATGGTTTTGGCACGTGCAAAGGAGATGTACAAATATCCTGTGTGGAATTCTGAAAAGGTGATTAGACAAGACGTTGACATCCGCAGTTTACTGGGGATATGATCTTAAATAGGAAGATATGGAGTGGATTGTTATCTAGTTTGTCATTTTCAATATTGTTATTACTACTCTCCTATCACCTTATTTCTTTATTTTGCTATTATTGCATGTTGTTTTCTTTGCTTTAGTTGTCAGTGTTATTTGTTGGTGTTAGTGTTCTTTTCTACGTTATTTGCAACATCATTTCTTCACTATTGTATTTACTTTTCTAGCATGCTATAAGATGTTTTACTTGAGAGCCGAGCGCCTATTGAAAATAGTCTCTCTATTTTCAAAAAATAGAGGTAAAATTTGTGTACACATCATCTTCTTTAAACTCACTAATGAGATTACACTGTGTATATTATTATTCTATTTTAATAAGTGAAAAATAATAATAATCTTAATTTTGGCTAACTAAACATACAAGGAAAAAAAGGAGTAGGAACAGTTGCACCAAGTACTCTATTTCTGTTTAATATGCTAACCATTGTTAAGTATTCGAATCAATACCGAAAATCTAAAATTCTAACTAGTAGCCGCTCATTACACACAAGAAAGAGTGTAGGTTTCAGTTCAGTCTACGATTTCCTCGTCGAAAGCCGGATATCACTGTATTCCCACAACACACAATGCAAGACTTCTTCCATTGTCTAGGGTATATTCCTGCAGTTCATTTAGATGGCTTGAACAGTTCATGTGATTGTTTTTGATGAAGTGTAGAATAGGATTGTCTTTCCATTGAGCCGGGGAGACAATCCAAATCGTAGTCAGTATCCATTATTTGATTGAGCACGACGTGGTCTGTTAGTCGTGTTAAACCATCCAAAGGAGTACCGTCAGCCCGCAATCTTCAATCTAACTTCAGAAATAGAATAAGCCCACTTGACGAGATTAGATCTAATTCTCTTTCTAACATTTTTGAAATTTTCTCAAGGATTTGAGAACTTGAAAAATTTTGCTTTACTTTTTTCAAATTCATTCACTTCAAAACTAGTTCTGAACACCGCGTAATATCATTTGGAGTTTTCCCTTATCCGAACAGATCTTGCAAGAAAATAGGATTTCATATTGAGCTTCAAATAAACCATATTGGGATGGGATGGCTCCTACTAGCTATATACCCCCACCCCCACCCCTTAAGAACCGCACGCACGAACTAGACCAGTGAGCTATTATGCTTTCTTCAAAGAATGGCCACCTAATTTATCCTCCTTCGCCTGGGCCAACAAAACTTTACTGACAACTTTTTTTTCGTATACGTTCACTTGCATCACATTTTGATTGAGACCTGAATATGTTTACTCTTTATCTCATCCATTGGTTCTCATGATCCAAAAGTCCCGTGCGGGACGAGTCATCTACTTAAAAGATCCTCCCGCTGTCCACCCTTTCTGAAAAACACAAATTACATAAATACAGTAAATTTAACCACTACATTTTGAGAGATTTCATTTAAGACTGATATATACGCGACAAACAACCATTTGAAGAGTTAATGTGACAGGTTAACACACAAATAGAAATTTGCCTACTACAGTGACTGATAACCAAATCATATGCCTTAAAGACATAAAGACAAGGCCACAGAATGGAAACAGAACAAGAAAAGCTCAACTCAAACAAATTTCTATAACAGTTTCACTAAATTAACATCTCTTTTCCAGGCTTAGTTTATCATGAGCTGCATTCAACTTATCAAGTCTTCAAAGCTGCATCGATCAAGTTGTTGCTCAAATCCCAAAGGTTACGAGCTAAATCTTCGTCTTGTGCTAGCTTGCTTGGCTCGTGCTCGTTGCAGTCGTTGAAGAACTTTCCAGTGACCCCGTTCAGACTTGGATGCAGAGCAACATAACAAGTTGTAGCTGCCCCCTGTAAAATAGAATCATTTTCAA
>JACEIK010000513.1:2886-19203 GCA_018107945.1 Datura stramonium | reverse complement strand
CATAATATGACAGTCAACATAATTATCAATATGAAATCATAATTTTGATAGAACAAATTTCATTCTAAGTGGCATCAAAGGTTCTTGAAGACTGTCTTGAGGCAATAATTCCTATTCCCTTAAGTATATAATGCTTTGCATATTTGGAATATAGTTCAACAGGGAAATTTAGAGGCAACTAAGTTAGGAGAGGAAAAAGAAGCAGAGCCCCTCAGGGCTTTGGTCTACTAGTATGAGTGCCACACGTGATGTGTGAATTAAGCACATATCATTGATTCAAATTCTGTTGCAGATTAAAGTTCTTTTTAATGGAGAAGGATAGAGGGTTGGGATCATTCTCTGTTGAGTTTCGAACCGTGCGCCACTAAAGGAATTTCTTGTTCATCAAGAAAAAGAAAAAAGTAAATATGTGCATTCTATTCCTTTAGTTGAAAACATCAACAGGTCCACCATATTGTTCTAACTGATGATATCGAAGGGGATCCTCGTAGCAATGGTAAAGTTGTCTTCATGTGACCTATAGCTCACGGGTTCGAGCCGTGGAAGCAGCAATTAATGCTTGCATTAGGATAAGATGTCTACATCACAACCCTTGAGGTGTGATCCTCCCCGGATCCAGCATGAACGGATATTGTACTAACTGATGATGTGTTTAGAGTGATGAAAATTTAAACACAGTAATGCAATTAAGTTATTGAACAAGACATGCACTGTCACACAAGGTTAAAATATTGAAATTTGGACTTGTGTTAATTGGTTATAGCCCGAAAGGATAGCACTTGGATAAAATAAAAGGCCTATTTTAATGGAAAAGAGTCGAATGCCCCTAAACATATTGGAAGTAATTTAAATTTGCCCTCCTTCCACCTATTGGAATGGATGACCCCAGTTGTCCTACTTTATTTTAGTTAAAAATATACCTTCTTCCACCTAAACGTTAATTTTCGGGTTAAAAATATACCTTCTTCCACCTATTGGACCCTAATTGCCCTTAACTTTTAACTTTCAAGTTAAAAATGTCCCTCTTTTTTTTAACGGAATTATGAGATGACACATGTGGGCCATTAATTAAATAAATAGGCATTGATTTATTAATCAACATAGCCCCAACCATAAATAACCCGACCCATTCGGGTTAACCCAAACAACTAGAAACTAATTGAGTTTAGCAATGGTGGAGTCGACTTTACCAAGCTAGAAACCATTGAGTTCAGTAACCAATTGACTTCAACTAAAACAACTCAAGTTATATAACTACTTAAGATTTCAGCAAAACTCAATGGTTACCATTTGAATACCTTGTTGGCTTCACTGTAGAAATGATGTTTTGAAATCAGAAATACCTCAAAATCCAAAATTCGAGAACACCCAATTGATCCCGTAACAAACTTTCGAGTTTAAAATCAACTCAAACTCTGATGATCATTCAACTCAGCTTCTTCATCATTTAACAACGGTGGAATCTTATAAATTCAGCCCCCACAATTACCGAACAAATAAATACGGATGAGTCGGTTATTCATGGGTTCGGTATAATTTCCATGTGGACCAATAAATCAGTATCACCTATTTAATTAAAAGTGCAATATATGCCATCTCAAGGGCAATTGTGATCCAATATTAAGCCATTTCCAGTATATTGACTTGTGATGCGTAGGCACTCTCTATAAATAGAGGCCAACCCCTTTTCCCTAGCTATTAAAAATAACCCTAGCATATTTTGTTCTTGAGTATGTGCTATAGCAAGTGACGTCCTATCAGTCGAGTTCTCCGAAATGCGAGAGCATGATAGCTATGTGGATTGTGGAAGTTGGTCTCAGACTTAACCTCCGATTGCTACCGCTGCTAAATCATGGTGTTGAAGGTACATTTGTTTAGTCCTAACTCAAGATTAATGTTTAAATCTGCATATTGCATCTTATAGCCTATTTGGCTAAGCTTTTAAAATGGGCTTATTTTTAAAAATGCTTTTTTTAAAAGTGCTTTAGAAAAAAGTACTTTTGATGAAAAGCATTTTGTGTTTGGCCAATAAATTTAAAAAGTGCTCTTGACCAGCAATTAGTATTTGGCCAAGCTTTTCGAAAGTGCTTATCATTGTATTTTTCTCAAAAGTGCTTTTCAAAAAAGCGCTTCTAAGCTAACTTTTTTTAGCTTCTGCTACTCCCCAGAAATACTTATTTTCTTTCAAAACCTTGGCCAACACCTCACTTTTTCAAAATAAGCACTTTTGGCCTTTCAAAAACTTGGCTAAACAGGCTATTAATCTATGTTATGCTTATTGATTTGATATCTTATATAAAACCCTTTCCAAGAATTTATTCACTTACCTGAGGGACATTTTTCCACATGAAAGAAGAGAAAGCCTTGATGATACCTGTCAAAGAAAATTCAAGTAAAGCTCAAGAAAATTGAGTATCCTCAAGTCAAGCTAATCTTTTTTTTGGAGAGAGAGTAATATAAAATACTTACTCATCAAAAGGGCAGTGTGTCTCATAAGGTTTGTCATTATTAAACCTGGATGCACTGAATTTACAGTTATATTTGCTCCCTCTTCCTGCATTTTGAGGGAAAAATTACACTTTTTAAAGTATTCTGAATATATATCTAATTGCATATTTAGGTAAAATTTTCATTATGTAAACTACTTAGGGTTCGTTTGGTAGCTGGTTTGGAGGTGGTATTAAATTCTGCACAAGTAATACCACATTTGGTAGTTAGTTAGAAGTAAGTTATTCATGTATAAAACTAATAAGGTGTTTGGTTAAACTTACAAATCCGAATAACTTACACATGTATAAGCTATGAGAAAATCTATATATTATCTTATGCAGGATAGAAGGTGGTAACTACTAGGTTCGACTGAACCCGTAACCAATACACTAGCTCCACCCCTGGTGCTTAGTCTGTGAAGGAGCATACTGAAGACTGATAGAAAATAATAAGAATGCCTAATCCCTTGACGGTTTAAACTTGCAAATGAGACGATTCACACAGATTCAACAACTTGAGGTAGTGAACCAAAACAGACTAACAGAGTGATCTAGTTTTGACATATAGCAATATCTCTTGCTACTGACTCCTTCAAGTAAGCAAAAATTTAGTGAATTACCTGCAATCGGCGAGAAAGCTCATTGGCATGTAATAAGTTGGCTAATTTTGATTGACCATATGCTTGTTTATCGTGATAACTGGTTCAAAGTAACAATAGATGGATGAAAATTAAAACAAGTAGTCATGATTCAGTAATGTATTATACTATGATGTAGATACATTGCAGAGGATCAAAGGTTGACAGATTGTAGTATACCTGTTCTTGTCATTGATTTTGTCGAATCGTATTCCTTCTTTATAAGTGAAAAGGTGAGCTAATGATGACAAGTTCACAATCCTACCCTGAATGCCAGTAGATTTTGCTGTTTCCTTCATTTTGTCTAGAAGAAGATTAGTCAAGTAGAAGTGACCTGAAAAACCAAAGAAAAACAAAGATAATGTTGTGAGAACTAAATCAGCTGCAAAAACGTGCATTTCGAGTTGAACAGCACATAGATACCAATATGATTTGTCGCGAATTGCATCTCTATGCCATCTTCTGAAAGCTGAAATGGACAGAACATGACACCTGCATTGTTTCTGTTTTGCAAATTCTCATAAGACAAACATATGGTATTGGGTAAAACTCAATCGGAAAGGCACACAGAAGAAACGTCGAGAGCAATTACATTAGGATGTTGAGGGGAAGGTTAAGTGCTTTGAAATTATCAGCAAATGCCTTGACAGATCTAATTGAGTTCAGGTCAAGTCTCTGAACATCGACGCGAGCAACTTTGTTGTCCTTGAGAATACATTGTTTTGCCTCGTTTGCCGCCTCCATGTTTCTTGCTGCAATAATAACATGGACATTCCTCATTGCTAAAACTCTTGCTGTCTCCAAACCAATGCCACTTGCACCTCCTGTAGTCATAAAAAAGTTGAATACTTACCAAATGTCTAGTACTCAAAAATATCTAAATAACCACGAAACAATAAGAAGGGGAGCCTTCAAGCATCAGTAAAGTTGTTTGCAATAGATTAGACTGTCTACATCATATTGCCTTGGTGCCATCCTTCTCGGGTTCCTGAGTGAATGGGGGAACGCTTTGTGCACCAGGATGGTTATTTAACCGCGTAACATAACATGTTTGGTTAATTGGATTATCATGTTATTTAGAAGTATGTAGCATCAGATTGCCAAATTTTCCTCTACGGAACATAGAGACACTGGATTGTCTGAGTTTAAAATGTTCAAAAGAGTTTCACTATGCAAGGTAAATAATTTTTAACTACTAAGGTCAAATTATTTAGTTTGGTTTAAATAAGAGAAGCGAAAGTATTTACCTTCATTATCCCTATTCCTGTACACATGAAAACATTGAATCTAGATCTAGTGAACTTTTATTATTGAAAACATAAAGAATATTTAGAAGAACTAAATTTTTATTATTGAAAACTAAAGAATGTTTTTTATTAATGAGTGAAAACATAAAGAATATAGATCTAGAAAGCTACTTCCTTGGAATCCAAACCCTATCAACCCCCCAACCCCACCCCACCCCCACCCCACCCCTTCTGCCACTGCAGTATTTTTACACCATAAAGGTCAGCTTTATGTGTTATATAGAAAGGTAACATGCCTGTATTTTCAAGATTACAAATCTTACCTGTAAAAATCTCATTAATAGATCTGATAGTGTGAAAATTTCTAAATTTCTTTAGATTAATGTTGTATATAACTTAAACTAATTCATTAAAAGTAAATTTATTTCAGAAACTAGTCAACTATACATAAACTCTTCTAGTTGATCTGATAGTGTGAAAATTTCTAAATTTCTTTAGATTAATGTTGTATATAACTTAAACTAATTCATTAAAAGTAAAATTTATTTCAGAAACTAGTCAACTATACATAAACTCTTCTAGTTTTTCCAAAAAATATTTAAAAAAATGCACATTATTTCGGTGAGCAAGGCGACCAAAGAGTAAAGACCAGCTATGAGGCTGAATAGCTGGAATTGCTTCCACCTGTAACCAGCTATGACAAATTTAAGCCCATAAATGAAGAATCTTTTAGTAGAGAGTTTGTCTCGATTCTGAATTAATCGGACAAGTGAGCTTTGAATATGCAATGATTAAAGTTTTTTCAAAAAACATGGATCTATTAGTGAACTTGAGGTGTGCATGTGGACAGTGTAACAAAAAAAGAAAATCATACCATTAGGTCATCAAAATGATAATTGCAGGCAACTTACTCATACTAACCAAAGTATTTACCGTATCTGTCTACAACAGACTTTACCCCCACCTCAAAGATAGAGAGGCTGTTTATAATAGACCCTCAGCTCAAAGAAAAACAATCCAAAACGGTCCAGAAAAAGAAGTAACGGAAGTACAAGAAACAGCAAGTAGTAATAAAACAAAAACTACAACCCAACAATACAATAATCGAGGTACAAGGAAACACCAGAAAGTAACAGAAATCAACGGATAAAAAACTACAGGAGCAATACTACGACAACTAAATTTACCGTATCTGAGTATATAAGTTAAATCCATCTATGTAATTCAAAAGTCATATCATGGTAGCAGATTTATTCACTACAACAACAACAATAACAACAACATATTCAATATAATCCCACAAGTGAAACCTAAAGAGAATAGTATATACACCCAACAACAACAACAACAACATATCCAATATAATCCCACAAGTGAAACCTAAAGAGAATAGTATATACACCCAACAACAACAACATATCACATCTAATCCCACAAGTGAAACCTAAAGAGAATAGTAGATACACCCAACAACAACAACAACAACATATCCAGTATAATCCCACAAGTGAAACCTAAAGAGAATAGTATATACACCCAACAACAACAACATATCCCGTCTAATCCCACAAGTGAAACCTAAAGAGAATAGTATATACACCCAACAACAACAACATATCCCGTCTAATCCCACAAGTGAGATCCGGAAAAAATAGGATTGGAGAGAACAGAGTTATTCACTCTAATCAAAGTTTATATGAATGAGAAAAATATGAAACCTGTAACAATGGCAGTAAGATTGGAGCCATCAATGCCATGAGTAACTTGTTCAGCAGTAGTAGCTGATCCAAATCCACTTGGACCTGGTCTTCCTGTTATCGACCTCAACATCTATATTCACCCTAAATTTTCCAATAAAATATGACACACAGTTAAAACACAACCAAAAAAGAAGAGACCCTCCAACTACTGAAAACTGAGAAAGCAGAAAAAAGCAACCTGGTTTTTTGAAATATAAACAGACTTGAATAGGCAAAAAGACAAACATTCAACCTAATCTTTAGAGAAAAAAAAAAACATGAATTTTTTAATTTATTATTTAATTATTTTTTTCTCTCACAAGCAAATCACCATTACAATAAGCTAATCCAGCACCTAAATACCCTTTACTTTTCTGCTATTTTATTATTTGTTATTGATGCTGTTTTGTTCTTCATTACAATATTATTTTTTCTAAATTGCTTTATTTAAGTCGAGAATTTTTTAAAAATAATATTTATCTCTACGGGATAAGAGTAAAACAGCTTACCAATCAAACTTTAGATATCCCATTTATGGGAAATACGCTGCTTATGTAGTTGTTTGTCTCTATCAAATACACTTTCCTTTCCCTCTTTTGTCTTCTACCAAACCCTAAAATTGAAAGGAAAAAAAAAATTAGAAAATATATTTACTTGAACAGAAGTACAAGATGAAGGAAAATGGACTCATATTCGAGGTTCATCATCCTTGGCCCCATTCTGATAATCAGTTTCATTGAATTTTGGGACGAAAATGAGATGTAAAAGACAAAAAAAAAAAGAGAAATACCCAATTCATCATTCTTTTCAAAAGCCAAGAAATTCCAACATCTGGAAAAATCAACTCAAAGGAATGGGATTTTAGGCTTAAAAGAGTTTCAATTTTTTGAAGATATTTATTAGAAATAAGTGATTAAAAATATTTTTTTTTTAATTTTTAAAAATAAATAATTTTAAAAAAGAATGTACGTGAAATAAAAATATTATTTATTTTGAAGCGAAAGAATTAGCTTTTAAATTGTTAAAAGGGTCAAAAGTGGCGTCTAAGGTATTAAAAAGGGTCCAAAAGGGCTAAAAATTGTCTGTTTTGTTGAAAAATGTAATGGAATTCCACGTCTTTTCTCTTTCAACCATTCTTTAAGGCATAATTTGACATGTTTGTATCAATTTGATTAAGTTTGATGCATAAAAACTGTCATGTAAAATTAGAATGGCTAAATACATACATAATCACTTAAAAGTTGTATGATTTTTTTATTTACATGCTTAAATTTACTTTTGTTTTTATTAAACATTTGAAGTCGAATCAATTATATTTATCAGACATAATATATTGATATGGTAAAGTGCGTATTTATTGAATGACTAATTTTTGTGTGTTTTTTTGTTTTTTTTCTGTTCCTTTTTTCAGTTTTTAACGTGGATTAGTAATGTAGAGATTGTTAATATACAGATTGTAATGCTGGAATTAATTTTTATCAAAGTGTTTGATTTATTGTGTTAAAATCTGGATATATCATGTATTGCGTTTGGTTTAAAATTTAGTAAAAAATAAATTTACAATTACACCCTTCAATTTCTATATAAAGAAATTTAGGAAAAAAGATTGAGGTGTAGTCTAGTTATTGGTCTTATTTGTCATATTGAGAGCAAGTGATATACACTCACTTTAGTTTGCTTGGAGCTGCAAAATATAAGTTTAATTGACACAGTTTGATTCGACTTCAAGTGTTTAATAAAAACACAATTAAATTTATGTGTCTAAATAAAAAATTCATATAATTTTAAAAGATCGTATATGTATTCAGCCAATTAGAATTGATTTAGAAATATCTTTGTTTCAACGTTGGAACAAATTTGACCTTAATATTCTTTTGAAGCTTCTCGGTTAATAGCATAGTTATACGAACACTTGTTAAATTTTAGGATACATGGTCATTTTTTAAAATTTGTCAAGATTTTTTCACTTGTTGTACACTTATAGTCTCTTTGGTCAAGTTTTTAAAAAATTAAAATTACTTATTTTAAAATTTTGAGGTATTTGACTAAATTTTGAAAGAAAATAAGTGTTGCTGGAAAGTAGCAAAACTGTTTTTTCATAAATTAAAAAAAAAATCATTTTTCCGAAAATCACTTTTTTAGAGAATATTTTTGAAAAAATATATTAAGAAGCACTTTTAAAAAGTTTGGCCAAATACTAATTGATGTTCAAACGCTTCTTGATATCAAAAGTGTTTTTAAATTTATCGATCGAACACAAACTGTTTCTCTCAAAAAGTACTTTTATTTTTTTAAAATAAACAGATTTTAAAAATTTGATCAAACAGTCTTATTAGTCTGCACATAAATTGTGTCAATAAACAAGTAAACAAACACACATGTCAATAAAAAAAGTTAAGGAAAAGATGTATGAAAAAACAAAAAACACGTTATTTTCGAAGAGAAATTACATTTTTTAGTTTGTGAAAAACAAATTTTGCTACAATTCAAAAGCATTTTCCCCCTCTAAATCTTGGCTACACACCTTAATATTAACTTTCTAAAATAAATATTTTATTTTAAAAAAAAAATATAAACACTTTTAATTTCTCGTAAACTTGACCAAACAAACGCGAAAAGAATTAACCACTACATTTTGAGGGAAAAATATGATTTTTTTCAAACATAACAATGAAAATCACCTCGGAGTTGCATAAAAAGCTTCAATGGTGAAGTCTATTGTACTTAACTGTGAAAAGTTAATCACACTATTTGATAGAGGCGGATCTACGATATAATACATGGATTCACGTGAACTCAGTAGTTCTCTCGTCGGGCATAATTCTTTCTCAAAACAACTGCATTTTCTTATCAAGTCTTTAGAGATGCATTAACCAAATTGTTGCTGAAATCCCAAAGGTTTTTCGCTAAAGCTTCGTCTCGTGCTAGCTTGCTTGGCTTGTACTCATTGCAATCAACGTAGTACTTTCCAGTCACCCCTTTTAAACTTGGATGAAGTGCAACATAACATGTTGTAGCTGCCCCCTGCAAAAATAGAATCATTGTTAATGACACTTTACATAATCAATTTCATTTTAAGATGTCCGGATAATTTTATTTTAATAATTATGGTGTCCAGACTAGCTTGCGCATATCCAAAATATATACTGGCAATATTGCACTGATTCTTGAATCTGTCCTCTGTTCTGCTGAGTTTACAGAGATTTAAACGCGTTAATGCAATTAACATAAGTTATTTGTGATAAGGCATTTTCAGTCTGTCACCACGGGTGGAGCTAGGGGGCGGAAAGGATTCATCTGAATTTTCTTCGCTGGGAAATTACACCATATATAAGGTAAACTTTTCTTTTGTGTGTATGTATATATATTAGACGTTGAATCCTGTCTCGACCACGGACTACTGTCACAGTTCAAGAAAAAAGGTTAAACTTATTGCAAAGAAGTGAATTTTCATTTACCTGGGGGACATTCTTCCATAGGAAACAAGTGAAAGCTCTAAATATTCCTGTCAAAGAAAATCCAAGTGATTAAAAGAGCTCCCTCTGAGCTAATGTTTTGTGAATGGTTAAATAATAGAGTTAATGGTTAAATACATATTTAAAATATCCCATTTTTTGAGTTTTATACCTGAACTATTAGGTGTGCGAGTTTCTTACCTAAATTATTAATAACTATTTATCAAAACACACCTTAACTATCAGTTGTTCCCTTTTTCTACCTGCAACTTCACTTTCGTTCAGATAGTAAAAGAGAACAATAGATAGTTGAGGTGTGTTTTTGATAAATAGTTGGTGATAGTTCGGTAGGAAACTCACACACCTGATAGTTCAGGTATAAAACTCGAAAAACCAAAATATTTTAGAATGTTTTTATCCTTCACTCTAGTTAATACTATTGATTACATACTCATCAAAAGAGCAGAATGCCTCATGAGGGGTGTCATTATTAAACCTGGATGCACTGAGTTGACAGTTATATTTGCTCCCTCTTCCTGCATTTGATGACAAGTTTAAACTTTTTAAACAAATGAAATTTGATAGAATAGAAATTAAAGGTGTCCAACCAAATAGTTTATTAGATGAGTTGCGCGATTCAACATGATATCAAAAGAGACAACGCATTCTGAATATGAGTCTCACCCCCACCTGTTGTCATAGAATTTCTACGTGAAGGAACATATTGAAGAAGCATGATATAAAATAATTAGAACAGTTTAAATTCTTAGATGAGATAGTTCACACAGTCTTGGATACTTTAGCCGTGCTGTTTCTTCTAAGCAAAAAATTAGTTAATTACCTGCAACCGGCGCGAAAGTTCGTTGGCATGTAATATATTGGCTAATTTGGATTGCCCATATGCTAGTTTGTCTTGATAACTAGTTCAGGCAAAAAAGAAAAAAAAAACAATAGAGATTAGTGTGTCTACATTGGTACTGGATGCTCGGACTCTTCAAAAATTCACCAGGTGCGTGTCTGATCCTCCAAAAATAGCGATTTTTTTAAAAAGATCTGACACAGGTGCGACAACATATTTTGTTAGAGCCCGAGTAACATAGGATCGTAGTATGTATACCTTCTCTTGTCATTGATCTTGTGAAATCTTATTCCTCCTTTGTAAGGGCAGAGGTGAGCTACTGATGACAAGTTCACAATTCTACCTTGAATACCAGTAGATTTTTCTGTTTCCTTCATTTTGTCTAGAAGAACATTTGTCAAGTAGAAGTGACCTGAAAAAGCAAAGAAAAACAAATATAATGTGTATTTAAAAAAAACTTCATTATCGATTCTACGAGAATTTATCATGAAAGTCTTTCAGTTGCTTCTCTTCAATGGAAGCTTGATTTTCCCCGTAATGTTTTCTAATTTTTTGGCCTAATTCTTCTTTTCTATGCTCGTTATTAAACTTTTCAACAAAAACTTTCAATTTCTTATTTTACTATGTTCAAACTCTACATACTCTTATATCAGTGAAGTAACAGAAATGGTTATAACAGAGTTTTTGTCAGTACTGTTTATACCTAAATGATTCGTCGCGAATTGCATCTCTACGCCATCTTCTGAAAGCTGAAATGGACAGAACATAATACCTGCATTGTTTCTGTTGTTTGCAAATTTTCATTAACCAAGCATGTTCTGTTTGTTTTTTTTCCCTTTTTTCGTCGAAAACTCAAAACATAGAGATGAAGAAATTACATTAAAATGTTGAGAGGAAGATTAAGTGCTTTGAAATTATCAGCAAATGCCTTGACAGATCTGATTGAGCTCAGGTCAAGTCTCTCAACATCGACACGAGCAGCTTTGTTGTCCTTGAGAATACGTTGTTTTGCCTCGTTCGCGGCCTCCATGTTTCGTGCTGCAATAATAACATGCACATTCCTCATTGCTAAAACTCTTGCTGTCTCCAAACCAATTCCGCTCGCGCCTCCTGTTTTGAAAAAATAATAATTTCATAAGTGTGATAGACGAATCGGAAGAAGAAACGTTCTTTCGTGGACAATGTGGATGAGATCATAACAAAGTTTTCTGAGTAAAAGCTAAAAATAAAAATAAAAACATAACATCATGTTTGTTAATCAAAACTGCATTGACATTATATTTCTTGAATTATATATAATCTATTTCTTTGTTAGAAGCACGTGTTTTGAAGATTTGAGTACTATAGCATTAGCATGAAGCATCATCACATTGTCCAACTGACTTTATTAGATAGCATTTTACCCCAAATAATGAGTGGGGATCTATCTGAAACAACCTCTGTACCTTACATAAGGTAAAGTAAGATTTGCGTACACTTCATCCTCCCTAGATCCCAGTTGTGATTATCAAAAACATAAATTTTTTCGCTAACCTTTTTTTTAATCAAAAGAAAGCCACCTAAGATCCTTTTAGCAATATAACAAAAGTTTGACATAAATGGTGCACAGTGCAATAGACCTATTTATATTGGCAGGACAAAAAGTCAAAAACTAATAAACATCACAATTCACAAGTACTTATATATATTTAATTATAAACTCTCTGTCTAGAACAAATTAAAGACTGCTGGGCTCCAACTCCAGCCTCCAGGGGATGTTGCTGTTGTCCCATCAAATTAAAGTCTCCAAATTTTTTTTTAATTATTATTTAATATTATAAAAATTATTATTACTAACAAACTTAAAATCATGATCAGTATACGTACAACATGGTCGTCCCTAGGCAATTATTACAAAATAAAAATATATATATAACTTTATTAACTAAATTTTAGTTATTATTATTTTTTATGTGGTAAGGAAAAATAAAACAAGAAAATAGTGAAAATATGAAACCCCATTATTCCTGGCTCTCTAGGTGAACTTTCATCCAAACACATACCTACCTATCAACTATTTCACATATTGCACCTCAATATCATTATGAGTTTAAATTTTATGCTTTACTTGATAATCTAGTAAATATGATAACCTAATCTGTCGTAATAGGTTAAATTACAAAAATAATGTTAAAAGTTTCAAATTATTTGTGTGCGTGGAATTAACCGTTTGGTGCTCGCCTCAAAGTAGGTAGCATACATAATACAATCCTTCCCCGAACTGATGAATCCTATATGAACACGGGATGCTTCGTGAACTGAAATCACATCCCTTCGAATATGACCCTTCCCCATACTGATGGATCCTATTTTGAACACGGATGTTTCAAAAAATAAAAAAGTAGACACACATAAAATAAAATAAAATAAAGAAAAAAGTAGTCTTCCTTTTTTTTAAAAAATCTTTTATCCCTCCCTAAACTCCCACCCGTTTTGCTCCCACCGGAAGCCATAAACCTCAAGATTAGAGGTAGAGAGTGTTTATTATCAGAACAATCTCTCTTATAATAAAGAGAGTCAATATTTAATATTTATACATAAGAATTAAAATTTTAACCTAGCTAAACAGTGTAATTTTTTCGGACCTGTAACAATGGCAGTGAGATTGGAGGCATCAATGCCATGAGTAACTTGTTCAGCTGTGGAAGCTGATCCAAAACCACTTGGACCTGGCTTTCCTGTTATCAACCTCAACATTATTGTTCTCACCCTATAAAAATATAACACAACAAAGGAATTAACAAGAGTATATAGTTTTTATGTATAAAGGGTGATGATGTGAAAATATAGAAGAAATTAAATTTATTGGGTTCACTATATATAGAGAGAGAGATGAAGATGGTGACACATTTAATTGTATTCAAATTCAATGTCCAAGTCGGTGACTGCCTCTAATTACTTTCACCAACCTCTCAACTGTATTTCTGGTTTTTTGGTTCATATTATATTATAAAGGTTTATTGTCTGAACACCCCTGATGTGTGTGTGTATATATATATGTTTGCATTATTTGATTGGGCGTGAAATTTAAAAAAAAAAAAACTTTTTGGTATTTATAGTTTAAAATAAGTTATAAACATTTATATGACTATGTATGAATCATCTCACTGGGTGTTTTCGGTACTGAATAAAAATATTTGTCAATTTTTTTATGTTCGGTTGGTAAAAAAAAAAAAATTAAAAAATGAGAGAAATGACTTTTTTGACCCGATACTGACCAGATAGGGGGGTGAGGATGACCAGACAGGTCTTGAGCCCAGTTGTGAACCCGCTATACCGCCCACGGACAGAAAATTACGCCTAGTGTCCCCTAAATTAAAGCTTGAATTTTTGTTCTCATTTATTAAAATTTTTAAAAAAATGATTTTAAGTTGAAAAAATTAATTGGGAATAATTGTTATTTTCTCATCAAATATAAGTACTAATTTTTGCTTATAAGGAAGAACTTATGTTCAATTGAACAAGTTCACTATGTTGAAATATCTTGAACGTCTTGTCTTACAGGAGAAAGTTAGAACTTAAAACTCATGTCTGATGGGCAACATAACTAAGTTCTAATTTTTGCCTATAATGCCGAACTTAGCCTACTTTACGCACTTCCGCACTAAGCAGGCAAGGCCAACTACACAAGCAAGAAGGCATCGCCTGCGGCTTCCAATCCAATGACAAGCAAAAGACTTTCAGGATTGGTCGTTGTGTGTCACCACCTCCCACCTATCCTACACATTCGATTAAGGTTGTCACTGCGAAGCTATAGTTAAGGTGCACGGGGTCTTACCGTCTAGCCGTTGATACCCGCATCTTCACGGAGAATTCAATTTCAGTCAAGTGAGCAGGTTTACTATCTTAAAATATCCTAAATGTTTGTCTTATAGGTAAAATTAATTTATATCCGACACAACAAAAACTTTATTTAGCTTCTGAAGCGAAGACTTATTTTTAGAAAAAAATATTAAGTGGAACCAAAAAAAATCAAAACCATCTCTTGTGGAGGCCATTTATGAACTTAACCCGCCTATAGGTGCACCGGCCCGAGTATATCATTTTATTTTTTACAAAATTAGGGTAGGAAAATCTAATTTAATATTTTAAATTATAAGTCAAATACACAAAAGAAAATTAGCAATAGAAATAAAACTAGTTGTAAATGGTAGAAACTAATTTAAACAGTGATAACTTTGTGCTAATTTATCCGATTGACGCAATATTTTTAGTCTCATGTATTTTTTCAAGATCTACATAGATATTTTGGCTAAGCCAATTTTAAAATAAAATTTAAAAAAATTAAAATAAAAAAAAAACTGCCTTTATCCCTTTTAATTTACATTTCTCTATAAATTAGTATGAAATTGTAATCTTTCGATCAGTAAATTTTAATGCAAAACAATAGATTTTAAAGGCTTTTCGTAGTGATGCTGATTTTAGTAATTTATCAAAAAAAATTAATAACAAAATCTGATTCGACTAATTTGATTTTACCTCTTAATGAGTTGGGGAGCTAGGTTGGACCCCTATTTCCCCTTCCCAACCCGGCCCACTACAGTGTGGCCCGACTAGCTCCCAACCAAGTGGGGCCACACTTTAGTGTGTTGGGTCGACTATGCCGGGCTTCATTGAATCCCNCAACTCGAGCGGAGTCATGTAGTATGGGCCACACTTTAGTGTGTTGGGTCGACTATGCCGGGCTTCATTGAATCCCCTGATCTTCACCTCCATCCCCACCACTCCTGCTCCTATGTTCACCCCAATCTCACATAGTGTTTGTCTAGATTATATAAAAATGTTTTTAGGATAATATTTTTTGTTTATGTATGAGATATAAAAAAATAAATAAATACACTTATTTAGGATATTCTTTTAAATAAACTAAAAGGGATCATAAGAAATTATTCAAATAACTTCTTGATATTATTATGAAACATATATGTATGGGCAAATAAACATTATGTTATTCGTGAAATGTAATAAATATATACAGCTACTATGGCTATGCATTAATTGAAAAACTACACAGATGGGTTCAAACTAATAATACATATCCTTTCGTTTTAATTTATATGTCTTATTTAACTTTTAATTAATTATTCAGTGTAATTTTATAAGTGGAGTCCAGAGAAAAGAGGATGTATACAGACCTTATTACCTTTATCTTTATGGGATAGTGAGACTATTTTCGATATACCCTCGACATAATGATGTATAATTATCCAAAACAAGCTAGAAAGTGGTGTTTTAGAAGGTGTTTTTGAGGCGAATCTCAAGGCGAGGATGGGGCGATTTATGGGGTTGAAAGTACCGTAAGGCGTAAGTCCCATCAGCATAGATGTACGCTTAGGCGATGAACGAGTTTTTATTTTGGGGCGTAAGCACAAAAAATCTCTCTTAATTAAAATTAAAATTGTTAAGCAAGTCCTTAAATTAATACCAAAAAACACAAAGTTCAACTTGTTATTACATTTTAAAAAGTTAAAAAACTTTAAAATCTAAATATTTTTTATTCTTAACCCTAATTTTTGTTCTTTCTCTTCATGTTTCACCGCGTAAAGAAAAAAATAATTAATATGCAAACCACAAAACAAAAACGCATCATTCTTCGTTACTTGCTCTAATTTGATGCTTCTGATGGTAGGCTCCTTCTTCGCTTTCTATTTTTCAAGTTAATTTATAAATTTCTACTCAATTTTTTTAAAGAAAATCTTATTAATTTTTTTTATATAAACAGTCCTAATTATTTATTAAGTCAATTATTGATTTTATTAGTATTTTAAGATAAAGCATTTCCATGTACATTTTTAACTTACTTTATATTTTCTTAAAATTTCTATCTAATTATACCTTTTTAATTATTTAT
>JACEIK010000512.1:392355-407642 GCA_018107945.1 Datura stramonium | reverse complement strand
ATCTCCACACACACACACCTAATCCCGCCAAACGCCCCCAACCCCTCCCTCGTCAACCTACCACCTTGTAATGGGATCCAATCCGTCCCCGACCAACTCGAGATTCTACATGAGATTGCCCCATCTAAGACCCGCTCCGACCGAGGATCCAACCTGAGACTCAACCCCAGCCCGATCGTAATTCGGGATTTGATGCCAGACTTGAGCCCCTTCTCGATCTGGAACCTAAACCTGACCTTGAACTGTGATCCTACCCCCGACCCCATCTTAAGACCCGCACCCAAACCAACACGAGACCTAACCCCCAATCAATACAGGACCAAATCCCTGACCCTGACCTGAGATTCGATCAAGTTAAGGATTGGTGTCGGGGTTGGGTCAAGGTCTTAGACTAGGTCGGGTCTCTGGTCACGTCTTGGGGTCGAGGTTCGATCTCGAGTCGAGTTTCAGGGTCAAGGTTGGGTCTTGGGGTTAGTGTGTTATACCCTAAATTTTTTTTAATGATTATTTGATGTTTATATGCTATGTTAACAAAAGTACAGGCTGCATGTTGGCCGTAGGTGAGGAGGGAAACATGTATAAAGGGAAGAGCGAAGAGTATGTGAAGTTCATAAGTTTAATGAGTTAGAAGTCCTACAACCTATCAACCTAAAGATATTAGCGTCTAGTTCTCAGAACATCAAACCACTCGTCAATTGGAGTTCGACATAAAAGGTTATAGACATTTTACTGAGGTAATGTCAAGCAGTAACGTGGCCTACCACCTTAATATCTCCACCGCCCCACCTCCTTAAAAATAACAGTTTAGCTTGTGGAAACATTTTCATCTTCATCCTTTTCGACCTGCTTGCTTAGAACACCATTTCCTCTCTATTTTCCAGCAAAGAACCAAGGAAAATCAAGGAGAAATCATCAAGAAAATCCCAATCAAATTGCAAGACAAGTTAAGAAATCATTTGCAAGGTGAATGTGATGTATTGGTGAAGCTTTTGTTGCGTTTTGGGCAGTGTGTTTGATGCGATTTTTGAGCAGTAACAAGTTACAAATATACTACATCATCGCAGGAATTGAATATAAGAAAGAGGTAATTGTTCTATTCATTAAACTTGCAGGAATTCATAAGCTAAAACTAGAGGTTGAAGACAAGAATAAAGTGTTGTTTTTGTGTGTTGATTGGGTGAAGTTGTTGCTCGTTTTAAGAGGTTGGTGCAACTTTATTTTTACTGGAAATACGCTTTACATTTGTGAGAGTTGATCACAAGGAAAACTGGGCAAATTCCTACTTTCATTTCCCTTAAAATTTGTGCAATTAAGCTTGTAGAAAAATGTTGAAATGTTGCTTTGTGTGTGGTGTTGTGACTGCCTACTGGTGTGAAGTTTTGGCTAAAAACTTGTCTTAAAACAGCCTTGTTACATGGTTTTAAACTCAAGGTATTGAATGAGGTTGTACGTTTGATAGGTGGAGAAAGAATCGACTAGAAAAACTCATCGAAACGAGGTATGTAAAGGCATTCCTATTCTTGTTTTTCAAGCACGAAATCTTATTGTTGAAAAGGCTAATGTTCCTACGTTTTTGAACTCCTATTGAGGCATATTTGATTTTTCCCAAATGTTCACTTTTCCGGAGATGCCACAAGAGGAAGCCACGAGTAGTGAAGTGACTCCACGACTCATGGAGTTGGTCGTGGGCAGGAGCAGAACGTGAAGTTTGAAATTGGGGAAGTGTACTTTATAACTAGTCACCACTAGTCGTGGGGTACACCATGAATCGTGGTGACTGACAGTGTGTATTTTTCATGCATTTTAGTAAGGGTGTTTTCGTAATTCCTAAGCTCCTATGTCCTAAACTATGTCATTTTAAGCTCAGTTAGAATGGTTTTAAAGATACTTAGCTTATTCTAAACGTCCCCATTCCATGCATGCAAGATCAAGGAGCCTATAGAAGATCAAACTAGAGGATTTTTTAGGTTCTTCCTCAAGTCACTTGATTCTCAAGAGAGGTTGTGAAATTCAAAGTACCCAGGTATGTAGGGGTATTCCTTCACTCCCATGCCCAAAATCCTTTTCTAATTCATGGAAATTCTAAGTTGATGAATCTATGGGTTTTAGCCCAGTTTGTGAAATTCTCTAAGAATCCATCATGTATAAATTCTATTCATGTTTCCAATGTTATTTTAAAATTCATGGACATGTTTTACAATATTTTCAATTACAAATTTATGATTTCAAAGTCTTACAATTATAATTCCCAATTATGAAAGTTCATGAAGAGTTGGGATTATGATATATGTTTTCAAGTATGATGAAAGTAGGATTTCGAATTAACCATGTGTATATCTATGATTTTGACTATTTCAAAGCAAGTATGAGTTTGGGCAAGACCATATGATCAAGTATGTTTCATGATTTACTTCAATTTTATGTTATTAGCTTACCACATTGTTTTGGAGTCTAGACTCCCACTTTTCAACTTGTGGTATGATTGAGCCAAGGCTCCTCATGTTATGTCTTCAGATTATGTACATTATGTTATGATTCAGCTTCGTCACAAGACGATAGTTTAGCTTAGTTGAAAAATGATAGCGAGCATATGCATTTTTTTGGGAGTAGTGTCTAGCACCGAGTAGGCTAAGGGTTCAGTCAAACCTGTGCCTCAGAACTACGTGCCAACACAGGTATGTTCAAATTATTTGGGAACTCCCTTGTGAGTTTTCCCTACCTCCGAGGGGCCTTCAACTTGATATCGATATCATGGTAGCGCCCTTAGCCTTGGCAAGGATTTGGATAGCTCTGCCCACTTGAGTGTAATGGTTGGGACCTTGTAAGCTCTATCGTGGTAATGTTGGTTATATGAAGAGTCTCCCATTGTTCCTCATGATTTTCAGTTCTGCATGTTCATCAGTTATGATATTATGTTTTCAGTAGGTTTGACCCAATGTTTTGTTTTACTTATGATTATCAGTTTCAGCTTTGGGTCATTCCATTCAGTTATGATATTCAGATATGTTTAAATCATGTTTTCAGATAATAGCAGCAGGCCTTAATCTCAGAATCTTACCTTGAATATGTTTTATGATATGCATAATTTCAGTTTTTTACTTACTTAGCAGTTTTACTTACCTTGTATACTCAGTACATTCCAAGTACTGACTGCATACTCTATGATGTATCATTTCATGATATAGGCTCGAGCATTCAGGTTTAATCCTGCCGCTAGCCAGATTCTCATAGTTTTAGCTTACTCAGCCATTTGGTGAGTCCTCATCCTTCGAGGACCTTTTTATCATCTTGTCCAATATCTTCAGTTTTAGTCTTTAGTGACTTAGTTAGGGTCTTGTCTCATCAACTCGTTGTGTCTTTAGAGGCTTATCATACATAGCATGTATTCAGCTTCGGATCAGTATTATGTTTTCCGTTGTTCAGATGTTATTGGATTTTTAGACTTCTGCTATTTCAAATGTCAGACTTTCCGCGATTATTTATTTTGAGTTTAGTTATTATGTTCATGCATGGAGCCTCTCGGGTTTTTTTGTCCTGTGTATCGATCTAGGCCTATGTTCAGGTCGTGACAAACTTGGTATCAGAACAATAGGTTTTGAAGTTTCCTAGGGTGTATGAAAGCTGCGTTAAGTAGAGTCTTTTTCATGAGTGTGAAGCACGCCACACTTATGAAGAAGAGGCTATGAAACATTTTAGGAAATTTTCCTTCTTTCATGATCTATGTCGTCTGATTAAATGTCTCTCTATTATCCTAACTCATGCTATATGTGTTTTCATAATCATGTTTCCTCGCTGAGTTAACGGAAGAAGGAATGGGAATGGAAATGGCCATGAGAATGGCAACGGAGATGGGCACCAACAGGACCCACCAACCCCCAAGGATCATTTGCCCGAGAAGGTTTCCCATGTAGAGTTTAGGGTGGCCATCCAGATGTTGACATAGGAATTGACTGCCCAGGTCAACCAGCAGGCGGTAGCGCATGTTCCTCAAAATGGGAATGCAGCAGCAGCAAGAGTCAGGGACTTTCTTAGGATGAACCCTTCAGAGTTTCTGGAATTGAAGGTGGACGAGGATCCACACGAGTTTATTGATGAGATTCAGAATATCACCCAGATCATGGGGGTGACCGGGGAGGAATGCACGGACCTAGCCTTTTATCAGTTGAAAGGGGTTGCACATATTTGGTTCAGACAATGGAAGGATGGCAGAGCAGGTGGAACAAGTTCCATTAGCTGGGATGAGTTCCATACCGCATTCTTGGTTTGGTTCTTTCTCCGGGAGGTGAGGTAGATCAAAGCAGCTGAATTTGTGAACCTGAGGTAGAACAACATGGCAGTCCAAGAGTATGCTTTAGAGTTCACCCGCCTGTCCAAATATGCACCAAAAATGGTGGCTGATCCAGAAGGCTCAAGTGAGTAGATTCGTACATAGGATAGCGGCCATTTGGTCAAGAATTGCAGGACCGCTATGCTCCATCAGGATATGGACTTCTCGTGGTTGATTCTGTATGCCCAGCAGAGAGGCCAAGAGGGTCAGGATCGATAGTTTTGGGTTCTCCCTGCAGAGGCCTGGTGGTGGGCATCATCAGCAGTCCCATCGGAGATCATCAGCCCCAACGCCATCAGCAACAAGTGTGCCATTCAGATCTAGGTGCGATCAGAGGGGACGAGCATCGGGCTCTCGAGTTCAGGGGAGTAGATCTGTAGAGCCCAGTATTCTAGGTTGTGACAGTGTTGCATAAGGAACACTAGTCAGTGCCTAGCAGGTACAGGTGCTTTTTTTGGGTGCGGGAAGCTCGGACATATGCTTAGAGATTGTCCAGCAGCTAGACAGGGCCATGGTAAGGGCCGAGACCTAGCAACTAGTCAACAGCCCCACCACACACTCAGCTCAGCAGGGTGCCTCCACTAGTGTAGGTAGTGGTCAAAGCCAGAATAATTACTATGCCCTCACATCTCATCAGGAGCAAGAGGCCTCTCCAAATGTAGTCACTGGTATGTTACGAGTATTCCAACTTGATGTATATACTTTGTTAGATCTAGGGACTACTTTATCTTTTGTGACGCCCTATGTTAGTAGTTTCGGAGTCAGTACCGAAATCCTATCAGAACCCTTCTCAGTCTCTAATTCAGTCAGTGATTCAGTTATAGCTCGACGGGGATATAGAAATTTCCCTGTCACCAGTCCTTCGGAAAGTCACCTCAGTAGATTTAGTAGAGCTAGCCGTGACAGATTTTGATGTTATCTTTGGCATGGATTGGCTACATGCATGTTATGCCTTAGTAAATTGTAGAACCCGTGCGGTAGAGTTCTAGTTTTCGGGTGAGCCAGTCCTAGAGTGGAAGGATAGTTCAGGTGTGCCTATAGGTCGCTTATTTCCTACCTTAAGGCTAGAAAGATGATCTCTAAAGGTTGCGTATATCATCTAGTTAGGGTTAAGGATTCTAAATCCGAAATCCCGACTATCCAGTAAGTTTCTATTGTGTGTGAATATCCTAAAGTGTTTTCAGATGATCTACCGGGAATTCCTCCTGAGTGGGAGATCAATCTTGGTATTGAACTTCTTCCAGATACGCAACCTATATCTATTCCTCCTTACATAATGACTCCAACTTAGCTAAAGGAGTTGAAGGAGCATTTGAAGGATCTCCTAGATAAGGGTTTTATCAGACCTAGCAAATCCCCGTGGGGTGCACTAGTTCTCTTTTCCTAGAAGAAGGATGGTTCCCTTCGTATGTGCATTAATTATCGGCAATTGAACAAGGTCACAGTCAAGAACAGGTATCCTTTCCCCGGGATTGATGACTTGTTTGACCAGCTTCAGGGTGCCATAGTATTTTTCAAAGATAGATCTCAGATCCGAATATCATCAGCTCAGGGTTAAAGAGAGTGACATCCCGAAGATAGTCTTCAGGACTCGGTATGGTCACTATAAGTTTGTATTTATGTCTTTTGTACTAACAAATGCTCCTGCAGCTTTAATGGATTTGATGAACAGGGTGTTCAAGTTGTATTTGGACATGTTTGTGATTGTGTTCATAGATGACATTCTCATAAACTCTCAGAGCGAGGAGGAGTATGCCGCTCATTTGAGGGTAGTGCTACAGATTTTGAGGGATCGCCAGTTGTATGCTAAATTCAACAAGTGTGAGTTTTGGGCAAACTCAGTAGCATTTTTGAGTCATGTGAGGGTGTACAGGTGGACTCTCAAAAGATAGAAGTTGTGATGAATTGGCTTAGACTAGTTAGTCCTTCGAATATCAGGAGTTTCTTAGGCTTAGTTGGTTACTACAGGAGGTTTGTTGAAGGATTTTCATCCATTGCAGCACCGTTGACTAAGTTGACCGAGAATAAAGTGAAGTTTCAACGATTGGAGGCCTGTGAGGAGAGCTTCCAAGAGTTGAAGACTCGACTCACCTCGGCACCAGTGTTTACTCTACCTGAGCGTACCAATGGGTTTATGGTATATTGTGACGCATCAAGGATCAGCCTCGATTTTGTATAAATGCAGCACAATAAGGTTATAGCCTATGCTTCCAGGCAGCTGAAAGTCCATGAAAAGAACTACCTGACTCACGATCTTGAGTTGGTGGCAGTAGTATTTTCCTTGAAGATTTGGAGACACTATCTGTATGGGGTCCATGTGGATGTGTTTACGGACTAGAAAAGCCTATAGTACGTGTTTAACCAGAAGGATCTAAATCTATGTCAAAGAAGGTGGTTGGAGCTTCTTAAGGATTATGATATGAGTGACTTTTATTATCCGGGCAAGGCCAATATGGTGGCAGATGCTCTTAGAAGGCTTTCTCAGGAGAGAATGACCCTTGTAGATGAGGAGAGGAAGGAGTTAGTAAAATATATGCATCAACTTGCACGATTAGGAGTTCATCTTATTGACTCGACAGATGGTGGTGTCATTGTTCAAAATGGATCAAAATCTTCCTTGGTAACCGAAGTCAAGGCTAGTTAATATGAGGATCCTATTTTCATAAAATTGAAGGAAGTTGTTCAGAATTAGAAGGTGGAGGTATTCTCCCAAGGGGGAGATGGTGTACTACGATATCAAGATCATTTGTGTGTTTGGGGTGTTGATGACTTGAGGGAGTGGATGTTGCATGAGGCTCATGGTTCCAGATATTCTATACATCTAGGTTCCATCAAGATGTATCATGACCTACGGGAAGTCTATTGATGGAATGGTATGAAGAAGGACATAGCAGAGTTTGTGGCAAGGTGTCCAAACTATCAATAGGTGAAAGTTGAGCATCAAATACCCAGAGGTGTGCTTCAAGACATTAGTATCCCTACCTAGAAGTGGGAGGAAATCAATATGTACTTCATTACAGGATTGCCTTGTACTCATCAACAGTATGATTCTATTTGTGTTGTCATAGTCGGGTTGACTAAAGCAACTCATATTCTACTGGTCAAGACCACCGACTCAGCAGAGGATTATGCTAAATTGTATATTAGAGAGTTAGTTCAGTTGCATGGAGTTCCCTTTTACATCATATCGGATAGAGGTACTCATTTTATCTCCCAGTTTTAGAGATCATTTCATAAGGGACTTGGTACCCAGGTCAAGCTTAGTACAACTTTTCACCCACAAATAGATGGTCAGGCTGCACGGACTATTCAGACTCTTGAATACATGTTGAGGGCACTTGAAATTGATTTCAAGGGTAGTTGGGATGATCATTTACCTCTCATCGAGTTTGCATATAACAATAGTTACCATTCCAACATTCAGATCGCTCCGTTTGAGGCTCTTTATGGGCAGAGGTGTAGATCTCCTATTGGTTAGTTTGAATTCGGTGAAGCCAAATTGATAGGACCAGATTCACTCCATGAGTCTATGGAGAAAGTTTAGCTTATAAAGGGAAGGTTGAAAATAGCACAGAGTCGGCAAAAGTCCTATGCGGATGTGAGGAGGAGAAAACTTGAGTTCGAAGTTGATGATTAGGTGTTTTTGAAGGTGTCTCCCGTGAAGGGAGTGATGACGTTCAGAAAGAAGGAAAAACTTAGTCCCCGTTATGTTGGCCCGTATCGGATTGTGAGACGTATTGGCAAGGTGGCCTATGAGTTGGAGTTGCCCTCAGAATTGGCTTCAGTACATCTAGTTTTTCATGTGTCGCTTCTAAAGAAGTGCATGGGTGATCCATCTTTGGTTGTCCCGGTGGAGAGCGTAGGTGTAAAGGATAGCCTTAGCTACGAAGAGGTCTGGTTGAAATACTTGATCTTCAGGTTCGGAAGCTAAGAAATAACAAAGTAGCATCAGTAAAGTTTTTTTGGAGAAATCAGCATGTTGAGGGAGCTACAAGGGAAGCCGAAGTAGATATGATTGCTAAATACCCGCATCTATTCCCTTCGAGTTCAGTTCCAGCTTGAGGTATCAGTTTCCTCCTTAGTACTCTATTCAGTTTCATGTTCAGTTCATGTGTTCCAATTTCTTTCATGATAATGTATGTATGTGTGATTCCTGAATTAAATTCAGTCATGTATTTTAGTTCGGAGTCAGTCACACCATCAGTTTTCAGCTTTAGATGTTCAGTATTTGAGATGTCAGTTCTATCCCCAGCTTTTTAGTATGTTCGTTAACATTCAAGGACGAATGTTCCCAAGGGGGAGATATTATAATACCCCGAAAGCCCTAAGATTAGACTCGAGGATTCTAACAGAGAAAATAAGAAATTTTGCACCAGGTCACAAGACAAGTCGTCCAGTGACCTGTGAGGAGACTTCACGAGTTGTGAAGTGACTCGTGAAGTAAAGGGGGAGTTAGCAGTGGTTGGTGGTCTGGGGGTGACAACGAAGGGAGTAACGAGTCATGGTGTGGGCAATGAGTCATTACGTTAGCCGTGGACAAGAAGGTCAAGGATTCAAGGTTCACTTTCCCGGAGATTCCATGAGAGGAAGCCATGAGTGGTGAAGTAACTCCATGACTCGTTGACTTGGCATGGGCAGGAGCAGAACTTGAAGTTTGAAATTGAGGCAGTGTACTTCATGACTGGTCACCACGAGTCATGTTGTTCCTCGTGGTGACTGACAGTGTGTATTTTTCCTTCATTTTAGTAAGGGTGTTTTCGTAATTCCTAAGCTCCTAAGTCCCTAACTACGTTATTTTAAGTCAGTTAGAAGGATTTTAAAGATACTTAGCCTATTCTAAGCCTCCCCATTCCATGCATGCAAGATTAAGGAGCCTATAGAAGATCAAACTAGAGGATTCTTTAGGTTCTTCCTCAAGTTACTTAGATTCTCAAGAGAGGTTGTGAAATTCAAAGTACCCAGGTATGTGGGGGTATTCCTTCACTCCCATGTCAAAAATCCTTTTCTAATTCATGAAAATTCTAAGTTGATGAATCTCTGCAGTTTTAACCCAATTTATGAAATTCTCTAAGAATCCATCACAGGTAAATTCTATTCGTGTTTTCAATATTATTTTAAAATTCATGGGCATGTTTTATAATGTTTCCAATTACAAATTTTTGATTTCAAAGTCTTACAATTAAAATTCCCAATTATGAAAGTTCATGAAGAGTAGAGATTATGATCTATGTTTCCAAGTATGATGAAAGTAGGATTTTGAATTACCCATGTTTGTATCCATGTGTATGAGTTTAGGCAAGCCCATATGACCAAGTTTGTTTCATGATTTACTTTCATTTCATGTTATTAGCTTACCACATGGTTTTGGAGTCTAGACTACCACTTTTCAACTTGTGGTATGTTTGAGTCAAGGCTCCTCATGTTATGTCTTCAGATTATGTATATTATGTTATGATTCAGCTTCATCACAAGATGATAGTTCAGCTTCGTTGAAAAATGATGGAGAGCATATGCATTTTTTTGGGAGTAGTGTCTAGCACCGAGTAGGATAAGGGTTCAGTCAAACCTGTGCCTTAGAACTACGTGCCAGTGTAGGTATGTTCATATTGTTTGGGACCTCCCTTGCGAGTTTTCCCTACCCCTGAGGGGCCTTTAGCTTGATATTGATATCATGGTAGCTCCCTTAGCCCTGGCAAGGCTTTAGACGGCTGTCACGGCCCTAACATAGGCCCGGATCGAGACACGGGACAAGAAATCACAAGAGGCTCCAAGTTGACCCATGACATAATCATAGCATATCACTTAATAATAGAAACAACTAACAGAACATAACTGAGCGCAAGCTAACCGAAAGAGTCTAATTAAAACCGTAAGAACAAATGTAACAACACTTTGATACAAAGATGAATCTATCTAGACAAGTCTGAAAGCCTCTGCTAAACTGATGAGTTGCTGGGACAAGCCCCCAGCTAACTCCTAAAATATGAAAACTGAAACATAATAAAAATATAAATCGCGTCCTCGAGAGATGAGGACTCACCACAAGAAGCTGAGAGGGGAATGAAGTGTATCTAACCACGAGGATGGATCTGGGAACCTGAATCTATATCATGAAATGATATAGCACATAAAAGTGTGCAGTCAACACTTGAAATGTACTGAGTATGTGGGAAGCGTAAATAAACTAAAACATGCAAGTATATAAGAAGAAAGTAAACTGAACACATTAATGTTAATATAACTGAAAGGAGATACAACAACCTTATCTGATATACACATATACATATTAACATGACGATTTTATAAGAAACATTTATTGAAATATGATCAATTGATGCGCAAAGGTTATATACTGAACAAATACTACGGACCGAAGCCGTGACTGATATCATAGAGAGTCCCTGACTGTCGAAGGGAAATGTTCTCAACTGTGAAGAGTCCTTGAATGTCTAAGGGAAACATTCTCGGTTGTGGAGAGTCCCTGACTGTCTAAACGAAAGCATTCTCTAATATAGAGAGTCACTGACTGACTAAGGGAAACATTCTCAGCTGATGAGAGTCCTAACAAACTAAGGGGAACATTCTCAGCTTATGGGAGTCTTGACAGACTAAGGGAAACATTCTTAGCCGATGAGAGTCTTGACAGACTAGAAGTAGTCTAAATTACTACAGCTAATCAGAGAAAGGAGCATTCAACAAATTACATCATACTTTACATGCATCCACAACATTCAAATCCAGAGTTCATAGTATACGACATATATCTTAGATTCATGTAAGATCCATAGGTCCAAATCATACTTTAACACATGTATATTAACTCATATATTCTATATTTACAAATAACCTATGTAATCCACTCAAGTACAATGAGCTCATGGTGAAACCATATGAATAATTCATAAAACCCCATTTCAAAATTTACTCTAAATCACTATGAAAATTCAATAATCATGTCATTACCGTAGGTTCAACTCATACCCAACATATTTAAATCGTAATCATAGTATAAACATGCACAAACTTCTCACTGGTCAAAGCCCATAAGTTCTAATCTTGTTCCAACACATACAATGCGACATATGTTTTAGATTTGCGGAACCCATATGATTTAAATATATTTTTAACAAGGATATAACTTCATGATAAGAGCATATGATTAATTTATGAAATCCCATTTGAAATTCTAGACTAATTCATGGCACCACATTCATGTTATTCACATATAACACATATATTTTAGGAAAGATATAAGTAACATCATGAACATGCACTACTATTAATCTTAAGAGTTTATAGAATTTAGGGAAAACACATGAGAGTTTATGCATAACTTGGAACCCTAGAACATGCTTTTCTAGTATCATGGATTAAGGTTTTTAAAATAAAAATTTGGGGCACAAGGATGAAAAGATGTCCTTGTTGAAAGCCCACATACCTGCTTCAAAGAAATCCCTATTTGAACTTAACCTTTGAAGCCTTTGAAGAAATCCCAATTGAATCTTTAGGCTTGAGAGAGAAGAGGAAGAATAATTTGAGCAAATATCTCGAGGGAATGAGAGATTAGGCTAGAAAAACCCTTTAAAATGTCCTATACAATGCTCAAAATGACATAATTTAGGAGTTAGAAGCGTAAGATTTTACAAAAATACCCTTGAAAATTCGCAGGTAAAACGCACTTGCTAGTCCCCACGAGGCACTCCACGAGTCGTGGGGTTGGCAACGACTCGTGGTGCCAACTCGTGGAGTAAACTGGAATTATTTCCTTTATCTTCTCTTCTCTCCCCACAGGTTACTTGATGAGTCGTCAGGTGCACGACGACTTGTCCCCTCTTTCGTGATCACCACTGTCTCAGGACCCCATCCTTGATCTCTAGCCTCCACTCGACGACCGACCTAACGAGTCTTCACCTGCCTATCAAACCTCACTATTCCTGCTCCTCCTTCCCACAACTTCCCTGATGATTCGTTACTTGACACGATGACTCGTCAGGTCGTCCGTGGTCACTGGACCTTGTTGCACCTCCTAACTACTCCTCACGGGTCTGACCACGACTTATTAGGTCACATAACAAGCTGTTTTGAGGCTAATTTTTCACTTTCCAACTGATTTATTTCTTTAAGTATGGTGCCTGTTCTCATAAACATTCGGGTTATTACAACGACTCTTCCACTTGAGTGTAATAGTCGGGACCACGTACGCTCTATCGTAGGAATGTCGATTATATGAAGAGTCTCCTATTGTTCCTCATAATTTTCAGTTATGCATGTTCATCAGTTATGATATTATATTTTCAGCAGTTTTAACCCAATGTTTAGTTTTACTTATGATTATCAGTTTCAGCGTTGGGTTATCCGATTCAGTTATGATATTCATATATGTTTAAATCATGTTTTTATATAATATCATGCAAGTCTTACTCTCAGAATCTTATCTTGAATATGTTTTACGATATGCATAATTTCAGTTTTTTACTTAGCGATTTTACTTACCTTGCATACTCAGTAAATTTCAAGTACTAAATGCATACTCTATGTTGTATCATTTCATGATACAGGCTCGGACATTCAGGTTCCATCCCACCGCTAGCCAGATTCTCAGAGTTCTAGCTTACTCAGCCGGTTGGTTAGTCCTCATCCTTCGAGGATCTTTTTATCAGCTTGTATTCAGTATCTTCAGTTTCAGTCTTTAATGAGTTAGTTGGAGTCTTATCCCATCAACTTGTCAGGTGTTAGAGGCGTATCAGAAATAGCATGTTTTCAGCTTCGGATCAGTATTGTGTTTTCCATTGTTAAGATGTTATTGGATTTTCAATCTTTCGCTATTTCAAATTTCATACTTATTGCGGTTATTTATGTTGAGTTTAGTTATTATGTTCATGCCATGGGTCGAATTGGAATCTCTCGGGGTTCTTTGTCTCATCTCTCGATTCGGGCCTATGTTCGGGTCGTGACAGATTGTAAAGTGAAAGACGTATTATTTTGATTATTGTCATAATTGTAAATCAAGTCTGAAGTCCCCTTATCAAGGACACTGTGAGCTAGTCCTTTTTAGTATGTCATATATATGTGATGTTAATTGTATGTAAATATTTGGTTGTTAAGTAAAATTTGTAAAAGAGCTAAGACGACGATGCATGAATGAACCTAAACTAAGAAGATGATGCTAAACCTATAAAGGGTAAATAAGCTCTTTGAAATGACGATTCCATGATATTTTTATTCCCCTTCATATGTATATGTTTTAAGGCACTTAAGATTAAAAGGATATTCTATGTTTCCCCAAGCTAAGTAAGCGATGCGTGATGAATAAGCTAGGTTGATAGATGTTAACGAGAGAAGTGTAGCTAAGTTGTAAATCTTTTTGAGACATTAATAAAAAGGGAAGATAAGGTAGATATCAGACCTTCTAAGGTAATCCATAAGTCGCGTACTCTCTGTACATAATTGATTTCAAGAACTTTTGGATGATGTTAGTATAATTAAGAAGGCTAAAGAAGTAAAACTATTGATCAGGTAATAAGGTAAGTACGTATAAATACTAATGAAGTAGTTAACCCAAGAGTAAAGATTCAAGCGTAGAATTTCATATTATGACGGAAAAGGAGATCAAGATGGATAAGGTAACTAGAGCTAAAAGATTATTAACTTAAGCTTATGAGGTTTACAATGACAAATAAGTTTAGTAATGTAAATGGCTAGCAATATAGACCGTACGTTCTGGAGACGTCTAATAAAGGAGTTACGAATAAGGTTGTTCAAGTATTCTATGTGGTAAGATGATTTATTGACATTCAAGTGTCAACCTTTTATTAAAAAAAATTAGAGTTGAACGACTAGGAGCTAGCAACTTAAAGTTAAAGAGAAGTTATCTATTATATTTCTAAACGATTATATTAAGTCATCTAGTTTAAGTGTTGAAATTATCTTTCAAGTCTTAAAATGTTAATCCTAAAAGATTCTAAGCTACTTATAATGACGTTAAGATTTCTTAATCTCCTCAGTTACTTGCAAAATCATTTAAGTCAGTCCAATGTTATCCGAATTACAACTGTCATACATTATTTGCTTATGGGGAAGGACTTAGAGAGTTGCTTACGGGTTTTTAAGTTAAATAGATTCAGGTCTCAGATCCTTAAGTTATGTTAAAACATGTTATATTTCTTTAAGAAGTTTCAAGAAATCATATTCCAAGAATCAAGTTAATGACTCAGTCAAGTACTTGAACTTGCATAGAGTCTAAGAACTAGATTATTTATGAGTCTCTCAGTGAAAAGTGTTAATGTAGACACGATCCTTAAGTTATGATATACAAAGGAATCCTTTTAGTTAGGTTCGAGTCATATGTCCTTATGTACAACTCTCGTTGAATTCCCAGTTGTGTTTCCTAAAGAAGATTCTCTTTCACTTACGGATATTTTTAATGTCTAAGTAGATATGATAATTAAATGGTAATGATCCTAAGTAAACAAATTCATGAGAGTAAAGAAATACTTTCATGATTAAAGAAGAGGCTAACCATAGTTGATGCGAACAGTTGACGAGAATAACTTGAAGACTAAGAATATTAATACAAGATGTCGTGGCGACATATGCATGTTAGAAAGGTTATTTATCCTATATTGTGCTTTAAGTCGCTAGGAATTGTCTAAGAACGAAAGTTATATATCCAAAGAACCTTAGAATTCCTAAATCCTAGGAAGTCTCCTGGAAATCGCTTAAGTAACTAAGTACAAGTTTATACATTATACCTAGAGGTAACAAAATCAGCCCATGAGATCATAAGCTGCCCAACTTGCTTAAGTTTGGGCTGATAATTGACCCGCTTATTTATTAGCTCAACCCATTTCAGTCCAACTTATTTTTGTTTATCAAAATTTGGGCTGATATCTGAGCCAAATTGATTCATGAGAAATCTTATCAATATATTTTCAAAAAGACATTTTATTTTATTTAATAT
>JACEIK010000512.1:356761-392257 GCA_018107945.1 Datura stramonium | reverse complement strand
TGGGTTATGACCCGTATTTTAGCCCATTTCAGTCTAACTCATTTCAATCCAAGTAACTTTTTGGCAGGTTATTATTAAATCAACCCATTTTGACCCGTTCAAATTCAGCCCAATCCGCCTATTTTCCACCTATAGTTATACCAAAGTCTCATACGTGGTATGTCTGTAGTTTAGTTCTTAGATCTATGTGTATGTTAAGCATTCTGACAATTAGCTCCATGTTCCAAGCTATAGGTTTCACGTTTCCCTGTGAGTAAGACAATGAATTTAGAGTTATATGTGTTCGTCGACGTAATAAGAAAGAAGCTTTAATGTATAGATGTTGATACATGTAAGGAAACTACCTTATGAACATAATATATGTAGTTTTTAAACGTTAAAAGATTGTATAGAAATAAGAATCTTGTTTATGAAATAAAGCTACATATGCTATTGAGAAACGTTAATAAATAATTGTCAGCCTTTTAATAGTAAGGATACTATGTTATCTACTCCTTCCTATTCATTGTGTTAAAATGTTAGGAAATGTTTAGCTTACGAACATATTTCTGCACAATCCATATCTCATTCCAGTCCCAGGAACTCCCTTGGAAGTCACTAATAGCATAAGAATGTGTTTATGTGCTAATTGAGAGACTTTTATGTGCATAGTTTTACTTGAGTACATAGGGTCGTGGTAAGATCCTAAACATGTTATAGTGTAATACCCCCAAACTTTTATAGACTAGAATTAGACATTGAAAGAAAAGCCAAAAGAAAAACCAAAAAAATGCCTCGGAATGACTGATACAACGAGTCATGGTCAACTCCAACGACTCGTTGTGTCAGTCGTGGTCAGTAGGGCTTGGTCTCTTGGGAACCCACGAGACACTGAATGACCTTTTGTGAGAAACAACGAGTCATCTTGTCAGTCATTATTTTCCCAGCTCAAAAATCCTTTCCAGGACCCCATGACTCAACCAACGAGTCATTGTCAGAAACAACGACCTATTGTGAGAGTCGTAGGGTGAAAAACCTAAAATAACTTTCCAGTGACGATGAGTGGAAACAACAATCCCTTGTCTCCCATAACGAGTCGTTTTCATCACCCATCATGTCAACTTAGACCTTTTAAGAAATCCTTCCAGTGAACCTTACGACTAGACACAACGACCTGTTGGGTCCACCAATGAATCGTTGTGTCACCCGTCGTCAAACTCTCCAGGTTTCCTCGTACAGTGGCCATGAGAGGAACTAACGATCCGTTGGTTCAATCAATGAGTCTTGGTGACCCCCGTTACCAAATATAGCATTTCCTTGTCTCAGGAAGTGGGACCAACAAGAGATCCCAATGAGTCGTGGTCAAAACCAACGACTCGTCGAGTGACCCGTTGGAACCCTATCGGCCAGTTTTTAGATTTAATTTCTAAGGTTATTTTTGTAATTTTCCACCTATTTAATCCCTAAACCACACCATTTAAGTATAAATTAAGAGGATTTAGAGGGATAAAATGGTTCTTCTCCCTCATTCCCCACTCGAATCTTCAGAAAGCATCGAAAAATTTCTCTCAAGAGCTCTCAGAGCAAGAACTAGGGAAGTCCACTTCTCCTCGGATTTTTAAGGAATTTATTCGGATTTCTTTATCAGGTATGTGGGAATTCAACAAGGGAATATATCTTCCCTTGTGTCCATAAAACCCTTGTTTAATTTTTCTCTATTAGTTATAGCCTTGTAGTTTCGAAATGTGAAAAGTTTTCTGATAGATTTCTTTGTGGATTCAAAGGGAATATTTCTCACGAATTTAGATTTCTTATTTATTCTCTATTTATAGAAATTGTGAAAGGTTGTAGCTAGTAGCATAATTCAACCCTAGTCACAGCTCAATAGGAATTAGAACTTGTGGGTTGAACTAGTTTTATCTATAGCGTAGTTCTATCATCTTTGGGAAGCACATGTATTAATTTAGGTTAAAATCTCAGTCAGAATCATGTCAGTCTAGTCTTAGTCAGATTTTTAGCAACCTCAGTGTTGTCTAGAAAAATGTCAGCTGATCAGTTTGAATATAGTTAATCCTTGAGGTGTCTGTGATACCTCCCAGTTATCAGTATTAGACTCAGTATCAGATTTTAGTGGTTCTTTAGGCGGTCATGACACGTTCAGATAAGCATCTCTACCCAGCCTTAGGACCCCAGCTTTATATTATAGTTTGTTCTTTAGACGGTTACAAAGCTTCCAGATAAGCAGCTCTAACCAGTCTTAGAACACCATTTACATAATATGGTCTAACAAGACTCTCAGGGTACTTCTATATAGGCATTCCTGACTTAGTCTTGGGCCCCAATTTTGAGCTATCAGCTTAGTAGTCAGTCTAGGACTATCCAGTGGGAGTAGGACTTAGCACCGAGCAAATCAGGGTTCCAACGCACCTAGCTTCCCAGAACTACGTTTCCACCATAGGTTATGTTTTTATTGGCCTCATGGCCACAGACCTATGATCACTCAGTTCATGCCTTTATTCCCTGGCAAGGTATATTGGGTTCTACCGATGGGATGTATACATCGGACTCCATGTCTAACTCACGTGGTTATATGTAAGTTATAGCCTCTCCCACTAGTCAGCTCAGTTTAGTCTTAGATTATTCAAGTTCAGATTAGTTCAGTACAGTATTCCAGATTAGTATCTCAGATTTAGGGCATGTCTTTGACCATCAGAAAGGGTCATTTAGACTATCTCAATTTATTAAGTGTATTCAATTTCAGCATTTTCAGTTGGTCATTGCATGTCTTTCCAGTTTAGTTATTTTATTCCTTATGTATGGTTTCTCCTACTTACTTAGTACATTCAAAGTACTAACGCATACGTTTCATGTTGTATTGTTTTATGATACAGCTGCAGGTTCTCAGTCATAGCACCGTAGCCGACCTTGCTCAGACCTTTCCAGCTACATCATTGGTGAGTCCTCATCTTTCGAGGATGAGGATTATTTATTTTAGTTATATTTCTTTTATTTAGACTTGAAGTTAGCTGTGGGCTTGTCCCAGCAACTCATCAGTTGTAGTTGGCTTCAGACACAGACATAGTTTGAGGCCTTCAGCTTTGTTTCAGTTGTTTTTAAACTTTATGATTCAGCTTTATTTTTATAAATATTTTATATTATTACTTTAAATCTTTCACTATGTTTTACTCAGAATTCCAGTGATATGATAGACCATGGGTTGACTTGGGGTACTTGTGACTCCAAGTACGGTGTCCCATCCAGGGTATAGACTCGAGGTATGACAAACATGGTATCAAAGCCGACTCTCTATTAGTACGATGGTGGGACAAACCTCAGTGAGGATGCTGAGCCCCTACGAGGTGTGCATATAAGGGTTAGCGTCTCCTACTCACTTAGGCAAATCCCACATTGGAAAAGAGAGGGAGAGTCCTGGGCTATTTAGTAGTGGAATGGACTTAATCTTATGAGGCGTTTTTTGGGTTTAGCGTACCCATGGGGAAAAAACCGTGCTGGGCTTCAGCCCAAGAGCGGATAATACTCTATAATGTTGGGTCAGGGTCATTACAAGTGGTATCAGAGCACTAGGTTTAGAGTATCCTAGGATGTATGAGAGTCGTGTCAAGTAGAGTTCTTTTCATGGGTGTGAAGCGCGCCACACTTATGATGGGGATGCTACGAGATGTTATTAGGAAAACTCCCTTTTGTTCATACTCTTTATCGTGCATTGAAATTCAATTCTAGAATCATTCTCCTAACTCGTGCTCTATTTCGCTTAAGTGAAATCATGCCTTCGTGACGTGGTAATGGAAGAAGGACCGATAACGCTCACCGACCTGCCCCACTAGCTCCAGCAGCCCCTCAAGATGACTCAGCGTCCACTGCAGAGTACAGGGTAGCTATCCAACTGCTCGTACAGATAGTAACAATCAGGTGAACCAGCAGGTGGTTTCGATCAACAACAATGGGTCCGCAGTAGCTGCCCGAGTTCGGGACTTCACTCGGATGAACACTATAGTTTTTCATGGATCTGAGGTGGGAGAGAATTCACAGGAGTTCGTAGAAGAGATTAGAAAGATCACCCGAATTATGGGTGTCAGTTCCTTGGAGAGTGCCGACTTGGCTGCCTACCGGCTGAAAGGGGTAGCCCAGATCTGGTACAAACAGTGGAAGGAGGGGAGACCAATGGGAGCAGGAGCGGTGGAATAGGAGGAGTTCACTACAACCTTCCTAGACAGATTCTACCCTCGGGAGTTTAGGGAGGCAAACATGGTGGAATTTATGAATCTGAAACGAGGAAATTGGACAGTGGAAAAGTATGCACTGGAGTTCACCAAGTTGTCTAAAAGGTGTTATGGGATATTAGAAAGTTAAATCTTAATGAAGAATTAGAAGCTTCAGCTCAAGTGGAGAAACTGAATGAGATGGAAGAGTTTCGCTTTCATGCTTACGAGAGCGCTAAACTATACAAGGAAAGAATGAAGAAGTTTTAGGAAAAGCACATTCTCAACAGAGAGTTTAGGCAGGATGACATGGTTCTCTTATTCAATTTCGAGGGTAAAATTATTTCCTGGGAATTTAAAGTCTAAATAGTTTGGTCCACTCCATATAGTTTAGGTCTTCTCATTTCGAGAAGTGGAGCTCAAATCTAAAGATAAAAGTCGAACAATTAAAGTGAATGGCCAGAGTATAAAGCACTTCCTGGGATATGTTGATGATGTGAAACTTGTGGAGAAGTACAAGTTAAGAGAAATTTGATCTCTTGGGTTGAGTCATGCCGCAATGTTAAATCAATACTTATATAGGTGGAAACCCAAGACTTTGTTGGTAATCTCATATTTTTAATTTTATTTTTAGAACTAACAATTTTTGTGCAGGTTGTGTTGAAGAGTGAGGAGAAATTTATAAACTAATAAATCTCTGAATGCTCTCTACAATCTCAATAATTCTCACGCCACTTCTCACTATACTAAAATATGTGACAGAGCATCCCAATTTATGATACTAGATAGCCAAATTAAACTAGGACTAGAAATCTTATTCCTATATGACTTTGACAAATAAATCCTAACTAGACATGAATTAAATAAATTTTCAAATATCAAATCCTAAACAAATTTAATTTCCTTTACTTTGAATTATTTTTTCAACACTCTCCCCTAATTCAAAGTTGTGTACTCTTGTCTTTTTTGTTGTTGTTTGTATCAGAGAACTTCTCTCCAATCTTTCAGTTTCTTATTTGTATTGGAGCACTTCTCTCCAATCTTCCATTCATTTTCGTGTGTGTTGTAATACTTTTCTCCAACTTTTAATTTATTATTTTGTTTGTGTTGGAGAACTTCTCTCCAACCTTCAATTGTGGTGCATTTTTCATCAACCATCATTGTTGAAGCACTTCTCTCCAACTCTCAATTTTATTGGAGCACTTCTCTTCAACTCTCGTTATTTTTTTTCTTGATTGTGTTGGAGAACTTGTCTTCAACTTCCAATAGTTGATGCACTTTATCACCAACACCCAATTTTGTTGGTTCACTTGTAATAAACTTTTAATTTTTTTACACCAACTACTTATCTCCGTCTTTTAGAGAAAAGTTTCTTCTTATGTCATGTTTGTTTGGACCTCTTTAAACTTGCAGTCCTTTTTTTTTCTTCTTCAATCATTCTCAAATGTTTATTCTTCATGCATATATTATTGGCCCAATGTTTTCCAGCACAATCAATGGCCAGACGATTTTTCAGCATAATCATTAGCCAGACGGGCGACACATGTTAGATAGCGCCGCCCGCCGACAACGGAAGCTATTTGATTCTCTACCAAGATCATAGAAACTCTGATACCAATTAGAAGGGAAATATTTTATTTATAAACTAATAAATCTCTGAATTCTCTCTACAATCTCAACAATTCTCACGCCACTTCTCACTACATTAAAATATGTGACAGAGCACCTCTATTTATAGTACTAGATGACCAAATTAAACTAGGACTAGAAATCCTATTCCTATGTGACTTTGACAAATAAATATTAACAACATGTAAATTAAATAAATTACCAAATATTAAATCTCAAACAAATTTGATTTCCTACAACTTTGAATTATTTTTTCAACAAACAGCAAAACCTTTGCTTCCGGAGACTGCCAGCCCTGTGACCTCGCAGAAACATTTGTTGGATGTAGACCTTGGTCTCTGTGGGGAGAAGGGACCTCAGATTTCACATAAAAAAAAAGAAAGCCGAGGAAAGTTAATAAAAAGAAGCAAGGGTTCAAAAAAAATAAAAGCACTCTCTTTCCAATTCTCTGATTCACAACCCTCTCCATTCTCACTAAAGCTCTTCATTCAAGGATTCAAAGCATCCTAGTACATCAAAGTATTTCCTTCAAGGTAAACTGGATCCTCTGTACTCCCTTTTGTAAGTTTAGGTCAGAATATTGAATTAGGGATGAAATTCATGTACGGGTGTAGAGCACTTGAATTGCATGATTGAGAAATCATTATATTCATCACTTGTGCTTGCATTGAGTTGGGAGTTGAAATTTATATGAGTTTGAGTTGTGGATTACACCAATATACTTGAATTCTTTTAATTTTGAATATGGTGATGATGAATGTCAAAAGAAGGATCCTCGGGTGATTGAAATTGCATATGAATGTTTTATGATGAGCTTGTATATTGCTAAGAGAGAGAAGTGAAACAAGAATTCAAAAGCCCAAATCTTTTCATCCTTGCTCGATCTACGACCTAGGGGTGCATTAGAGCTTGCAATATTGCAGATTTAAAAAAAGAGTTGTGCGCCTTCGTAGGGACCCATACTAGATGTAGACCTGGATCTCTGTGGGGCGCATGACCTCTGCAATCTCGCAGAAAAAATTTAAATATCTTTTCCTTGTTTTCTTTTATTTTTGTATAGTTTGTTATTTCTTTTATTTAGTTTAGGAATTAATTTATTTATTTCTAATAGTTGTATGTGCAGGCATTGGAAAACCAAAATCCTCTCAAGGATGAGGTGGTTCCAAGGTGGTTGCTACACTGAATACTTGAACGCCATCCTAACCCAGCACATGGAAAGCCTATCCATCAAGGTATGATTCCCCAGTGTGCTAGGGGACCTACAGGAGCATAAGCTGATGTTATGCCTGAAGGAGTAGTACATAAGGCGACTTGTAAGCGGAATGCAAATGCAATTTACTCTAAATCTTTGACCGAGGATGATAATGAGGATGATGAGTAGGTTGTCGATGATAGAGATGATGAGGACGATGAGAGCACCACGTCGGGTTCCCAATCTGACTCTATGCAGGCTTGGTTCATCGATGTTATTGCTTTTGTATCTTTTAATTATGGAGGCATTAAGTCAAGGTCTATACACATTGGAAAATAATTTATCCTCGAGGGTGTTTGTGAACAATGTCCTATAGTGTATAACATTTTGCAACAACGATATTTGGTTGAAATCACCACACCAACACTCGATTATAATGAGCCCCATAGTAAGGAAATTGAATGCAAATGTGGGAAGCGAGATGGCAAGAGAGGTCAAAGTGCGAGGTCAGACAGTGAAATATATCCCAACAGAAATTAATGTAGTATTAGGTATTGTGAAGCTAGTTTTCACAACAGATTCTGATGAGCATATGTATTGGGAAAGGTCGCCCGACCTTGGTTAGTGGATACATGTCACGCCCCAAGCCTACACCCTGGACGTAACATGGTACTTAAAGCCACAAGTGACCCCAAGTCAACCCTTGGTCTATCAGTTGCTAGCATTCTGAGTAAACAAGCACAGCGAAACTTTGAAATAATATCATAAAATATTTATGAGATATAAGTCTGAAAACATAAAGTTCAAACAAGTGAATAATACTGATAAATCTGAAAATCCTGTCTGTCTGAAAGCCATCTAATAGAAGAGTTGCTGGGACAAGCCCCCAGCTAACTCTAAGTCTAACAATACATGACTAAAATAAGGAAAATAGTTCCCTCGAATGATGAGGACTCACACTTCAACTGCTGCGATGGAGAATCTAAATTGCGGCAACTAACGGTGCTGAGTTTGAGAACCTTCAGCTGTATCATAAAACGATATAGTATAAAAGTATGTGTCAGTACTTTGAATGTACTGAGTAAGTGGGAGGAACATAACTAAATATAAAGTTTGAACTGAAATGACACGCAATGACCAACAGGTAAGCTAAACTGAACTACTAATATAATCTGAAATGGTCAAGATGACCTTGTCTGATGGTCAAGGACATGCCCTAAGTCTGAAACACTGTATCTGAGATACTGTACTGAACTGGGCTGCTTATTCTGATACTGGACTGGACTGACTAGTGGGAGAGTCTATAACCGACATATAACCATGTGAGCTAGACGTGGAGTCTGATGTATACACCCCACTAGTAGGACCCAATATACCTTGCCATGGTATAAGGAATGAACAGAGTGATCACAAAAGTCTGGGGCCAATCAGGCCAAGTAATACTGTAACCTACGCTGGCAATGTAGTTCAGGGAACCTGGGTGCGTTGGAACCCTGGCCCGCTCGGTGCTAAGTTCTACTCCTACTGGAAAACCTAAACTGAACTACTAAGCTGATAGCTCAAAACTGGGGTCCAAGACTAGTCAGGGACGTATAACTGCATGTACCCTAAGAGTCTTATTGGACCAGATTACGAAACTTGGTTCTAGGCCGGTCGGTGTTGCTTATACGGGAGATGTCATAGGCACGTCTAAGAACAAGTTGTAAGCGGGCCCAGGGTCTTAGGGGCTGGTCGGAAACTATACACTAGAATGTCATGACCGCCTAAAGGATCAAAACCATAATCTGAGTCTGATTCTGATAACTAAGAGGCACCATTAACACCTCCCGAGATAAGGCGAAGTCAAATTGATCGGTTGATGATTTTAAAATTTCGTGAGGATTCTAACACTCTAACTAAGACTAGACTAATATGATTCTAAGAGATTCTAAGTTTTAAGCTGGTTTGTACTACTAGCACCTAATAGAGAACTTAACTTACTCCAGCAACATTGGAAATTTCATAATGTAGAGCCATTTCAAGGATTTTAGGAATTTCATTCAATAGAGCTAAATTCATTCTCATTAATGGGATATTTACTCAACATACATATATATATGAAATTCTAGAAAGTTCAGCTTAGAGCAATCTTCATTCACTAGAGGAAATTTAATAAGCAAAATCATAACTCGAAAGTTAGGACTTAGATTCACTCTTGTATAAACACTAACATTTTGATAAGAAAGTTATGGGGATCATATCAGCAATATACATGAACATCGTTGTAAGTGAAATCAACGGGAAAAAATATGAAACCTTTTCATACTCGAAAACTTAGGGCTTAAGCTGTAGAGGAAGTGAGGAGGGATTTTGGGGACACAAGGGAAGAACAATCCCCTTGATAAAACCCACACATACCTGACTAAAATTCACCAAAGGGGACTTGAACTGCTGCGATAGATGAGAACCTAAACTTGCTTGAGAGCTTTTTAGGAACCACGATAGATTTTTTGAGAATAAACGTGAGAATGAGAGGTAACCGTCCCAATCCTCTAATAAATTACGATTTTACGTTTCAAAACAACGTGGTTTTAGAGCTTAGGAGAATAGAAAATTTACTAAATAGCCCTTAGAAATTTATTTGGAAAAACTATCGAGGCCTTTAACGGGTGACTCTTGAGTCATGGTGGCCCGGCCCGGCTCGTGGTCACTCCGTCAATGCTACGCACAGGATCCTCGGTAGGAGTACCACGAGGAACCTAACGAGTGGATTATCTATGACCATGACTACGTGGTCACAGTCCTAGACCACATTGTCTCATTACCGGAGATTTTATGTTAAGTCTCATAACGAGTCATAACGATTCATTGCCACGGTGACGACTCGTTTTGCCCAGTGATGAGTATCTTGGTCAACTAAAATCTTTTCCAACTCGGGCGACCGCAGTGACTTAACGGGTCGTGGTGTTGATCAAATCGTGGCGTCCCTCATTTGGTACCTTTGCTTCCCTCCTTTACATTAATCGAGTCTTCTCCTCACGGCTCACTAATGAGTCGTGAGGTTGCCCGATGACTCATCGGGTGGGCCCGTCTGCCAACATCTCGTAGTTTTTCCAAATTTCCTGTTTTATGCGAAATTAGATTTTGAGTTTTCGGGTGTTACAACTCCACACTTGCACGAGGAAAGTCACCTTTATGGTGCGTTAGGACCTATCAAGATGAAGGATTTTAGCTATGAAGCCAAGATTTGGTTGAGCTTTGTGTGCCACGGAGTTGATGCCATCGAGTAATGATCAAAATGTCCATTTTCGGAGAGATATCTTAGTGGCATCCATCATGCCAGGTTTTCCTAGTGATGTTGAGAAAATTATTGTGCCAGGGAATATTTCAGGAAGGGCGTGCCATGAGCGGGCTTTTATTTCCCAACAATTTGACTAGATTAACGAAGAGTCAAAAGGTACCTGCATTACTAGAGATGGATGGTATAAGCGGAAGCCAAGATAGTGATTGACATCTTTTGATTACAGGATGCTGAGGGCAACTAGAAAGAGAGCATATGATGACATGGATGGCTAGTCGATGAGGCGATCATTCTTGAGTCGCATGTACTGCCACGAGTCACCACCATCCTCGTTTGTTGCACTTAGTGGCGACAAATAGCTCATATTTTGATAATTCGCTCAATTCGTCCATATTTTAGTGGGTTAGGTGAGTGACTTTTTAGATAGGTACAATTTGGGTTTACATCCATATTCAACCCATAAAAATATGGATATTCATGGGTAAAATATGAGCTAGCTTAATTTATTAAGCTTTCAAGTTTTATTCACTTAAATTCATGATATCACAAAAAACCTTTAACTTTCTTTCCTTTTTATATTTTTTTCTCTTTATAGTTGATCAAAAATCGAGTCGGGGGTCGGGATAGGGAATAGAGTCTAGGGTCGGTGTTGAGTCGGAGTCTTAAGTGGGTGTACTATTTGAAAATATGAATAAATATGAGTAAACATATTTTTACTCGGTCCATTTATTTGCTAACTCATTTTACCCATATGAAATATGGAGGTTTAAATATTATTTATTTTATGTTAATCCATTTCAACCTGCCTAAATTTTATTTAACCCCGCCTGGCCCCCTTACCATAAGTTGCACTACTAGATTCTCCATATATTCCTCTATTCACTCTAGCAGCGCCACCTGGCATGTCAGCTTGTACTTCTACTTATGTGCCTCGACCGTATATTTCAGCTCCTCTTAAGCCACCTTTGAGGCCTATTGTTGTTCAGGCCTCTCTTCTTTTGCTCCCTATCATACTTCAGTCTTTGAGTACCTCAATTGTCACTATTGATGCTAAGGTCAACTCATTGACTAAGGAGCCACTACTAACTGCGAGCCAGATGAATGATATATTGACAGCTCTTGGAGATGTGGTAGATGGTCAGAAGTTACTAGAAGAGGTGAAAAAGAAGCAATATAAAGAAATATGGAAGTTGAAGAGAAAAGTGAAAATCTTAGTGAGCGTAGAGTGAAAATCTTAGAGAAGACGTAGAGTGAAAATCTTCGATGAAGTTGCATTTTATAGGATTTAACAATGTTGTCAGTTTTACTAAATCACCTATATAAATTTATAAGAAAATTTTAGATATTAATGAAAAATTATCAAAATACGCAGTAAATGACTTGTATTTCTATCACGTTCGTGTATATCTTTGACATGTGCAAATCATAATCTTACATGACAGTAAACATGTTATATTTTTAAGGAATTCCTTTTCTGTCGAAATGCAAAAAATGTGTTTGATAGTTGTCTTAGTTTGTTTCTAAACATAAATAGTTGTTGCCCATAAATACCATTGTACCATTGCCCACATGCTTCCGAAGAGATTCAAAATATGTCTAGCTATAAATCTGTATTAACCATGTGAAGTTGGTTGTTTCACATTTGTATGACCCATATGTTGCTAGTCATTCCATTTACCTTATAAAATAGTTAAGTATATAATGGATATTATTTTTGTATTTCATTTTTATTTTCTTCCACTTTTTATTAGTAGTCTCTTGTGTGTCTTTTGCGCGTGTATACCGAGTTTTGTGGTATGCAATATTGTTAAACAATATCCAATAATATTAAAAGAACTTTGAATAAATATAAGTATACATGAAAGAATAAAGTAAATGATCATATGTTATTTTTATTCAAAAGTTCAACTGGATTCGTTTTGGCTACAAAAATGAACAATCAATATTTAAATTAAGGGAGAAGAAAATATTTTTAATATTATTTACTTATGGGGTTATTATTGTAGTTTGTAATTGTACACAATCAATTAAGTTAGTATGCCCTTTCCTCACATTACTAAATTTTATCTTTTTTCCTCATTATATATTGTTGTATAAGTATTGTTAATATTCTGTTCAAGATAAAACTCAGTACAATAGTGTAAAAACTTAGTGCAATAATGTAATGTTCAAACTTCAGAAATTCTTTAAATATATCAAATTCAATTAATATATAATTTTTTTTGGATAGCTAGTCTCTCACCACGTGCATTACGAGGTGTATACCGGCGAGATAAGATAGAGACAATATTTGAAGTTCGAATGCCAGAGCGGTTGTGAGGTTTTCCAATGAAACTAAATTTTGAGGCTTATATATAATGTTGTCATTTTTACTAATCCACCATATTAACTTATATATAAAATATTAGATATTAACAAAAAGATATCATAATGTGATGTAAATGGCATGTATTTCTATTATGTTCATATCTATATTTGACACGTGCAAGTTTTAATATGCCATGAAAGTAAACACGTTGTGTTTCTCGTTACTTTATTTTTTTTTTGTTGTTGAAATGCAAAAACTATGTTTGATAGTTATCTTAGTTTGTCTCTAAACATTAGTAGTTGTTTCCCTTCAATGCCATTACCCACATGCTTCTGAGGAGATTTTGAAAATGTCTAGCTATAAATTTATTTTAACCATGTGAGGCTAGTTGTTTCATTTATTTATATGAACCATATGATGCTAGTCGTTCCATTTATCTTTTAGAACAGTAAAAGTATATACGTATAAAATTCTTGTCATTTCTTTTTATTTTTGATTCCACATTTTTCATAAGCACTAATCTCTCAGCACTGATATATATATATATATATATATCAAGTTTTTATAGTATACAATATTATTAAATAATATCAATAATATTAAAATAAAACTTTGAATAAATGAGTATACATGAAAGAATAAAAATGCGTTTTGTGAATTGTCAATGTGGATCGTATCATAATATTTATCGAGATTAAAATAATTAGATTTATCTTGATCTACGAAAATGAACTACTAAAATTTAAGAAATTAAGATAGAGAAGAAAATAATTTTTTTAATATATTATTTTTTCTTCTACAGTTATCATTATAACATGTAATTGTACACAATCAATTAAGTTATATTTATCTTATTTAAGATAGTCAGTCTCTCGGTACATGTGTTGCACACATATGCCAAAACTGAGTCAAGATGCCTGGAGACAAAGTTGGAAGGTAAGGAGCCAAACCTTATCTAAGGCCAGAAATTCAATATTTATATGATTGATTGTTAAATCAAGAGAACCGTTGACTAACAAATATAAAATGTGAAATATGCTAATAATATCACACATAAATAATGAATAGACAGAGAGAGTGCAGTAAAGTAACAGTGATTACTATTCCACAAAAAGAAAAGATGGATATAAAGAAATTGACATTTTATGGTGCTATTTCTTAGAGTCATTCAAATCAAATATTTAGCTTAGGGCCTTAGATCTAAAACCCCCGACAAAAGGAGTACAAAGTAGATCGACTTGCTGAAATTAAAAACAAAAAATAGATAAGTTATCTTTATATGGTGCAAAGCAGGAACTTATTAGTGAAAATCTCTAGATTCAAGCCTTATGTTACACCTAGTAAAATTTTCGACACATAGATGGCCCTGTGCATGTTGGTTAAGAGTATTTGAGAAAGGGAGTCATGCATGCTAGAAAAGGAATCGGAAAGAGACCGGACAAGCACATCAAACCATCGCGGAAGGGGCCGGGCGAAACCCCTCCACGTGCTGCCCGAGATGGCTCACGGAGAGCCTCCGCATTGGCTTCCGTGACACGTTGGCCACTGTCGAGCACAAGTATATAAGTCTCCAACCGGTTATTTGATTAAAATCAGAAAAATTCCAGGAAACGCTGGCAGATCAAAAACGAATGCAAGTATTGTTTCCTTTCGATTACGCCGTCAAGCGGTCCAAATTCAAAATTAACCTCAGATATCGAGGAATTTAACGACGGAGCATTCCTACGGATTTAGTTTCGCGAAATTTGGCGACAATCGTCGTGCTAAGCTAAGGTAAGTGGAATTGCTCTCAGAATTAGTGTCAATGTGCTCCTAAAGCAAGGGTGAATATTTCTCCCTTACGGACTTTCGAGAAATAGCAGGTTTTCGACCGTCTTTAGAGCAAGCCAAAGTTTGGTACATAAAATATATAAGTGACGTTTTTTTAGAATATTGGTGTACTTAGTTCTAATTAACATATGTAAATGCGGTTGGGAGGAAATAGGCCCAGGAGTCTTGACCAAGCTTAGTCCATTAAGTCGGATAACCTGAAGTAAAGGTATCAAAGCCAGTTTCTTGACAAGTTAGTAACTTTAGCCTAACATAATACAGTAAAATCCGTAGTAAAATTCCCGGAGTTGAATATTGAGTTGTGCAAGTTCATTAAGCTTTGTTTTGCGTTGTTATATCGTATTCGGTCCGAAAGTTAGTAAACGGCGCCAAATGGCCCAGTTATCATTTCAGACTCGGTATAGCCCGGTCTGCGTTTAGCAAGCATGTTTTAGAATAATATGGCATATATTCGGAATAAAAGTTAGTAAGTAAATCGGACAGACAGATGGTAACTTGGCTACGGTATAGCCATACCCATTGAGATGATATCTTGGCTGAGTATATACATCTGATCAGATAGTATCTTGGCTACGGTATAACCATATAGTCGAGATAAAGATCCCGAGATTTAGTAATAGCGGTATGAGAATCGTTATAACACGAGAAAGAGTTGTTATAGAGAGGCGAATTCGGATAGTATTTTTCGAGTTTAAACATGCTTGCTATATAAATGTGATTATTGATTGTTGAGACTTGATTGTCACTGAGGGGCCCTTTGAGCGTCCTCGCCGCCTGGGTTGGTAACTGTGTCGCCCACTGAGTTGGTGGGTATACGTCACTCCAAGGAGTGGCATGCCGCCCCAATAGGGCGGAGATAGGATGGCTTTCCCATATCGGTGATCAGCATTACCGGTACGGTTTACCACGTTGTGCGCAGCGCCGGGGAACAGATTACAGATACGATTCTGAGTTACAGATACGGTACGGGAGTCCTCAGGACTCGAGACACAATTATTTGTATATCGGAGGCCATAGACCGAGCCGGAGACCGGGAAAAGCGGTAGAGGTACTCGTAGTTAGTAGATGAGTGGAGTGACTTATTTTTGGTTGGTTTGACCGGGTAAGGGGTATTAGATTGTTTGATTGATTGGCACCATCCCAGAAGCTTATGGGCGGTTGGTATTGGTTCTTGCTTGATATGTATAACTGTCTTTATGTGTTATATATTAGTTAATAGATAGCAGACCGCCACGGCGACAGGTACGCTCCTGCCCTGCCACAGTACGAAAGGTTTGATTCGCTTACATCGGTTCTTACGGATTCAGTTTTCCTGCTATTCGAGTTGCTAGATATGTTGTTATTATTCAGATGTGTTTAGTTGCTGCATACTCGGTACCGGTAGTGCCGCGCCCGTTAGGCGCTGCATTACTTGCACATAAGTACTCATAGACGAGGAGCGTCCTCGTGATTCCGGCCAACTTATAGGTCATCGCTCCTGTCATCGGAGCTTGATATTGAAGTGTAGTTCATTTTCTTTCGTTGTACACAGTATGGGTAGGCGGAGACTATCGACCATTTTATTAGTACTCATAGAGCTTAGGATTGTATATATACATCTCCCTGTGGTTAGTTGTGCCGCTCATTGCTGAGGCCGTGCGTTTTGTTTAATTGTTTAGCATTAAATTTATGTTGGCCGTGTAGGGCCATAATCTAGTAGTGGTAATAGCGGTCTGTGATTGTGATATTCTTTATGTTGAGTCAGATGGCTGGGCAGCATTGGTGGCCTTGTCGGCCCACATAGGTTCCCCCTATGAGATATAGAATTCTGGTTATTTGAAGTTTTATACAGGTGTACAGGCTGATCGGTAGGAGGCACAATATTTATAACCTAGATTATATAGCCCGTTGTTTCGAAATGCGAGATAGAGCTGGCAGGAGCACCACGGAATGTGCTTAGGCTCTGATTGTGTCGAGTCTACTAGGAGCACAGTGCAGTCATACCCCCAAGGTGGTGACAAACTTGGTATCGAGCCGGAGTTGTGTCCCGGGGGTGCAAGCCGTGCTAAGTAGAGTCTTGTCTATAGTGTGTTGTGCACCACATACACACACTATAGGCGGAGGCTGCGAGCAGTGAATGGTGCACTCTTTTTCTCCTTCGATGCATTGCTATAGAAACGGTGAGTGTAGAGGGTTGAGTCCTAAAACTTATGTATTCTTTGTCTTCGAGATAAAAGTAGCGGACTAGCGACACCCACACTTGCAGAGTGAGGAACCCAGATACGACGGCGGAGAAGGCACCGAGCGGGATGCCTCGGTTTCATTCGAGTCAGCTGATGCGGGCGATACAGAACTTCATCACAGCCCTCTCGGTCCCCCCTCACATCGAAGCGGTTTGGCATGACACGCCTCCAGATAGCTCACCGTACCTCGCCATCAAATCGGGAAGTTCGCAGTATGAGTGGTTTATGTTGGCACAAATGATGGCCACGCAGTAGCCGATCGGTGCCACCTGTAGTGGCGGAGCCATCAGTGGATCAAGTAATTCGGTGAGGAGTTTTGGCCTTTGGAGATTTTACAGTTCTGGGTGCAGATGAGCGAGAGGACCCCCGGGACTTCTTAGATCGAGATGCGAGGAATTTTGAGTTTATACATAAGCCCCTACGAAATCGTCGAGATGGCAGTATTTCGGTGCGGGACATATATTTGTATTATGGTACGAGAGTTGGGGAAGATCTCGAGGTAGAGATATTTGCCCCTCCCGACCTGGTCAGACTTCTAGGAGGCCTTCTGGACCGTTATTTTCCACAAGGGGAGATCCGGGCCCGGATGGTCCGGTTTGCATTTGGAGCGAGGGCGAGCGTACGAGAATTTGCTTTACAGTTTGACTCCTGCCCGATATGCTCAGGCACTTTTATCAGACACTATACCATCCAAGTTCCGCGAGTTTATTATGAGTTGAACCCGAATACATTGAGAGCATGCATGACGGCTACGTTACGAAGATATGGATATTTCCAAGTGCATGCCTTTACCCAGTTTCAATGAGGAGCCTTAGGCAGCAAGGGCAGTAAACAGAGACAAATCGAGGCAATGCTTAGTAAAGGCAGATGTGAATGTACGGGAGGGAGGTTGGGAGAGGGACCCAGGGAGCCGGTTGTCAGGCAGATCCCCTAGACCCCCACCTCCACCACGGCGACGACGGCCAGGATAGATTTGTTCGTCGAGGCAGTGATACAGTGGCAGTTCTCGAACAATGGAATTCCCCGCGGAGAGGATAAACTGAAGCGGTCCCACACCCTGCCTAATTGCGGCCGACCTCACCGGAGCTTGTAGATATGGCACCACTCGGGATATTATATATGCGGGCGGGGAGGGGCACCGGATGAGAGATTGTCCGGCCCCGAGAGGGCAAAGAAGGCCGAGATAGTCGGGATAGGGGATCATGAGGCCACTGACTCCCACTTGGCCTCGGCGGGGCATGACCCTCGGGTTCGGCGAGGTAGGCGAGGTAGATCGGGGAGCCTACAGCTTCAGTGAGCTGTATTGTGCCTAGCCATTACAGGGGAACAGGACTTGAGCATCTCAAGATGTGTGTTTATATATGACTATCTGTTCATGCCTGCACCATGTACTGATTGATCGGGGTCCACTTTATCCCTATATTACCCCATTTATGGCTCGAAAGCCATAGTGCATTACGGCCACGACCCTTTTGAGTATCCGCCCGTCGGTGACTCTATGCCTTCAGCAGAATTTGCAGGGTGTACGGTAGCGAATTGCTGATCGCCAGGACTACAGGTAGATCTGGTAGAGTTAGAATGATTGATTTCGATGCCATTATGGGTATGGATTGGTTAGTGTCGTGCTATGCCAACGTAGAATGTTGGACCAGGCGGTCCGTTCCACTCCAGGAGGAGTGCGAGTGGAAAGGCAGCACGGCTACGCCAAGGGTAGGTTATTTCCTACCTTGGGCGAGTGATAGCTAGGGATGTATTTACCAACTAGTCGGGTTCGGGATGTTCGGGTAGAGTCTCAAAGCCTCCAATCTACATTCCGATGGTGAACTAATTCCCTGATGTATTTCAGGAGCGAGCTACACATTATTCCCCGGAGAGGGAAATAGATTTTGCAATGAGCTTGCTACCGGGCACTCGGCCCATATCAATTCCTCAGTATAGTATGGCTCCTCGAACTCAGAGGATTAAAGGAGCAATTGAAAGAGAATTTTTTTTAGATAAGGGGTTTCATCGAGGCCGAAGTACTTCACCGTAGGGTGCGCCCGGTTCTATTTGAAAAGAAAGATGGCTCAAGCTCTGTATGTGTACATGAATTCATGACACAGCTTGAATAAGTTACAGTGAAATGAAACGCATGAAAAATTCCCGTGTATCTTGAGCAGGGCGGTTGTGGGTGAAACCAAAGATATTGCGTCTATCAAGAAATCTTTGTGGCATAAGCAGAACAGCGAGAGGAGTGACACGGAGGCGGAAGAAAGTATGAAACGAGATATCCTCATTTATTCCAAGCATATCCAGCCAAGAGGTATGTTAGTATTGTTATTTTATACATTATAAAGTTAAATGTTCGTCTTAATGTCATGTGAACATATAGTATTGTGTGGAGTACACCTTGTTGGACTTTTCTGCATTTTGATTTATGGGATAGTCCATATTACGGAAACTCTGCCAAACTTTTTCTAGAAATAAGATTTGAGTAAGTTGAAGTCAGGATAGAAGTTTACATTCAAGGATGAATGTTCTTAAGGTGGGGGGGAGAATGTTACCTGTCAAAATTTCCGACATATAGATGGTTCGCATGTTGGTTAAGAGTATTTGAAAGTCATACATGCTGAAAAAGGCGGGGAAGGGCCGGACAAACACAGCGGGGCCGCCGCGAGGAAGGGGTGAGGCGAGCCCCTCTGCAGCGCCAGTGTCATGGAGAACTCCGCGTTGGCTCCGTGACACGGTGGCCTGTTTGTCCAGGTCTAGTATATAAAGCCTCAACTTCCAGGTTTTATTTGATTAAAATCATAAAAATTCCAGAAGGCAGTAAGGGGGCGGAGTGACGGTAATTTCCTTTCGTTAAGCTAGTCAAGCGGTCCAAAATTCAAATTAACCTCGAATACCGAGATATTTAGCAGCAGGAGCATTCCTACGGATTTGGTTCGCGAAATTTGGCTGGCAAATCATCAGTAACTACCGAGCTAAGGTAAAGTGGAATTGCTCCAAATTAGTGTCAATGTGCTCCCCCCAGCCTTAAGAGTAGATATTTCTCCTTACGGACTTTCGAAAATAGCGAGGTTTTACGTCGTCTTCGACAAGCCAAAGTTTGGGCTATAAAAATATCGAAAGTGGTTTTCTTCTTTCAGAATATTGGTGTACTTAGTTCTAATTGACTTATATGTAATGCGGTTGGGAGAAATAGGCTGGAGTGCGGCCGAGCTTCATCCGTTAGTGGATAACACAAATGCAAAAAAGGTATGTAAAGCCAGTTTCTTCGGCAAGTTAGTAACTTTAGCCTAACATAATAAAATAAACTCTGTAGTAAAATTCCCGGAATTTGAATATTGAGTTGTGCAAGTTCGATAAGCTTGTTTTGCGTTGTTATATCGTATTCGAGTCCGAAAGTTAGTAAAGCGGCCAAATGGCGGTTATCATTTCGGACTCGGTATAGCCCAGGTCTGCGTTTAGCAAGCATGTTTTAGAATAATATGGCATATATTGAGAATAAAAGTTAGTAAGTAAATCGGAGCAGGGCAGATAGTAGCAGCTACAGTATAACCATCACCAAACCCAGAGATGATATCTTGGCTACGGTATAGCCATACGGTCAGATAGTATCTTAGCTGTTATAGCCATATAGTCGAGATAAAGATCCCAGATTTAGTAATAAGCAGTATGAGAATCGATTATAACACGAGAAAGGATTAGAATAAGAAATCGGATTACAGATAGTATTTTCAGTTTAAACATACTTGCTATATATGTGATTATTGATTGTTGAGACTTGATTGTGTCGTGAGGGCTCCCTTTTGAGCGTCTCGCCGCCCAGGTTGTGCTTGTGTCGCCCAGCGGCGGGTAGGTATACGTCACTCAAGGAGTGGCATGCGTCCCCAGATAGGGCGAGAAGATGGGATGAAGCTTTTTTCCCCCATATCAGGCTAATCGGCATTGCAGTCAGTTTGTTGTGCGCATGCGCCGGGGAACAGGAGGGTACGGATACGGTTACGGTTACAGGCTCTGATACGAGTCCTCTGGACTCAAACACGATTATTTATATCGGCGGCCATGGCTCGGCCAGGAACTGGGGGCTAATAGAGGTGCTCGTAGTTAGTAGATGAGTGGGGTGACTTATTTTGGTTGGTTTGACCCGGGTAGGGGTATATAGATTTTATTGGTTGGCACCATCCGGCTTATGGGGTTGGTATTGGTTCTTGATTACTATATATATTTGTATTTATGTGTTATATATTAGTTAATAGATAACGGACCGCCACGGCAGCAGTGCGCTCACGCCTATCACGATCTGAGAAAAGTCGATTCGACTTACATCGGTTCTTACGATTGGTTTTTCCTGCTATTGAGTTGCTAGATATGTTGTTATTATTCCAGATGTGTTTAGTTGCTTTGCATACTCGGTACCGGTGGTGCGCGACGCCGTTAGGCGGCGCCACCTGTCTGCGGTACTCATGAAGCGGAAGCGTCCCTCGTGATCCGGCCAACTTATAGAGTCATCAACTCCTGTCATCCGGGCTTGATATTCGAGGTGTAGTTCATTTTCTTTCGTTGTACGGTATGGGTAGGCCGTGGGCCACTGTCCCGACCATTTTATCGATACTCTTTAGAGGCTTACTTGATTTATATATACATCTCTGTGGTTAGTTGTGCCGCTCGTGTGGTAAAATTACGTTTTGTTTAGTTGTTTAGCATTCTGATTATGTTGGCCGTGTGGGGCCATACTGCGATAGTAGTGGTGACCTTGTCGGTCACGTAGTTGTACGGTATTCTTTATGTTGAGTTCCGGATGACTAGACAGCATGGTGGCCTTGTCGGCCCGCATAGGTTCCCCTGAGATATAAATTACAGTTGGCGAAGTTTTATCTGGTGGCTATAGACCCAGTCGCGGAAGGAGTTTGTATTACAGTCGTTATATAGCCCGTTGTTTCCAGAAATCGAGATGGGAAGCTAGCCGGAACACCGAGATGTGCTTAGGCTCCTTGATTAGTAGTCCCGAGTCCTACTAGAGGCACCCAGTGCCAGTCATACCCCAAGGCGGGGCTTGACACCTTAAAATAGAAAATAATAAAATAAAAGATTATGTCGAGTTGACATCCACAAATGGTTGACACGTACATAGAAAGTTATCAAAAATAAGAAAAGATTAAAGACAATTGAACAAAGATTCATACTTTATATTTTTCCTCTAATTAATAAGTGAAGCTTTTGTAGTACGACCATTTCGGTAAATTGCTTTCCCTAATTAATGTCTATTTTAATTTCAGCTCAGAGTATTTTGGTAAATTTCTTCTTCTGATTAATGTCTATTTTACTTTCCAAGCATTTGCTTTGCATGTCCTTACACTTTTTCCCTGCTTTTCCTGTTATTTCCTTTTGCGAGCAAGTGTTTTGCCACTTTTTTTGGGCGATGACAAATGTTTATCACTCATAGTTGATTTGCTTTCTAATTTCTGCTCTTTCTTCGTTTTGCTTCTCTGTTTCTTTCGGGTAAGTTGTTGCTCTTCTTTTCCAGCTTTTTTTCCTTTTTCCTTTGATGTTTTTCTCTTGCTTTTCAATTATGCACACACTGATTTGTAAAGAATTAGAATCTCGAGTTTACTTTTCATCAAGCTATTTTGTGTGTTCGTTGAGTTTAAAAACTATGAAAGTAAAGATGTTTGCTTTAATTTTCTGTTATATTTTCTGTTGGCTCTTAAGAGTAAATGTTGTCGTGCATTTTAATTGTGTATTTTACTCTCTCTCTCTCTCTCTCTCTCTCTCTCTATGCCTCTTCTTCCCATTCTCGCAGTTGGCTCCTCTTCTTGAGCGATTTGTAGATTTGTATCTTTGCTATTCCATTGTGTTGTTGTAGATTTGTATCTTTTCTATTCTATTATGTTGAAAGAGCATCCTACACGTTCAAGTCAGACTGCACATGGAGCAGTCTATTCCTGATTGGGAAATGGGTCTCGGTCTCTACACCTCCTATCATAAATTTATTGAGTTCAAGTTTTTTTTAAAAATATTTTTACTCATCTATTACAACAGTTCAAGTCTTCTTCTTTTTTAATTCTTTAAAAATATATTAAGCTTAATTGATTTTAATAGTTGAAAACTTAATTTGATATTGATTAAATTAATATAATTTAAATATTTTATTTTATTTTAAATTGAAAACATATCACTAATGTTATGTCACGCCCTTCAGAGTATGAAGCACAGTGCCTATTGGTTTGAACTGCTAGGCCTTTAGAGCCTAAGCACATTTGGTGTCGCTGTCTCTAACTCGAATTCATGGAATCGACTAGCTATATAACGGCCTTAAGCTGACCTCGACCGGCGGACTTATAGCCACACAATATATAACGTATTGACTAACCGGATCATACTCAAATAGGGAAACCTATCGGGCCGACAAGGCTACCATGCTATCTAGTTATCTCTAACTCAATATAACAAATCCAGACATCTACGTGACCGACAAGGTCACCACTACTAAGCGGATACGGCCCCGCATGGCCAAGCACAAGCAGCCCCGTACTAAACGGCTAACTTGCCCTTGCAGCCCCACACGATGCACAACTAACCACGGGGAATATATATACACAATACGCAAGCCTCTAAGAATACGTAAGATGGTCAGGGCGGGGCCCCCGACTACCCATACTATACAACATAAGAAAATAGAACTACACCTACGAATATCAAGCTCGGGATGACAAGGCGTGACTCTGCGGTAGCTAGGATCACGGGGATCGTCTCTCATGCAGCAGAGTACACACGGGCAATGTCTACGGCGCCCAAAAGGCGTCGGTACCATTGGTACTGAGTATGCAAAGCAAACTGAGCATAACTGAATATAAAACATAACTAGAAACTGCGAGAGCAGTAGGAAATATCGAAATTATCACGAACTAATAGATAAAACAAGTTTATAAATGTGGTAAAGGTAGGAGCATGCACAGTCGACGTGGCGTTACGCTGTTTATCGGCTAATAAATAACATATATATACATATATATAATAAACAAGGGACCAATACCAGCCCCCATAAGCCAGAAGGTGCCAACCAACACCTGATCTACCCCTACTAGGGTCAAAACCATCAAAAATAAGTCACTCCACTCGTCTACCAACTACGAGCACCTCTGCGGCCCACAGGTCTCCGGCTCGGACTATGACCTCCCCATTATAAATAACTTGTGTCTGAGCCCAGAAGGACTCTTATACTGTAAACTGTAATCTGTATGCGTATGCGTATACGTAATCGGCCCCACGGGCGCAAGCACACAACGAGGGTAACTATCATATGCCCGATCGATTACGATAGCAAGAATATCCATCTTCGTCCTCTTGTGACTGCTTGGGTGTATCCCACCCACCCGGTGGGTCGACACGGTGCAACCCGAGCAAGCAGCCTCGTAACACAAATAGGTATCTCAACAAACAGTAATCACGTATAACAAGCATGTTCAATCTATACTATTTGTATTACGATTTCTTGACTTTTTTCTACTTTAAGGCGATTCTCATGCTGGGCTATACTATATACGAGATATTATCTAACTATCTGGTTGAACTATACGGGTATTATTTGACTGTGCGCTATCTTGTATTGAATATTATCGGCACATGCAATGTTGCTACTAACTTTCATTACGAATATATATATAATATTATAAAACATGCTTGCTAAGTGCATAAATTTGGACTCCAATTCTCGACTCTGATTGCTTTCTTCTATACATCATGTTATTTACTATCGGATTACTAACTTGCCGAATTAATTAGCTTTACATACCTTCGCTTCGGATTCCCCCAACTAGCGGGTAGCGTGGTCGGTACTTACGCTATTTATAGCGCATTCATATATAGGTCAATTAGAACTAAATACGCAAATATTACGGAAGAAAACATCGCTTTCAATATATATATAGCCCAATTTGGCTTATCGAAAAAACGGTCGAAAACTGCGCTATTTCTCGAAAGTCCAGAGGGAATACTCACTTTAGGGCTAGGAGTATAATGACACTAATTTAGACAATTCCACTTACCTTAGCTCGGTAGCACGATGATTCATGGCCGAATTTCACGAGCTTAAATTCGTAGGAATGCTTCCTGCTGCTCAATACCTCTCGGTATGCGGGTTAATTTGAGTTTGGACCGCGTTTGTCGTAACTGGACGAATATTGTTAAGCTAATCTTCGTTCCTCCTTCTCTCTGGTTTGCTCTCTTGTTCTCACTTTGAAGTGCCAAGTTTTAATAAAACGAGAGTTTGGAGGCTTTTATACTTGGGGCTGCACCTCACCTCCATGACACGTATCGTGGAGCCTAGCCTCCATGACACGCTGTGTATCGTGGAGGTGAGCCTCCGTGACACTCTGTCATTTCGGAGGGGGTCTACCAGCCTTCTCTTGTGATGGTTCGACGTGTCACTTATCCGGTCTTTCCCCGGGCCTTTTCCTAGCATGTGTGGCATTCCAACCAACATGCGAATAGGTGTTACATGTATCAGCCTTAAGAACATTCGTCCTCGAATGTAAGCTTCCTATTTATAGGAGTTCTCAACATACTCAACTTATTTCTAGAAAATTTTGGCGGTTTCCCACAGCAATATTGACTATCTCAAAACCTGAAATGCGAGGAAAAAGTCCGATACAATTTCCACACAATGCTATAGTATTCATCTCATAAAAAACTATGATCGATTATCTCATTTATACATATATAAGGCATTATATAAAATAACAATACTAACATACCCTCTTGGTGACTAGGCTTGAAACAAGTGAGGATATACGATTTTCCTTATCTTCTCTGCTTCCCAGTCATCTCTTCTTGGTTCCTATTACTTGACACCTTGTGAAGCAATATCTTGGGTTCTCAATCTATGAATCATCTATCTAGATAGCTACGGAACCTCTTCGCAAACCTCTTCCGTAACTGGACATCACAATTTGGGGCCCCCTTTCTGAGATGGTCTCAGTACACTGCTTAACGCCGTCGTGAAAAGCTGGATGGATAGATGCTAACTATGGAGGTAAGTTTAACTCATATGCCACTTGGCCTATTCTTGACGAATCTGATAAGGCCAACAGATCTCAGGCTAAGCTTACCTCTCTTACCGAATACTCATCATCCCATTTTATTGGAGATACTTTTAGAAATACCCGATCATTCACATCAAATTCCATGTCTCGCCACACATCGACACGATTTACGGCGGCTGCATTTTTGTCGGTAGGCATTCTACGATAAGCTTTACCTTCTCCCTCTGGCTTGTTGAATAATATCTGTCCAATCAGCACTGGCTCTCCCACTTCAAACCAGCCAGCGGCGTGCATTTTCGCCCATACAATGCCTCAAGGCGCCATGTTTGGATAGAGCGGTAGCTATTATTGTAAGCAAACTCAATTAGCGGAAAATGCTCGTCATTTACCTCAAAAATCTAGCACACACGCCGTATCATATCCTGAGCGTTTGGGCAGTGCGTTCAGCTATCCATGTCTGTTTGAGGGTGGAATGTTATGCTCCAAGTGTCTTAGTTCCAGACCTCTACGAAATATTGCCAAAATCTAGGCGTAAATTATGCTCCTCTGTCGGGAGATAATAGATCTTGGAACCATGTAATGCTATTTCTCGATATACAATTCGGCATACTCTTCGGCCGAGAAGGTACTCCTGACTGGAAAGAAATTGGCTAATTTCGTCACTCTGTCAACAATTACCAAATTGAATCATGTCTATATGCGGTATGGGGTAATCACGCTATAAAGTCCATGTTCCTTTGCTTCCCATTTCCGAGGAGAGGCACGGCTATGTCTGTTAATCCGCCCGATTTTGGTGTTCTGCTTTTACTTGTTGGCGGTTAGGACCTTTGGGCTACAAATTGACTATTTCTTTACATACACGGCCACCGGTAGTTTTCCTTGATATCGTGGTACATTTTCATCGCGCACAGGTGGAGAGAATAGTGGGCTAATGTACCTCATTCATGATCTTAAGCGGAGCCACGAAATATACGGAACACGAGCGGCCCTTTACATCGCAACACTTCATCCTCGGTTATCTAAAAATGCGGCGCTCTCCCTTCTTCAATTTTTGTCCTTAAATTTGGACATTATCCGAATCTTCCCTATTACCATTCTTTTACCTCACAACTAATGACGACACGGCGGTTTTTTGAATTACCGCTACCGATGTCCTCATTTCTGCTACGAACGGCTAAGCGCTAGTGGTGTATTTCCCAGGCCAATTCCCGTTGTTCGGCTAAGTACACCAAACTCCCAGTAGATTTATGGCTAAGGGCGTTTGTTACTACATTGGCTCTTCTTGATTGTCTGAGAATATTCACATTTAGAGAACTTGGCATATGATGACGGTCATGCGGCTTATTATGCCGGAGAAACCGGCAATTAATCTACCGGTATAGCTAGAGCTTATCGGCCTTCGGCACATGCTAAGGCACTATTTGTTCTTCAGGATAACTTGAACGACAATGCACCTGTGCCGTATCGGATCAGAAGAGATCTGATAATGATCATGATCTCTAATAATGCAGTGAATAACCTTGAATAATTGAATAGGCTTTGGGTTGAATGACCCGAATGCGCGGTAGTCTAACGATGCTCTAAATGTCCTACTCGGACATGCGCCCAGCTCATGCATAGCTGCGGAGTTGTGGACCGGCTAACTATTTTGTTCTCCTAATTGAACAATTGTAGTGTTGTGCTTAATCAGGCTTACTCTCGGGCGATCAGTCCTTGGATCTTCATGGGAACCTACCGATCTCCTTGTCTTAGTTAACATTGTGCTAGCAGAATACTACCAATTTGTTACGCCTTGTGCGTATCCCTTTGGATTTATCTTTTAACTTACGTGAAATTCTCGGTCTTATGAGCCCGTGCAGGCGGCTACGGTAGAATAGTATCTGAATATCTTAGGAGAACCGGGCGAAGTACTAATTACATCCTTGACTGGTGTGGACCCTTTCTTGGGGTACCTGGGTTTGTCGCGAGGCATTTGGCTGACTTGCGGGGTGTTCCACATAATAGCGCTAGGTTGACTAAGATTAGACTCTCGCCTACAAGGCTGGTAAATGATGCACTGACCACTTAACATACTAGAAAAATTCTGGTATTGCCTTAACCTACGAAGCATGCCTATTCGGTCTTTCTAATTCTAGTTACGCACATGCGATAATGTTACTGATCTTTAGGGATGCTTCCACCTTTAATACGAGGCGCCGGTGATGCGTTAGGCAGATCTAACTACGCCCTGATCATCTAACCACCTGATTCGGGCTACTAACTCTTGTAAGCTTCACAAAAAGTCTAGATCGGCAATAAGCATATAAGTCCATTAACTCCAATAAGGCGAAAGTGAGAGTTCCTATGGCCTCATACGTGAATCACACTTAACACCTCCCCACTCCCTTTTTTTGGTGAGGGTCTGCGTACTCTATATATACTTCCTAGCAACTAACTTGATACATTGTGATTGTAATCTATTACATTTGCTCACTGACATATTTGTTATGCATGCATGTATATATATCAACAACTCGTGCAATACACATGCGAATTGCAGCAGTGATACGTAATCTCGACATGCTGCGTTCATACTGCACATGATATACCGCTTCTACGGTCAGTATCTCACATCCTCTCGTATCATTTCATTGGATTTTCATCCCATTACGGAAGCAACAACATATGCGCTTTAATTATGGTGCGCTATTTGAAATTTCGCCATTCTTGCAACATGGGGTCAACATCCGAATCTTGTGGCCTTACTTGGCATTATATTGAGAACCAGTCTGGGTCTTATCTCCGGAGCGCACTAGATTAGGGAATCTCTGTGTCGGCGGTTTCTTAACTTCTTCGTAGGCGGATGTACCGCGACATTACGAACCGTAATCTTACTTTGTCTTTTAACTATCGGTCAAGGCTTAGTCCTTAATACATGATATTCTATCCAATGCAGGTGATTCTTGTTTCCCCTCAAATCTGGTACTCTGCTTCCTCCCCTTATCTTACTTAAGGCGGCTATGGGGTTCAAGGTAAACCTTACATTGTTAATAAGGTTGCCGGTCAGGTCAGCTTATACTTCTTGGCTTGCGATCGGACCCATCTGATTCACATGACCTCCCTACGTATCACGGCCGTCATAACTATTATCTTGGTATATCTTGTTGTTGTTAGCGTTTTATGGTGGACTGGCCTTTTCGACTCGAACTTGACTATTGAGTCCATCCTTGACGAAGAAGATCTCCTCGCCCACTTTAAGTAAGCTAATAGTCTTACTTGCTTTTACGACTTATTGCTCATTGGTCTGCACAGCGTATGTAATCATAGGGACTCCTTACTCCTTAACACTTTCTGGAATCAATTAATCCGTCTTTACTTACTGTTTGATTTGGGCAGCATCGCCTCAATCCTTATGCCTTTGCTATGCGGGATCAAAACTAAGAGTATGAACGACCTTTTCTCATACGCAACAAAACGGAAACATGGGCTGTACCACATCTAAGATGGAGTGGGAATCCTACATTTCCCTCTCTTTCTCACACTTATCGGATAATATAATATTGTCTATTATGCAATCGGATCTTATATATCTAACAAATAAAATCAACTCATTTTATATGTTATGCTTATGACTTCCTATTACGAAGTTATCGACATATACGGGGGATGAGTAGATAAAGGTATCACATTGGGAGGTCGCTAATACCTCCTCTGGCTCTTTGTAATTACCTTGTAGCTGGGCGGTGCCCTCTCCTGTTGCTATATACGTCTTCTTCCTGGAATAGGATATGTTGAATCGACTTGTATACATGTTGAGAATATGGTAAGTTTTAGGGACTGACCCTATATTGTCTTTTAGCTCTATATACTTTGAATGAAAGAAGAGTAACCATCCTATCATGCCTTGCGGCCTCACGCTATAGTATGTGGTGGGAGCACAAGCGGCAATACTAAACAACTAAACATACGCACGGCCCCACACGGCCGTAGCTGACTAACCACAAGGAGATATATATACACAATCTTGCAAGCCTCACAGAATCCACCTGATAAGATGGTCGGGACGGGGCCAGACCTACCCGTACTATACAACAAAAGAAAATGAAATACTACTTAGCTAAATATCAAGCTTCGGATGACGGGAGGCGTGGCTACTTGGCCAGCTGAGATCACGAGGATCGGCTCCTCGTATGTAGGTACTGCCGAGGCAAGTAATACGGCGCCCCAAACGGGCGTCGGTACCCTTTGAGTGCGAGTATGCAAAGCAGCGAACATAGCGAATACAAGCAGCATGGCTTTAGAGCTGCGAACGGTAGGGAATATGCGAAATTGTCTTGACTAATGGAATCTGAAAAAAGCTTATGCGCTGCGAGAGTAAGGTAGGAGCATACACATCGACGTGGCGATCTATTTGTTTATCGGCTAATAAATAACATATATATACATATATATAACAAACAAAAAAAAGGACCAATACCATCCCCCATAAGCGGAAGGTGCCAACCAACACACAATCTATACCCCTACCGGGTCAAAACCATCCAAAAATAAGTCTCCACTCATCTGCTAACCTACGAAACTCAAGCCCTCACAGGTCTCGGCTCGGACTATGACCTACGATATAAATAGCGTATGCGAGCTAGAAGGACTCTTTAATGCATGGCGCAATTTTGTATGCAATACATGTCATGTCACCCACAGGCGCAAGCACTGAGTAAGCTATGCATATGCTTGTCCGGCTGATATAGGGAGTGCTCCATCCCATCTTCGTCCTGCGTGGACGGCATACCACTCCCTTGGGTGGCGTATCCCACCCTCGCGGTGGCCGACACGATTACCAACCCGAGGCGGCGAGGGCGCTCTGAGGTGCCCTCATAACACAAACAGGTCTCAACAAACAATAATCACGTATAGCAAGCATGTTCAATGTAAAATGCTATTTGCATTGCGTTTCTTACGAACTTTTTTCTACTTTTAAGCGATTCTCATGTTTGAACTATACGTAATAGAGATATTATCGCGTGCGGCTATACGCTATACGAGATATTATACAGTATCCGATATTGCTTTACTAACTTTCATTCTGATTATATATCATATTATTATAAAACATACTTGCTAAATTCTGTTTGGATTCCAATTCTCGACTTGAATTCTTTTCTTACATACATCCACCTTATTCCTCTTTTGGATTACTAACTTGCGGAAAATTAGCTTTACATACCTTTAGCGGTTCCCAACTAACTGGCGTGGCTCGGTCAGTACTTCTGCTATGTCTCCCAAGCATTCCTTATATAGGTCAATTAGAACTAAATACGCAAATATTACGGAAGAAAACATCGCTTTCAATATATATATAGCCCAATTTGGCTTATCGAAAAATGATGAAAGTATTTCTCGAAAGTCGAGAAGGGAGAAATACTAACTTTAGGGCTAGGAGTATATTGACACTAATTTGGAGAAATTCCACTTACCTTAGATCGTAGCAGACGATTCGTAAAGTAGAGATTTCACGAAACTAAATTCGTAGGGTGCTCACTTCTTGCTTAATACCTCGGTATCTGGAGTTAATTTGAGTTTTGACCGCGTTTGACGGCGTAACCGAACGAATATTGTTAAGTAATCTTCGTTGCTCCTTCTCTATTTGGTTTTGCTCTCTGTTCTCCTTTAATTATATGAGATTTTGGTAAAACCGAAGTTTGGAAGCTTTTATACTTGGGGCTGCCCCTCACCTCCCATGACACAGCTTGTATCGTGGAGCCTAGCCTCCGTGACACGACGTATCGCGGAGGTGAGCCTCCGTGTTACTCTACCATCACGGAGGGAGTGCCCGACCTTCTCTTGCGATGGTTTGACATGTCACTTGTCCAGGTCTTTCCGGGCCTTTTTCCTAGCATGTATGGCATTCTAAAACTCTTAACCAACATGCGAATAGGCCATCTACATGTTAAAAATTTACGAGGTGTAACACATATCATCATGGAGAGATATAATTCCTGAAATAGGTAAGGTCTCATTTGTTTTATTAGATTAAGACGTCTTAATCTGAATATATCTAAATGATTAAGATATTGTCTCTAGAAAGCTGGTTTCTTGAATGATTAAAGATTGTTTGTTTTTCAGCATACGAATGTGCATACTTTATTTATTTATAAAAACACATTTCAACATTTCCAACCAGTGACGTTGCCACAAATTCAAATCAAAATTCTAATTTCAAAAAAACAAAAAATTAACTTTTAAAAAATAAAATATTTTTGTCTTCTACTTATGTTGGCTACTTATGTTGGAGATAGTTTATAGTGGTGATCGTGGTAATGATTGATGTTAGTGGCTAGTAGTTATGATGGAGATAGTAGCTAGTATTTGTGGTGGTGATAGTTATGATGATAGGGGTGGTAGGTGTTGTGGTGATTGATGTGATGGTGATGGTTGGTAGTGGTGGTTGTGATGGTGAAGTTGATTAATGTTAGTAGTTGACGGTGTTGATGGTGGTAGTTGAAGAATGCATAGTGATTGACTATGTGTTGGTAGTAGTTGGCGAAGGTGCTATTTGTGATGGTGAAGGTGGTTGGTGGTAGAAATTGGTCGCAGTGGTGGTAGAGGTGGCGGCGACGGTAGCGCATATAGTTATAATGATGGAAGTGGTATGTGTAGTAATGACTGACAATAATGATTAGTAACAATAGTGATTGTCAGTAGTTGTTGTGATGTCAGGGGTGGTTGACGACGGTAATGATGGTTGACAATGGTGGCTGAGGTGGTTGGCACTGGTGGTGATTGGTAGTTGCCGATGGTAATGGTGGTGGTTGTGATGATAGAGATAATTAATGGTGGTGGTTGTAGATAGAGTGATAGTGACATACTCCCTCCGTTTTAAAATAAGTGATGCTTTTAGTTTGGGTACACCCATTAAGAAAACTACTTATTCCTAGAAAGAAAAATATATTTTTATCCACTTACTCCTAATAAATATCTTAGAAAATATGTAACTCTTTAATATTTTGTTGATTATGTAAAACTCTCTCCATTTAAATAAGGGTAAAATTGAAAGAATATCATTAATGCCTTCTTGATTATGTAAAATACCACTTATTTTGAAATAAAATCAAGAAACTAAAATACCACTTATTTTGAAACGGAGGGAGTACCTCTTAATGATATTAAGACTTTATTTCAAATCTTAATGAAGACCTATTCAAACCAAATAAGTGTTTAAATGTTCATAAAAGGAAACGCTTAACGCCTTAAGATTTGAACCATTAGATTCAGACCTACATTAAGTGCAAACAAATGAGGCCTAAGTCGCAACACATAAGCATTTCAAATTGTATAACATCTATCAACTAAATCCCAAGTTAGATTCCACAATAAAAGGTCATTTCACCAAATGGTCAACCTCATCAATACGCTGAACTCATAGTATGCTTTAGACAATAAACTATCAACTAAGCCCAGTCTAAAAAGAGTAAGTCATAACCTATCTCGATGGTTGAGCAAACGTACCACAAACCCTCACGCAACTGATTTCCCCTTAAGAATTGCCTCGAAAATCCCCCAATATATCAAAATCATTTTCTACATGAGTATATGAATCTATCGACATTTCATATAAAAGTTTGGGTCAAAAAAATGGGACAAAAGGTCAACCCCAAGGTCGAATATGAAATTTTCTTTTAAAACTGGCTCACCCACTGGGTGGAAAGCTTATATACCAATAATCATCTAAAACATATCGTTAATGGACCCCCAAATTTAAGAATTACCATTTATCAAGTGCAGGTATTAAACCCCCAATTTCAACACTCAAACACGAATTAAATCACAAAATAAATAATAGATTAGCGGAGAAATATCAAATATGGAGTTAGATTCTTATCCCAACGATGAAATCTCAAAATCCTTTAAAAAATCTCTCAAAACTAAGCTCTCTAACTCCCAAAATCGAAATAAAAATTCTAAGATCAAAATGAGATTTTAAATCTGTCCAAGTACCAGGTGTTCTTCGTGAACACGACGAACTCCCATGAATGCGGTACACCGACCTGACCCACTACTTCATGAACACAAAGCCCATCTCGCAAATTTGAAGCGCAAAGATGACCAAACTAGAGACTCTTCTTTGCAAACACGATGACCACTAACCCTAAACCTTTGCGAATGCAGTCCTCCTTCCACGAACACAAATAAGGACAACAGTTGGTGAATCACCAAAAACTTCAAACACCGCTCAGGAATCATTTGTAACTTCCCGAATACAAATCAATAGTTGCAAATCGATCATAAAATATATTTCAGACCTATTGGAATCATCAAATCATTATTTTAAGGTCAAGTTGATAAAATATTGATCGTAGTCAACTCCAAATTTAAGAAAAGTAATATTCCACCCAAAGGCTTAAAATGCTCCCGAATGCATCAAGATCCGTTCCAAACCTCCAACTAGGTCATAAATTACCCTCTAAACCTAGTTGAATCGTCAAAACTCAAATTCAACCTCACTAGCCTTAAAAGTTGACTTTGGTCAAACATCTCAAATTCTAAACTTTCAAAACTGAAAATCTTCCTTGAAACACATCTAATCCATTCAGGTATTGTGTCATCCATCCCCTCAAGTCATAAATAGCTAACAGAAGATATGGGGAAGGTCACACAGGAAAAGAGGCAAAAATTGCAAAATGACTATGAGAATGTTACATCATCACTACTAAAATACACATTCGTCCTCGAACATAAAGAGATAAAAAGTACTAAAATGGTCAAAAAGCTAAGGATCTGTGTTCCGCATGTCTAACTCGGTCTCTCAAGTGGCTTCTTCCATTGGTTAATACCTCTATTTCACCTTCAAAAATGCTATCTCTTTTGACCTAATTTTCGAATCGCCTATTCAAAATAGCTATAGCTCCTCCTCTAAATTCAAGTTCTGATCCAATTGTACCGAGTTCTATTGAATCACAAGGGAGCCATTAGAACGGTATTTATTCAATATAGACACATGAAAAATAGGGTGAACACCAAATACACTTGGAGGTAAAGCTAACTCAAAAGCCACCTCAACAATGCGCCATAACACCTCAAAAGGAATAATGAATATGGGGATGAGCTTTCCCTTCTTCCCTAATCTCATAACATCCTTCATGGGTGATACCTTCAGCAATACCTTCTCTCCAACCATGAACTCGGAATCTCAAACCTTCTGATTCGCATAACTCTTTTGCCTTTCCTGATCTACGAGAAGCCGCTCCTTAATCAATTTCACCTTATCCGGGAAATCTCTCAACAAGTCTATGCTTTAAATACTGACCTCAAAGCCATTGAACCAACCCATCGGAGTTTATGTCTCCTAATATATAAAGCCTCAAATGAAGCCATCTAAATGATGGAACGATAACTGTTATTGTAAGAAAACTCTGCCAAAGGCATGTTAGCATACATACTAAGGCGGAGTTAAGGGGTGAATTAATGTGAGGTAAGGGTTCTATATCTTCGATTCTTCCTTAATTTGGAGCCTCAGAAACTAGCTTCATAGTAAGCTTATCAATATCAGTTCCTTATCTTATTTTTCTTTGTGTTGATGTCAGGTCTGTTTTGAAGCATTAAGGAACGAGCGTAAGGTATGTAATGGTTGTTCTTATCTTGTTCAGCATGAATCCTATTACAGATTGATAAGTTTTCATAAGAACGTAATATAACCGCATATGTATATACTCCATTCTAGTTGGTTGAAAAGTTTGACATTTTGTCTTTTATGTATATCATATTAGCATCGAATCCTTATTCGTATATAGTCGTTAAATCGAGTTATAAGAGTTGTGTTGATATGTCAATTAG
>JACEIK010000512.1:326815-342172 GCA_018107945.1 Datura stramonium | reverse complement strand
ACACACATTTAAGAAAACTAACCTATTCCTAACATCATCTCTTGATCTTTCTCAAGCTTGGAGTTAAGTAGGTCTGCATACCTTTCTAAGGGAAGATGATAATTTTTTCATTTTTGGTAAGTCTATGGGAAAATGATAATTGTTTCCTAACATTTGATAGACTGTGGCAAAACAATAACAAAATATAAATATTCCCATTAAAGAGAAAAAGAGATGTATGGGTAGAAAAAATTCACATTTTCTCAGCTCTTGACTATACCAACACAGGGAGCTAGAACTAGCAATTCAAAATAAAATAATCCATCCTTCCCTATGTGTCATACTTTCACTAGGTATGAAGATTTTAGTTTGACTTGAGTATTACAGAATCAGTAAGAGAAGAAAACACTACTAGTTGATGTTATCATCAATTAAAATACCAGTCGTGCAGTTAAATAAATAAAACATCCCATCAAAAATAAAAATTGACTAGTTAAATGAATTTGAATACTTGAAACTTGTAAAAGTTACATTGGATAATGTTATTTATTCAGTATTGCGGATAGGGAGAAATAGAAGAGCTTTTGAAGGAATTGAACATGATTTTGTACATTTAAAGAATAGCCTTTTATCCTCCATATCTTTTCAGTTCACCCATGGGATTCCAATTTGTATTGAGAATGGGTGTCTTTCGTAGAGAACCATTTATATTTGTAGGTTCTCTTTCTTCAGAATACTACTTGTATACGGGAGTTTTCCCTTTCATTAATGAAATCATTCCTTACTTGATTAAAAAACAAATAGTGGTATCTAAAATTTTCTGACCTTCCAAATAGAAAATGTCATATAAACTGTGGAAAAAGGAGCATTTTCTAAAAACTGGAGTATCAAAGAGACTTTTGATTGGTAGGACTGATCATTATTATTATAATGTATATAAGACTTATCCACAAAATGCCACTAGGTGCTTCGAGGTAACTGGAGACCACAAACCAAACAAGGCTGGGTGAAGGAGTGACTGGATTTTGAAAACATTCTTGGGATGACAAGAGGGCACTAGCTGCGAGGGGGAATTAGTTCAAGACTGACAGCCATTGGATAATTTTGCCCATGTACTTCAAAGCATCAATTAGCTTTGCACAGCTAATCATCAAAGAAGAAAAGGAGTTACCATCAACTTTCTCTGAATACAAAAGTGGGAATGATTCTGTTTTCCTTGCAAAAATCTGCAGCTGTAGACAAGAGAGGCGAAACTTAGGAATGCCCAAAAGAGGTGAAACAGATGCATCACTAAAACGATTTACTACGAGTAATTTTTATTTGAAAGAATCATGCAACAGAGTGATCACAAAAGAGCAACCAGAAAATATAGACTAGTTTGCAGGCATTACAGCTTGCCAATACAATAACTAGCACAGTCTATGCCTCCTTTCAAAAAGGAAAGCCTTGAACTCAACAACAGCAACCCAATACAGAAGCTCAGTGGAATTTGTGTTGTTAAAGTTTCCACAAGAAGACAAGAAAGAAACAGAATGTTTAACACTCTTGGCAAATGACTCGCATCATACCGGTTCAAACATAAAATTAAGGGGCTTTCAACTACACAGTAATAGACAGCATTCTCACAATTAATCAACAAAGGCTATAGTAAATGCGATAACAACATCAAGAAAAACAGTCACAAGTAAAACTATATCAATAAAACACAGCAACTTAGCTTCCCAAACTCCATACTCCCCAAAAATTAGGAGAATTACCTGAATAGAATTTCGCTTGATGGGTCTCCGTCGAAAGTGAAAAGAAGATGACGGTGAACCAAATCCACCATTTAAAGCAAGATAACAGGCATGATGTTTACCACTTTCTGCAACTTTAGCTGGAACAAGTACAGCTTTTTGCACAGGAAGTGAAATGGTGGACTGAATCATTAGCATTTCTTTTCTTCTACCTGCTATAAGGGTCTTTTTGTTTTTCTATTTTTCTGATTCTCCGAGTGTACTACAAAGTGAACTCGGAAGCATCAAGATTCAATTTTTTGGGGCATTTGAAGAATCATTGTTGGTAAAAAATTTCTTCTGTTTTTTGCTGCTTGAAGATAATAAAGTTTATCTCAACCAACTCTATCAGAACTAAACCGGACCGGCCGGTTTTACCTCTTTTCTTTTTCTTTATTATAACTTGGATCAGTCTTTTTGTGTTTATTTTTTTCAATTTTATTTTCTTGGTGGGGAATTGTTTGGGCCACTTGTTGGGTGGGAACTGGGAAGGGAAAACTTGGCAAAATAGCCACTTTTAAGTATATATATAAATATCAATATGCACTATTTCCACCCTTTTTTTACTTTTATTTTCAGATCCATGTGTATTTTACGTGCATTTGTTATGAGATGCTTGTTTGATTCAAATATGTAGGAATTGTATTTCTTCATTGTTAATTTGATAATAAGGATGTTACACATGATCATAAGCAAGTAAAAGTAACGGATAATAAAAAATTAAATTATATTCATTATTAAGAAATTTGTATTCATTATATTCACAGTGAGCATGCTCTTCTCTACTCTTTCCTTTGGCTATAATTTGTTTTTTTCCCCTGCAGAAATAACTATCATAATCGTTGGAACATTATGACTATTTGGAGGAGGAAGATCATTGGATACATTTAGATCATCGGGGTCATGGATGCTTGGGCGGATGGTTAACCGGATCTATAGAAGAGTCTACATGCGTCGAAGGAAGCTACAAAATTATATAAAAAATAAATAATTTGTAACCAATATTGAATGAAGATTGAATAAATTAAATATTATTAAAATCTAATTAGTGAGAAAGGATTCCTCGTCAAATAAGTTTTGAGGCGGTGTGCATACACTTGTGTAGATTCGGGTAACGGCTACAAGGGAGAAATTGAAAGGCTATATGGAGCCGTTATGAATGATCTAGAATATAGTCTGTGTCACTCTTTCTTGGCTAGTCTAGCAGACCATATTCGCACGTGAAAGTGGGTGGAGGAAGCTGGACTCAAATCAGACTTCACCGAGTAATAAGAAGCCTTAGGACCTAGGTAAGTAAACTTGCTAGTCGAAAAGAGATCTTTGTCTTTAGATATTCATAAATAGGAAGTCACATAAAAATGATCTAACCGTTGTTGACGTTTCCGGTAGAAAGTCCTACAGAAAGATGCTAGTTTTCTTACATTATTGTCATATAACTCCCATTAATTCTAATAAGCCAATAAGACCAAGTCAAATATTCAGTGGATTGAAGAGTTCAAAAAGAGTCCATGGCAAACTAAATCAAGATTTCTCAATTGAAAGCTAAAGAATTGAATGCGAAGATAAAGAACAAATATGAATAGAGGGTAAAAGCTAATTTTGAAGGCTAATTTCAATCACAGAAAAATTTAAGAAGGTCTTAAATATGCATTAGTGTGTTTTGGTGTTGGGAGGATTTTTCTTGATATTAAGGNTATTAAATTTAAATAAAGTTAGTCGACTATCTAGAGCTTTGAGTCGACTGTGAACTTATAATATACTTTGTTAGTGTAGACAACAATATGAGATACTTAAGCATAAGAGTGAAGACATCACATTTTTATACTGCTTCAAATCATCGAGGTGGTGCCTAGTCCAGTTCTCTTGGGTTACAAGGGTTTCCTTAGAGCTCTTGAAGATGTGAGTACAAAGAGAGGATATCGTACAGTTAAGTAAACTGAGATGGATTCAGTTCATATAATTTTCCTCATAGCCTCTACTGTATATCTACCCAACTTTTCTTTCTTTTGTTCTGAGTAGTAACTTATTACAAATTATAGTAATTTTGTAAGAGATAGATTTGTCAGGAAAGATCAAGTGAAGTTGCGCAGTGTCTTCTGACAACTTCATCGCCGTTAGTAGTGGAGACTTGATATTGAGAAATGCAGGAGATCAATTTCTTTGATCTTGATTTGATTGCTCTAAGGTAATCCAAGGGATTTTTCTCAATCACACTTAATGATAATCTGTGATTGAGATCTTGATGAGGGTTGGAATTTCAACTAACGAAGATCTCTGAGATTTTTCTTCATTGATGATTTGACTTTCCTTTAGTAGGGTCCTTTGATGAAGAATCTTCCTTCTATATAATTTCGGTTTTCCTTCTTCTAGCTGAGAATCCATCTCAAATCCCCTGATTTTATTTTCCTTAGCTGGGATCTTCTGGCATATGCTTACTCAAGTTTCCTTCTTTTTCTTTTGGACCTTTGATGGATTTATTTTTCGTTTGTGCTTTGTTCTATATCAAGAAAATATTTCTTGATTGATTTGCTGCTAAATTCCTTGACCTATTTCTGGACCAGATCTTGATTTGCGCTAGGACATATCTTCTAATTTCTGCATTCAAAAGAATTGATTAATAGTCATCATTAAAATATTTTTAGAGCGTTAAAGATAACAATCTCCCCCTTTTTGATGATGACATATGAGGGAGTGTGTGAGTTTTTACTTCCCTGATATTTGAAGCATTTGTTCCTTCTGAATGTACTCGTGCACACAGATTGATGCTCCCCTTGTCTTGATGACCCAAAAAGAGCTGAGGGCCAAACGATTTTTGACCAGCCACAAGGATGGTAGTAATAAAGAGAAAAACACAGGCAGTAATGCATTTACAATGGCACATGGACAACAAATAAACACAAAGTAGACAAAAAAAATAAAACCCCAAAATATAAGCATTCATGCAAAAACATAAAAATAATAAAAAAACCAAAATATAAAAACCATCAGTTAAAGAAAAAAAAAGAAATAGAATTCATCATAATTCTCCCCCTCAACATCAAAAGGGGATAAATACTGAAAACAGAGAGAGATGCCCACAAAGGGCAGATAGTTCATGGAGAAACCAACAAAAACATGGAATCAGAGGAGTTAAGATCTTCTTAAGAAATACTTGAGGGTATTGATAACACGTTCTGAGAAGGAGTGGTAAGATTTCTCAATCCTCTTGGAGAGAGAGGCAAAAGAGTTTTCGACAACCACACCAAGTTCATTATTAGAGGCCTCAGCTTTGGCAGCAGCTGAGTCGACTTGCTTCAAGATCAAATTGAAGGACTTGACTCCTTCATGTTGCATGAGATTGAGATGACTTTTTATCTTGGCTAGATCTTCACTGGTGCTGTGAGAAATAGAGGCAACCTTTGCTAAGGATAACTGAACTTGATGCAGATCATCCACCTCTGCACTTAATTTCTCCTTGATGTCCAAAGCTTCCTTCAGGAGACTTTTCACATATGCTTTCATAACATTATCAGTATCACTCACAGAGGGAATATCTTCAACAACGGTCTTTGTCTTAGGTTGGAACTCAGTTTTTTGTATCATTTACCTTCAGAGAAAACATACCCCGTGCTTGCAAATACCCAATTGTCATAAGTTGAGGACACTTCTTTGGTAGGGCATTTGGATAGATAAATATCAATATCTTTCAGAATGTGAGAGATCAATAATCCATAAGGCAAACTACTATTACGTTTTGAATCTTGACAACTCTCCTGCATATACCCTAGAATTCATTCAGCCCAATTTATTTTCACATTCTTGAGCAAGCAGTAGACCACAAAGATGTCTCTCCCAGATAGAGTGCTCAAGGATCCTTTGTGGTGAAGTCTAGTGGTGGCAACAATATGTGAAAGTATGCGGTGTTCAAAGCATATCGTAGTAGGTCCTAAATCAAAAAGATTAGAATCCTTTTAAGCAATAAACAACTTAGCCTCTTTCAGTGAGACTTCGAAATCACCGGGCCACAGACCATTAAAGAAAGGAACATTACTAGAAAACTTAGCACCAAATATCTTTTCAAGCAAGAACTGATTTAAGACAATACCATTTCCCAAAATAAGGGTTTACAACTTACCACTGTTTTAGATTAATGGAGGTTGGTGAAGAATAGTCTTACAGGATCTTCAGAAGCTTCATTTTCACAGAGTAAGGAACATTGAATCTATCTTTTGAAATGAGAAATACTTGCTGACGGGACAATGAGAATCTTCAAGTTGCTCCAAGTTAATAACTCTTTCAGGAGCGAAAGGACGATCTTTAAAATCCGTAAACTTGAATTTTCCAACAATGCTCCAGAACCGCTGCATGTCTTCGGGGTTGAAAGAAATGGAAGGTTCAGATTTAATCTCTTTGATAGAAGGCTTCTTTGGGTTGGAAGATGATAATTCAAGGGCATCTTCATTGGAGGAGTTTGAAATTTCCACAAGAGAGGATGAAAAGGTTTGAGTCTCTTATTGGAACGACGAAGGATTTTTGCAGGACACTTAGCCATGGAGGAGGATGGAAGAGAGAAGAGAAAGCAAGAGGATGGAAGCAAAGATACAAAAAAGAAAGAAAATAAATTGACTGGGAAAATATGAAGTGAAGCGGCACTGGCAGAAGTCGAAGTGGTGAAGTGCAGAAGGTGCAGAGTAAAAAGACACTACAATAATGATAGAAAAGGGGAGAGAGAACCAAGGAAGGAAGAATAGTTAAATACATAAAGTCAAATATGGAAAAGTAATTAAAGAAAAGAAATAATTCTAAGACAATTATATATGGAAAAGCAATTGAAAAAAATAATTCCAAGGCAGTTAAATATGAAAAAGAAAATAAGGAAAAAATAATTCCTAGGCAATTTCGTAAAAAGCAAAGTGTTTCTTTCAATAGGGGTTTTGTAAAAATATCTGCTAATTGATTTTCTAAATCTATTAATTCCAATGAAAAATCACCATTTTCAACATGATCTCTAATAAAATAATGCTTGATATCAATATGCTTAGCCCTAAAATGATGCACAATATATTTTGAAAGGTTATAGCACTAGTGTTATCACATATGATACACACACTATCATAATTTAAATCATAATCAAGTAGTTGATGCTTCATCTATAGAATTGAGTACCACAACTACAAAGAGATAGGTATTTTGCTTCTGTGGTTGATAGAGCCGAAGAACTTTGTTTCTTGCTATGCTATGAGGTGACAACTTCACCAAGTATTTGGAAAATTCCACTTGTGCTTACTTGATCACTTTTATCACTTGCAAAATGTTGTGCTCCAACGCACACGCAAGCATACGCGGTTGTAAAAGTATACAGTGATCCTTTTTAAGAGCCGGATGTCAAACCCACAGGGAATGGACCAATTTAGAAAATTATGAAGTTCAAGTGTAAGATAACCTTCACAAGTATTGATTAAAGAAGTTTTCGGTAAATTATAATTAAGTTTTGAGGTGGTCACAAAACAATCTGGAAACAATATAAGAAACAACTAGAGCTAAGGCCGTATAATCATGCAATTCTACACTTTGTAATGGTTCACATATTAAATTATCAATTGTTGTTTCACATAGTTGGAAAATGTGATGTTCATGGTCTCTCGAGCCTCTAAACACGACAAACTAGCTTCACAACTACATCGTTGAGCGGGAATGTGATATCCTAGTTCGTGGACAATTCAACTACATGGATGTGGTTTACGGGGTTTGTGCTCTTGATTTGGGGACTTTCGTACCTCTAATCATTTAACCTAACATAGCTTCACAACTACTTCTACGAGTGGTGGAGTGACAATTCTAAGCCGGTGTCTTTCTATCATCCCGTTTTATCAACTAAGCAAGGAAAATTAGGTTTAATTTCTATCCTAACCGCGAATCCTATCGTAAGATAAGAACTTGCTCCCTACATTCTCTTGTTCTAGCTTAGGGTTACTCTCTCAAGCTTTTACCTAGCTTAACATGTATGTTTTCATGGTGATCAAGCATAAAAACACCCATAATAAATAATGTAAGACAAAACAACAATTAACAACTCAAACCAAAATGAATTCATGCATTACAATCATATCACGTGGACTCAACCCTAGAGGAAGGGTTTTAGCCACTCATGTTCATACAATAAATTAAAGACATTAGTAAAGTAGAGTACTTACAAGAATAGGTAAAAGAGAATGTAAAATTAGTGAACCCTAGGTGAGTTCTTCACTTCTCCCTTAGTTCCTCTATGGTTTTCAGAAAATATTTCGTGACAGATGATTTTAGGAGCTAAGGGTTTAATTTATAGTAAATAGGAAATTTTCAATGTTTGGCTTGTCATGGAATGGCTCCGTGGCACGGAGGTGAAGGCACCAATTTGCCTCCGTGCCATGGAGGTAACGCGGAAGCCCACTGGAATTTGCACTTAAATGTTGCTTGGCCGAGGCATGGCGCGACAGCCGGCGTGGCATGACGCTTGTCCTGCGCGATGGTCAGCGTGACACGGCCTACGGCACGCAGCAGTGCCCAGCTTGGCACGGACACTGGCGCGTAGGCGCCTTGGAAGGCAGCATTTCGCGCGCATGGACTTGGTGTGGCACGACTCTAGGTGCGGCACATGCACAGCGTGGCACGCTGCCTGGCGCGGCCAGCCTTGCCATGACATGTTTCCTTTCCATATTTTGCAATTCACTTCCAACTCCATTCCTTCACTTCACCCATTATTATTTAGTCCCTCATATGCATTTTACACCTACAAAACAAGAACTAATTATGTTGGTTAGTGCATACCCAAATTTACATAAAATCACATAAGAATGTAAGTGTATAATCAGACCAACATGACTAAATTAAGTTATAAAATAGCACTTGGGCACGTAATTATGCCCAAGATCAAAAAATATGGATTTGAATATCTAACTAAGTCAAAATGGCCAGAGTGAGGATACCATAATCTAAAGTCTTGAGTTCCAATAAGATATTGAATAATTTATTTAACAACAATTAGATGAGAGTCTTTGGGAGTTGACTGGAAGCGAGCACATTTGCACATGCTGAACATGATATCTGGTCGGCTGGCTATAAGGTAGAGCAATGATCCAATCATACCACGATATAGTTTCTCATCTACATACTTCCTTGAGATGTCATTTTCAAGACAAGTTGCGGGAATCATAGGAGTACTAGCTGGTTTTCCCTTATTAAGGCAAAACTTTTTGATTAACTCTTTTGTATATTTGATTTGTCTTATAAAAGTACCTTCAGTTGACTGTCGAATTTGTAGACCTAGGAAGAATGTTAGTTCTCTCATATGCTCATTTTAAATTCTCCTTTCATTAGATTTGCAAACTTTTTGCAAAGTAGAGGGTCAGAGCTACCAAAAGTGATGTCATCAATATATATTTTAATATTAAGAATGTCTGAGAAAGATCGTCGGATAAATAAGGTAGTATCAATCTTGCCTCTTTGAAAATTGTTATTGATAAGAAAAGAGCTTAGACGTTCGTACCAAGCTTTAGGAGCTTGTTTAAGATCATAAAGAGCTTTAGAAAATTTGAAAACGTAGACAGGGCAAGGTGGGTTTTCAAAACAAAGGGGTTGTTTTACAAAAACTTCTTCCTTTATGAAACCATTTAAGAAAGCACTTTTGACATTCATTTGAAAAAGTTTAAAGCGTTTGAAGGAAACATATGCATGTAAAATTCAAATAGATTCTCATCGAGATACTGGAACGAAGGTTTCATCGTAGTTAATACCTTTTTTCTGTGAGTACTCTTGAGCAACTAACCTTGCTTTGTTTCTAATGAATTTACCTTCTTCATTCGGCTTGTTCCTAAAGATCCATTTTGTTTCTATCACTGAGACATTTTTGGCCTTTGAACTAGTGACTATACTTGATTTCCTTCAAATTGATCTAGTTCTTCTTTCATGGCATATATCTAGGATTTATCGCTCAGAGCTTCATCAATGCGTTTTGGCCTAAATTGGGAGATAAGAGCCAGAGAGAATTGGAGTTTGGGAGATGATCTGTTCTGCATTTTTGCATTTGGATTTCCAATGATGAGCTCATTTGAGAAACTGCTTCACTTCTCCATTCTTAAGTAATGTTGAAAGTTTTAGTCGAATGGAACTCCTTTTCTTCAGGTTTAATGGGCAATGATGAGACGCTTTGACTGGTAGAGAGTTCAGATGCTGGAGTCTCAGAAATAATTAGACTTGAGTCTTTATCTGTATCAAGCTCAATGATAGTAGGAGATGGATTAGAATCATTAAACACCACATGGACAGATTCTTTAACAGATAGGGATTTCTTGCTAAAACTCTATAAGATCTACTTGAAGGAGAGTAACCAAGAAATATACCTTTATCGCTTCGAGGGTTAAATTTTTCAAGATTGTTCTTACCATTATAGTGAATAAAACATTTACATTCAAATGGATGAAAGTAGCTGATGTTAGGTTATGGAGTCTTCTTCAGTATGGGTATGATTAAACGTCTGTTAAGAATGTGACACACAGTACTTACAACTTCTGCCCAAAAAATGATCAGGGAGACTTTTTTTCAATAAGCATAGTTCATGCAGTGTCTTGAAGCGATCGATTTTTTTCTACTATGCCATTCTGTTGAGGAAATTGCGGTAGAGAAGTTGTGAGTGTAACTGTGTTGGTTGCATTAATTTTCAAAGATCTTATTCTCAACCATGATCACTGTGAATAGTAGAAATGAAATATCCCTTTTCTCGTTAAACTTTTTTGCAGAATATCTCAAAATTTGAAAAGTCTTCATCCTTCTGTGTTAAAAATATAATCCAAGTAAATCGTGAGAAATCATCAATAATAATGAAACATATCTCTTACCACCAATACTAGCAGTTCTAATAGGTCCCAAAAGATCCATATGTAAAAGTTGAAGAGGTATTGACAATATCTTTAATTTTTAAAGAGGAACGAGTTTGTTTTCCTAGTTAACATGCATCACATAAATAAATTTTTGAAAAATTAGTTTGAGAAAATCAATAACTAAGTCCAGTTTTGAGAGCTTTTCAATAGTGTGCATGCTAGAATGACTTAATTTTCTATGCCAAATGCAAGGATCGTTAGCAACAACAGAAAGAGAAGTATGAGTGGCAAATCGACGTTATTGAGAATATAAATATTTTTGATCCTGTCACCGATGAGAGTAATATTCTTTGCAGGGTTGCTGATGATGCATTTCATAGCCTTGAACAGGACATCAAACCCAGAGTCACATAGTTGACTGATGCTTAGTATATTGTGTTTCAGACCGTCTACAAGATATACTTCAATCAAATCGCATGATGGGCTGATTGTGATTGAGCCGACTCCAATCACTTCACCCTTTGCACCTGACATGGCCTCCATCGACTTTCTTAACTAAGGGAAAGTTTTCTTTCTTTCTAGTCATGTGTATGGAACATTCGCTATCAATTACCCACATGCCCTTTTGTAAAATCTCTTGTATTTTTCCTGCAAAATAGACAGATTAATTTCTTTTAGGTACCCAAGCTTTCTTGGGTCCTTTAGAGTTAGTTTGAGCCATTTTTTGAACTTGATCTTTTCTTTTCCAAATCCATTTTCCAGATTTGACTTAATTGAACTTACTATTGAAAGATTTGTGGCTAATATTTCCACAAGAGAAACATGTGGGTTTTACAAAAGATTCTATAGAGAAGTAACTGTTTGAGGAAGATTGGTAGGAATACGAATTTCTTTTTGAAACATGATATGAGCCGACTGAGCTATGACTGGGAGATTTCTTAATGTTGTTTAGTTGAATTTGAATGTCTCCTAGCTCTTCTTCAAGTAGATCTATTTCAATTTGACTTGCTTTAAGAAGAATTTGCCAGTTCTTTTTCTCTTTAGCAAATTTATTGTATTCATCAATCATTTTTTTATAGTTCATCAGCAATCAGATCAAGAGAATTTTGTAAAGTTTGACGGTTATCACATAGATTAGATCTTACCTCACTAGATTCTCCAATTTCCATGAAATAGATGTTGGCAGTCTCTTCATGTTCTTCTTCTGATCTGTCTTCGTCGCTCCAGGCTTTCATGGATGTCACACCCCGAGTTTACACCCTAGACGGAACACGACATTTGGAGTCACAAGTAACCCCAAGTCAAACCCTGGTCTATCATACAATAGCAATTCGAGTAAAACATAGCGGAAGCATTAAACAATGGAATCGTTTAATAAAACTAAATTTAATAACAAACTCATACATCTGAAAGAAACATCCATGCTGAACGTCTGAAATTCTATCTGAAAGCCAATCTACAAGAGATGAGTTGTTGGGACAAGCCCCTAACTAACTCTAAATCTGAATAAATAATGAAAAGAAAAGAAATGTGACTAAATCAAAAATTTCTCGTCCTCGAAGGATGAGGAGTCACCAATCGATATAGCTGAGATCTTCGGTGGGCGGTAAGTTAATGGAGCTAAAACTGATATCCTGCAGCTGTAGCATAAGACGATACAACATAAAAGTATGCATCAGTACTTAGAATGTACTGATTAAGTGAGATAAACATAAAACAATAATATAAGTGAAATAAATGTTGAACTGAGAGGAAATGCAATAACCAACTAAAGCTACTGAACTGAATAACATATATATCTGGGATGGTCTGAAAGACCCTGTCTGATAGTCAAGCATTCCCTAAGTCTGAATTTGATTTAAACTGAACTGAACCAATCTGGACTGGACTGAACTGACTAGTAGGAGAGTCTATAACCAACATGTAACCACGTGATCTAGACGTGGAGTCAGATGTATACACCCCACCGATAAGACCCAAAATACCTTTTCAGGGTATAAAGGCATGATTTGGGAGATCACAAAAGTCTGGGGCCAATCAGGCCAATAATTACTGATACCTACGCTGGCAATGTAGTTTCGGAAACCTGGGTGCGCTGGAACCCCGGTTCGCTCGGTGTTAAGTCCAACTCCCACTGGAAAACCTAAACCAAATACTAATTTGATATCTTTAAATTGGGGTCCAAGACTAGTCAAGAACATATAACTGAAAGTACCCTGAGAGTCTTATCGAACTAAATTTTGAAACTGAGTTCTAGACTGGTCATAGCTACTTATCTTGAAGCGTCATGACCGTCTAAGAACAAACTGTAATCTGAACTGGGGTCCTAAGGCTAGTTAGATCTATATATCTAAAATTTCATGACTGCCTGGTGGACCAATAACTGAATACTGAATCTGATTCTGTTAACTGGGAGGTAACACTGACACCTCAGGAAATTATCTAGTCAAACTGATCAGGTGACATTTCTGACTGACACTGAGAATTCTAAAGTTATTACTAAAACTAAACTGACAATAATTTAATCGAGTCTCAATGTTACTAGCAGTATGGGGGTCCCCCACAATTGGCAAGTTCAAGTTAAAAAATCAGTATTTACGCACTAGAGCAGAGTTCAAGATTTTCTGGTCTAATGATTAGGGCTAAATTTTCATCTCACAATATTTATCATTATTGAAATCACAGACTGGGAAAAATAACTATAACTAACATAAGATAATATTCAACACGAATTAAATGAGGTCTATCAAGAAGTTCTTTAATATTCGAAAAGTTTGCAGGGCTAAAATTCACCTTTGTGCAAATAATCACCAAATAAATCATGAACTGATGGAGGTCATAACAAAAAATAATTACTGATGTCGTTCTATGTGAATTCAGGAAAATTTCATGAATTCTCTTCACATTCGAAAACTTAGGGCCAAGATTTACAAAGTAAACTAGAGAGATTTTAGGGACTCAAGGGAAGAACTATTCCCTTGTTGAATTCACACATACCTGGCTAAGAATTCCCTTGAGGAGGAACTTGACTTTCGGCAATGAATGAAGAACCTTGGACCTTACTCTAAAAGTTCTTGAGAGAAACTCTTTGATGCTTTATCAGAATCTACGTGGGGAATGAGGGAAAAGGCCGTTCATTCCCACTAATAGGTATGAAATTATGTCTAAAACGACGTAGTCTCAAGTTTAGGAAGGTTAGAAATTACTGAAAGGCCCTTGAAAATTTGCAGGGAAAAACTGTCAGATGGTCCTAATGAGGGACCTAACGACTCGTTACCCTGGGCCATGACTCGTGGCATCACCTGTTAAGTACACTGTCTATCAGTCGTTTGGGGTTGGTAAAGAATGACTTCATGACTCGTTGCTAGTGACCATGAGTCGTGGTCACCATTCATTAGGTGCACTGCCTCACTCTCCGAAAATTCTCTCCTAGCTGATCACGACTCACCTCACGACTCGTGGTGACTGATCACGAATCGTTAGGGTCCTTTTATCAAGTACACTGCCTCCACCTCTTTATGCTTTCGTTTTCCACTTCCCACGATTGACCTAACGAATCGTGGGAACTGACCACAACTTGTTAGGTCGTCCATGGGGTATCCTTTTTTCAAAACTTAAAACTTCCTCACCTAGCCTCCCCACTAGTCACCTCACGACTCATGGGCACCTCCGGGTCACTTAACGACCCGTTCTGTGACTGGTTTCAGATTTTTTAATTTTCTGTAAATTTTCTATTTTTAAGTTCCAGATCTAACCTTTGAGTTTCTGGGGCATTACAATGGACTTTGAGTTGTTTGATTTTAAGAAATTTCTTTTCTTTAGATCCGGACAATTAGATTTTATATTCCCCAATTTCCCACAGTGATAACATCTTTTATCATTCTTTTGATTTTTAGAGTTTTGATATCCTGCTTGAGGTATCTGTCTTCTTTGTCTCAAGATGTGTCTGACTCCTCTATTGATTAGAGCTAACCCTTCACTATTTTTTCATTTTCTTCATTTTCACTTTCATTTGGTACATCATTGAAGGATACAAACTTCTTCTTTTCTTCTTTAGAATGTCTAAGATGATTTTATTCATATGCCATTAAGTTTCCTTGAAGCTCATCATAGGTTAGATTTTTCAGATCTCCGTCTTCAAGAATAGTTGACTTTCTTTTCCAAGCTTTGGGAAGACTTTGGAGAAATTTTTTGAATTGCATACCGTTTGGATAAACCATCCCAAGTGACTTCAGTGCTCCAAGGATTTTGCTAAATTGTGAGAATATGGATTCAATAGTTTCTTCATCTGCCATTTTGAACAATTCATAATCGTTTACCAAGGCGTTTATCCTTGCTTCTTTCATTTTTACAGTGCCTTCATAAGTCACTTCGAGTACATCCCATATCTCCTTGGCAGTATCGCAGGTGGAGATCTTGTCGTATTCAGATCCACTAACTGCACAATAGAGCAAATTAATAACTCTGGCATTAGTTTGAATTACCTCTTATTGTTCTTTGGAGACTTCAAAGGTTTTCAAGTGTATCTGATACTCCAGGAATAGACTTTGATCCTTTCTTTATCACTACCCATGCTTGAAAGTCATTTGTCTAGACAAAGATGTTGAATAGTTCTTTTCAGTTAGAGTAGTGCTATCCGTTGAAGTAAGGAGGTCTTGACGACGAGTGTCCATCTTGCAGAATTGCTCCTAGAATTTGATATAATGCAATTTGATCTTTTTCTCACTTCATGGTTAAGCAATATGAGGGAGACTTGCTCTGATACCAAT